>CM055112.1:29394702-29967202 GCA_029204225.1 Diphasiastrum complanatum
GGTTGTGGATCTAGGAGCTTGACTGCTTTCTTATGGTTTTTTCAATGGTCCAGGTTTGATAGCCGCCTCACTCCTTTGTAGTTTGATATTTTATTGCAAACTCTTATGTAAGCAGATCCTTGCTAGGTTCAGTAGATGTGATTCTGTGTCGTATTGTTGGTGCTTCAGCTACCAAGGCATGTTCTATTTGTGGGTCTGGTTGAGGGGAGAGAGGTGGTGAAGGGTTAGAATCAGCAATGCGTTAAGATTCTGGAGAAAATTGGCGTTGGATAAAGGGAAAGTAGTGGTTTCGATGGGGTTAGAGGCGGAAGAGTGAAAGAGATGGTCAGTAGGAGCCAGCACCACCAGAGCCCAGAGGATTGGTTGGTGCTTGTGCTACTTGCACTTGAGGTTGTCCTTGAAATGATGAGTCTTGATTTGTTGATGGAGGCTGCTGAAATCTTGCCCCATCGCCACCATCTGATCCATCATAGTGAGGCTCTGACTGGTGAAACTGGACGTGCTCTGCATGGATAGAAGGTGTGGATTGAGTCATTGCCTTTAACCTTTCCTCTAGGGTGGCGGTATGTTGGTTGACGACCTCGACGAGAGTAGTATAGGATTGCTGTATCTTAGTATGCTGTTCCATCGTGGTCTTCAACTTTTGTGCCAATTTCTAATATTGCATCACTAGAATTTGAGTTTCCTCGGGAATAGATGACAATGCAAAATCATTGAAATCTACTTGTTCCAGTTGTTCCTTTATAACAGAACGTGCTGCTTTTGCATCTGCTAAGGCCTTGTCCTATTCTACTGTAAGATTTGTTATGGCAGTTTGATGGTTGGAGATCTTCAACTGGAGTTGGTTCTGAAGGTGGCTGAGCATTTGTTGTTGTTGTTGATTTATTTAATCGTTCAGAAATAGCTTAGAGTATGCGGCTTCAATCCGCAACTTGTTGTACTCATTTACATATGTTTTGCTTTGATACTGAATCAATACTATTTTCTTATTACGTTCAGCTTCGTCTCAGAATGTATGCGTTTTTGTAATTCTTCGCGACAAATTATTTGTCTGATAATTCAATGCTTAAAAGTTTTGGCTACGTAATCACTGTAGTACTAATGATTTCATAGTTAGTTACTATAAGATCGAACATGATTTTTATCACTATTGTTTTGTTCAAAATTGATAGGCGTAGTTATGCATGAAGAAAGAGGAAGATAGTTTATTCCGCTGCACACGATAAGTTTCTTTCTTGTCGTTTGAATTATTTCTATTCGATTCTTGTAGACCTATCTTTTACACACTTTCCAACATGGTATCAGAGCATTGATTCTTCTTCAAGGCCTAATACCATATCAGAATGCAAGCTCTTATACTTGATATCTTTTGCGATATCAAACTGTTCTTCAGTTCTAATCAATTTGTTTCGGTATCAGAGAATTGATTTCCAATTGTAGCACAGCACAATATCTCTCTTAACGACGATAGTCTAAAATTCTAGATGGATTCTCAAAGTAAACCCGGTCTTATCATAGACAAGCTGAATGGATCCAATTATCATTTATGGAAATTTAAGATGAAGACCTTGCTAATCGCCAATGAGTTGTGGGATGTTGTTATAGGTATTGAAGTGAAACCTAAAGATGACACATAAGACTCAAAGTGAAAATCGAAGGATGGTAAAGCTTTCTCGCTTATTATCCTCAATATATCAGATATCCAAATTGGCCACATAGCTAAAGCTAAAACATCAAAAGAAGTTTGGGACATCCTGAGCTCACTATATGATGTGAGGGACGTAACTACTAAGGTTATATCATAAAATATACCATTCACCTTTTCTAAGGTTATATCATAAAATATGACCATGTATGTTAACAAGTGATTTAGATCAACAAAGAAGTTGTTTGATGAATTATATGATATGGATCTTCCATCAGTTTCATACACTTTCTCGATATGAAATGGGGTACCAATGATTTTATGCATACTTATTTTCAATGTATTCATCTCTGTCTTCAAGTGATATGACCTAGGGTTGGGACTTTTCTAATTCAAACTTGCTTAAAAAATTCTCTAATAAGTTGAAATATTGTTGAATATGCTTCTCTGCTAATACCAGCAAAATTACAGGCACCTTGAACTATAGTCTTATCTCAAATTTTCTAAATGTTCAGCATCAAAGACTCTTCAATTTTGCACTTTACACTGGAACTTCTATTGTTCATCATGATACACTCAGTGGATTTGCCTGTCAATATTGAGCCCAACGACATTCCAATTGAAGCATTGTCCTTTTATTCTAATGAGCTACTAATGCAGATGTGCAAAAAAACCAGATAGTGAGCAGAACAACACAATAGCTGAAATAAAACTATATGTCATTAATCAAGTTACAAACAATCAGTGTATGCTTACTTGAATCTTCGAATTTTTTTATTTCGATAACTTGCTTTTGAAAGGGTTTAAATATCCTTCCAACTTTGTCGCTTTCGTTTTTTACTCCTAGCCTCCTTCTTCTTAGCCTCTTCCACATCCTTCGGTAATTATAACTTTTCCATACGAATAGATTGTAAGATTGATTAAATTTGATCTAGTTCTGATTTGATATCGAACACTATCCTCTGTAATGATTCATTATTTCTTTTAAGTTATTCATTTTTCTCTAAAGTCTTTTGGACATGACAATCTCTTTTTTGATAAAAAAGAGGATATGCGTATCAACTCACATTCTAAAAAGTGAATTTTTTTCATAGAAAGCTAATTTCCATAGTTTTGCAATCTCTCACAATATCCTAGTAATCCAGTATGCCCATTGCATATCCATGTTACTAGATGAGTTATTGAAGAGAACGTGGGATGAGGCAATGTGCTAGGATCTTGAGGATACAATGTTTCATCTGTTCACAAATCCAAGCTCTTCTTTCCTTCTGCCCTATAACGGGAACAATCATCAACAGATATTGGAATTCCTTTGCCTCCTCGTCTCTCTATAGGTGCCAAATCATTAGGGATATCCAAATGTAGATGATACAATGTCATCAAAAAACCAAGACAAAACAAAACAATACAAAATAAAACAAAGTACTTATCTTTTATTATATTATATACTCTGTTTGATTCAAATTTGGAGATGGTGCTCATATTTTCAGTCCAATGTGGAGATGGCGTTCATATTTGGAGATGGCGCTCATATTTTTATTCATGTTGAGGGAATACATATTCATACATTTTGGAGATGGCGCTCATATTTAGAGATGGTGCTCATATTTGCAGTCCAATGTGAAGATGGCACTCAAATTTTTATTCCAGTGGAGGGAATGCATATTCATACATTTTTTTTTTATCCTGATTTGAATTTGAGATGGTGGTCATATTCTAGATCCAAGGGATGGAATGTATTTTTGAATTTTGACAAGTTAGACTATGAACAGTTTAGAGTTCTTAACTGTGACTGTAGACACTATGGTTAGATCATTGGGAGTTGGGGAGGCCTCGGGAGTGGTGGGGGCAAGCAAATAAGCAATATTGTTTTATATATCTTGATATTTTTCTTTATCCTACATGGCATTACTTAAAGGGTCTTTTTGATATTGAGAACTCCTCTAATGATATTTACTAGAGTCACCGAAGTAAATATACTTCGAATCTGCTAGCGTGAGTTCTTCAAATAGGAGCTTACATGGAGTCATGTGCTGAGAAGCACCGGAATTGAGATACCATAGCAAGGGATCTCTAATTTGTCGATCATCTTGTATCATTAGCAGTGTTGGGTCTTCATGAAAGGTTTTGGCAGAATCAGATCCTCCATTCTATAGCATCTTCTTCTTTGCTTCATTGTGCTTGAAAACTCGACAGTCCTTGATGTCGTAATTGGTTCTCTTGCAGTACTTGTAGAAGAGTTTGGTTTTAGACTTTTGGTGTTGTCGATTGTGCTATTGTGATTTTCTGGTCTGAATCAGTCTGCTCAACTTTGGTCTTCTTGTCCTTCGAAGATCTCTTCTTCTGTAACTATTGCTTATTCGAATAGAGGGCGGCTGCCTTTGTATTCAAAGTGGATAAGCTTTTCCTTCTTACTTCTTCCTACAATAAACTTACTGTCAACTTTTGTAGAGGCAGGTCAGGAGCATTGCTCAAGAGCAGTACTAAGTGGTCGTAAGAGGGAGGAAGATTGGATAGAAGAGACATGTTAGCATCTTCATCCAATACTGGCAAACCTATTGCAGCTAGCTGATTGAGTAGTTGTTTGAATTCATTCAAATAATCAGTGATTGAGATTCCTTCACTCATCTTGAACGACAAGAATTGTTTTCTCAATAAGAGACGAGTCGATACATCTTTTGTTTCAAATAGACCAGAAAGAATGTCCCATGCTTCTTTGGAGCTGGAACAATTTGCTACATGAGCTATTTGTGAATCTTTAAGATTTATAGATACAATGCCAAGAGCTTTTCCATCCTTAGCTTCACAAGTGGTCAGCATGTCAAGTTCAGCCGACTTGGCTATGGAACCGTTGTCGTATCTCCAAAGTTCTTTCTCAAGGAGTATCATCTTCATTTTGAATTTCCACATGTGAAAATCATCACCGCTGAACTTATTGATCAAACGGATCTCAGAAGATATACCTTCCATGATGAATGATCTAAGAAATTATAAAATAGTCTTAAATACTATAACAATTTGGACCTGTGGCTCTGATACCACTCTATTGGGTTTATATGAAACAGAATTGTTGTGTTTGAATATACTATTTATCAACTCTGATACCACCCTTGTTGAATGTCATAATAACAGAATCTGTTGATTCAGACTATTAATTAGATCAACTAGGAATATCTTTGTAGGTGTCGAAGACAACTATAAAGAGAGCAAAACAATTAGGCATCTAAGATAGCCATGCTTCCTTCGAATGGGATATTCCGAATGAGTCGTGGAAACAATATCAGTATCCGAGAGAGGAGTTATTAGGAAGCATTCGATAGTGGAACACACATAAAGAAAATAGAGAATTTGTATTAAGTTGTTGAGAATACAACGACCAGATCACGATCCTTATGCCCGAAAATGATTCATAGTAGTAATGCACTATGTGTTATGATCTTACTATGCTAATTACAGATTGAATACTATCTCTACTTCTTGAATTACTTTCACTCTCTCTAAAATCTCTGATCCTATGGAATCAGATAGTCTGATACAAGAGATCTCATGGAGGAACTTTGATTCATGCTACCATTGATTATTGACTCAAGGTATATAGAATGTATGCTCATCATCCTGATTCATAACCTATTTATTGTATGTATATACACATCAATTGTAGTGGTTGTGAAGATTACAACTGTGTAGGTAACAGTCGTGAAGTGAGGCAGTTACTGCACAGTGAACGGTAACATAGTCTACAGTTCAAGTAGTTATATGTATAGATTGTTCGACTCATGCGAATAAGACTGTTGTCGTTAAAGAGAGAGAGAGAGAGAGAGAGAGAGAGAGAGAGAGAGAGAGAGAGAGAGAGAGAGAGAGAGAGAGAGAGAGAGAGAGAGAGAGAGAGAGAGAGAGAGAGAGAGAGAGAGAGAGAGAGAGAGAGAGAGAGAGAGAGAGAGAGAGAGAGAGAGAGAGAGAGTCTCTAAGTAGCTACCTATGAGGTGCAATGGAGCCTCTCATTTTTTAAGCAAAATAGATGTTGGAAGTAAATCTTATTTATGCGATGGCTAGATCTACTCACGATGTGGTGTAGTATAGAGATGATCGTCCACCTTTTAAGATTCTACCATAAGCTTCAAACGGAAATAGATAAAAAAGTATGGAGGCACTAAGGCTTACCCAACTAGTGCCCGTAACTGAAATGAAACTAACAAATAATAAATCCTTACTAAGGCTTACCCAACTAGCAAGGTTAATAAACTAGATCCTAAATTAACACCCAAAGGGGAATGGAAATAAATTACAGTTAACTAATGATCAAGAAATAAAGCATGCCACAAATAAACCAATGAGAAGGAGGCAAGAGGAGGCCCGAGCACCTTCCCTCAAGCTATTCACCTTCCCAAAGGGAACACAACTCAAAATAGAGAGCAAGATAGCTTAATCTCAAAACTGTTATTTACATGGCAAGTAGCTCTCCAGATATAGCAAGGAGGGTCTTCCATAAGTATCCACTAACTTATGGGATTAGTTTAAAACTAGCCATTCTAGAACTTCTAACTTAGGACTTTAGAACTTTAAACGTTTCTAACTTTGAAACTTGAGGTAACTTAAGACAAAAATATTTCGAAGCTTAAGTTTCTTAAGTCTAAGTTCTAATCCTAAGTTTAAGTTATTTTATTATTTTAAGCTTTTACCCATGGACTTACAAAACACATGCCATAGTAGAAGTTTATTGGAAAATACTCATACGTGGGCTTACAAAACACATGCCATGAAGTTTTATTTATTTTTATATTTTCTCTATGTTAGCACAATTGCTAACATTATCCCCCTCCTTATTGGATTGGTGGTCCCACAACAATCAAAGCTTTTTTGTCCTGGATTTTTTGAGCTTCCTGGAGACGAGATTGTTGTAGGCGGCTTTGGTAGATTTTGTTGCCAATACCTTCCATCATCTGCCATCGTAATATATTGAGGAAGGGCAGTTGTTTGTAGTGATGTAGCATGCCTTGTAGGAATCCATGGATTTTCCATAGCTCCACCATATCGACGTGCAATGCTAAAGTGAGGGTTGCATGGTAATAAAGGCGTGCCACATTGATGTGATCTATTTCAATCTGCAAGGGCTTGTTGATATCGATGGCAATTGGTGGGAGGTGTCTATCCCAATATCCGTTTAGTTCTGCCAAGAAGGCTAACAATCCGCAGTTATCCGCAAAATATCGCATGTCGCAATCCGGGTTGCCATGGTGTTTATGGTGAAAGACACAACAATTGGTAACCATGTCATATGCTAGATTGCCTGTGTTTACACCTGTGAGCTTGGGCCAATAGATCTTATATCAAAAGAAGAGCTCCAGGTCCAATACATAAAATTTGAAGACATGATTGCAGATCTACTCACGAAGCCGCTCAACAAGCCACTCTTCGCCAAGCAAAGAAAAATAATTGGATTAAACATGCAAAGCTGCAAGGTTCAAGAGGGAGTGTCAGAAATGGTGAACTCCTGCAACTTTGTTGCAATGCGAAAGTCAACGTGCCTTGACTTGAAGGTTGAACGATTCGCAAAGATCAACCAATTCGCAAAATTCAGCATGCCTCCAAGACAAACGAGTGACGAAAGATTCGTGAACGATTTGCGAAACTCAAACATGCCTCCAAGACCACTAACGCAAAACGAAAAGAAACGAAAGAAACGAAAGAAAATGTTTCGTGCTGGCAACTGGCAGCTCAACGGGCGTGGAGCCTTAAGCTTCACGCTCAGCTGAAATGGGTAGCAAAAATGGAGAGTAACTGATTAGTTGATTAGCGTTAACTACTCTTGTAATTCTCTGTTTTGGCTATCTTGTAAACTCCACACAGTGGAGATATAAACTATTTTTTCTAGCTCCCACTATACATACCAAAGAGCAAGATACAGAGAGAATATGACTGAGTAGAGCAGAAAAGAAAAAGACTAGAAACAAAAACAGCTGTGTATGAAAGTCTACCAACGAACAAAACACAGCGAAAGAGTAGAGCATCAGGCCGCCAACGAGTGAGACACTGACAATCTCATTCAAAAAATTAAACTGATAATTTGATTGCTCTATTTCGTGCATCTCCTTGTTTTCTGTTGTTATGATTGCTAGAATGAAATCTGTTTTGTGATGTGTAGTCGCATGTCTATATTCATGTGAGCTTCCAGACAAAAAAAAATGCAAAAGAAACAAAATCGACGACAATGAAAACGAAACTATTCGTGACACAATTGTCTATTGAGAAATCAGATTGGATAATCCTTTTTGAATTCTCCCTGTTGGATGAGTACTGCTCCAATGACATACTTGGATGCATCGGTATGCACATGGAATTCTTTGGAGTAATCAAGAGCCCGAAGAATAGGATTGGTAAGGGCTTTTTTGAGTTGATTGAATGCGACACGTTGTTCATCAATCCATTTGGGGACAACAACCACTTTGTAGATTAACCGTGCTTTATTAGCGAAGTCAAAAATAAAGCACCGATAGTAGTTGGCGTGGCCAAGGAAAGAATACACTTCACCAAATGGTACGTGGTCCTGGTAGATTTTGAATGATGAGGATCTTTTAAGGGTCAGTTGCGATGCCATTTTTTGAAATGATATGGCCTAACACAATACCGTGTGTTACCTAGATCTGGCATTTTTTAGGGTTCAGGGAGATGCCGAATCGATTGTTCTGAATATGCACCTAGATCATCCAAGTAAACTCCTAGGGTGTCGCCCATCAGAAAAGGCAGCTTGGATAACACGTTGGAAGGTACTAGGGGCATTGTAGAGACCAAAAGGCGACCTTCCAATAGAAGGTTCCCCATTCTGTGGCAAAAATGGTTTTATGTTGATCTTCTTCAGCAATTTGAATCATATTGTAACCGCTAAAGCCATCTAAGAAGGAGTAGGCCTCATCTCCTACGAGATTTTCTAAGATGGATTCTCCGAAATGTAGTGAAAAATGATCACGTTCGGTGACGGCATTAAGTTTCTTAAAATCAAGACAGATGCAAAGTTTTCAATTTTTCTTAGGGACAATGACGATTGGGGAGACCCACTCAGTATGTTCGTTTTCATAGATGAATCTTGCATCTAACAAGCATTGGAGTTCTTCTTTGATTTTGGCCTTGTAGATTGAATTGCATCAATAGGGACGACTAGCAGGGCCGGTTTAAGGGGAATATGATGCACAACTACCTGGGGTGAGACACCAATCATGTCTTTATAGGACCAAGCAAAGACATGGCGATATTTGCACATGAGCTTTTCAAGCCTTCTGTGTGGTCTCGATTGAGATAAGCCCTGACGTGGACAATGTATTCATTACTTTCATTTGGCTCACTCAAGGAAAGAGTGATGGTGCGGGCAGGGCCTTCATAGGACAAATTACCATTTGGCTCATGTTGAGCTTGGGGTAATTAAATTGCGACATCCTTGTAAAAATTACAGCAAATAAGGATCCTAAAACACTTGAAATGATGAGGGAAACAATAGATTATGATTTCATAAGATTAGCACAAGTTGAACCATCAAAATCCATCAAAAATCTATGCTTGAACCTCACTAAATGGCCCAAATCCTTGAAGAAGGCTTCACACGTGTGAAAGTACGTCCTCCCACAGTCTGAGTACTGTACACCAGACCTACATTCAATCCTATAATCATTAGTAATCACAAGTACTCAAACAATTATGAACATAGAGAGCAATTGCACCATTATGAGAGAAAAAACATGAAATTGCTTGATTGATTTTGGTGAGATATCATCACCTATATATACATGATCCATCACGGTTTTGGGCAGGTATGAGTAGCCCTAAACCTATCCCTAATGCTAATTTTGGTGGATCTTTCATCCCTACCAAGTTATGGTTGGAATCTTGGAGATCTCTCAACAATGCAAAAATTACCAAAAATAGCTCCTATTTTTTCTTCCTTGTATCTAAGCATAATTTGGACTCATTCCAAAGGTTCTAACACTTAGGTCTACTTGAGAACATCCTTATGAATGGAATCCTATGCTATTTGGCAAGTGTGACAAGCCACATCATGACCATCTAACTATTTACAAGTCATATGACCAAAACTAGTCAAGCTAGAATTGTGAATTTTTAACACTCCTCCTCACTATCTAGCTTGGTTCAATCATTGTTTTACTAATCACTCCAAGTGATGATCTGAACTTCATAAAAGGTGTCCTTTGAAGTGGTTTAGTAAGTAGATCAGCTACACATTCATTGCTTGGAACATGCTCCAAAGCAATCTCCTTGGCTTGCACCATTTCTCTCACAAAGTGATGGCATATCTCAATGTGCTTAGATCTTGCATGGAAGATTGGGTTAGATGCAAGGTGTTGGGCTGATATATTGTCATTGTAGATGATTGGTGCCTCCTCTGAATCCATGATCTTTAGTTCCACCAATAATCTCTTGATCCAAAGTACTTCCTTTGTAGTGGTTGTCAAAGCTTTGTACTCGGCCTCGGTTGAAGATAGAGATATAGTTTCTTGCTTTTTTGAAAGCCATGAAACCACACCTTCTCCTATGAAAGTTGAATAGGAACTTGTTGATTTTCTATCCCTCTTGTACCCTGCAAAATCTGAATCACTAAATGCATGAAGGTTAATCACATCTCCTCTATATAGAATCCCAAAATCCAATGTACCCGAGATGTATCTTAGAATCCTCTTAGCCTTTTTCCAATGGATATTCAATGGCTTTTGCATGGATTGGCTCAACCTACATACACTAAAGCTAAGATCTGGTCTAGTTATAGTGATCCACATTAAGGAACCTATAAGTTGTCTAAACAAAGTGATGTCCATGAAGGATCTTTCATCATCTTCATTTGGCACTTTTACATCTTGCTCCATTGGTGTGTCAACACTTTTGCATACTTCCATCTTAAACTTCTTCAAAAGACTTTGAGCATAGTTTACTTGACTTATAAAGATAAAATCAGACCCTCTAAGTACTTCTATGCCTAAGATGAAGTGAAGACACCCTAAATCTACCATCTTGAACTCTAAGGATAGATCTATCTTGATTTTTTCAATACCATCAACACTATTTCCACTAATGATGATGTCATCTACATAAATGAGTAAAAGTACAATACCAACATCATCAAACTTAATGTAAAGAGTAGGATCATATTCACTTTGAACAAAAGAAAGTGAAATAAGATAGCAATGTAGTCTTGAATTCCAAGATTGCGAGGCTTGCTTCAAGCCATAGATGCTTCTTTGGAGATGGCATACTTTGTTCTCCATTCCATGCTTGATGAACCCTTGTGGCTGCTCCATATAGATATCCTCTTCCAAAAAACCATTCAAGAAAGCATTAGAGACATCCATTTGACATAGAATCCATCCAAAATGTGATGCAAGTGCAATGATTAGTCTTATTGTGACCATCTTGGCCACGGGTGCAAAAGTTTCCTCATAGTCTATCCCTCTCTCTTGAGCATAACCTTTTGCAACTAATCTTGCTTTATGTTTGTTAACACTCCCATTTGCATTCAACTTAAGCTTGAAGACCCACTTGCATCCTATTACATTCCTTTGAGGTCTCTCAACAAGCAACCAAGTTTCATTCTCAATCAAGGCATCATACTCATCCAACATAGCTTTATACCATTCTTTGGAGTTCAATGCATCTTCAACATTAGACGGTTCTTCAAAACTAGATAAAGCATAAGAAGTGGATGAGATACCCTCAACTTGCTGTCCTTTGCCTTGATATGTGAGCCTTGATGGCTCCACTTTTGCCCTTGAAGATCTCCTTGGTGTGATAGGTGGGTTTGGTGCTTGCTCCTCCATGAGCTCCTCCTCAAAACCAAGATCTTGCTCCTCGGCCATCTTCTTCTTGATTGTTGGAGCACTTAAGACTTCTTCAAGCATATGCATATGATGTTCATCAAAGATGACATCCCTTGAAACAACAAATTTGTTCAAGGATGGGAGATAGACTTTGTAGCCCTTGCTTGAGCTTGCATATCCAAGCATGCTCCCTCTTGTGGAAGATGGATCCTCCTTGGTCCTTGTTTCCAATGGCACATGCACATAACATATACACCCAAAAACTTTCAAGTGATTAAGATTGGGTTTCTTTCCATACAACATCTCATAAGGAGTTTTTCCTTCAATTGCTTTGCAAGACACCCTATTCATCAAGTAGTTTGCACATACAAGAGACTCACCCCAAAAGGATTTGGGCAAACAAGCATCTAATCTTAAAGCCTTAGAACATTCACATAATGTTCTATTCCTTCTTTCAGCAACTCCATTTTGTTGAGGAGTGTAAGGACAAGAAGTCTCTTTCTTGATCCCTTCCTCCTCACAAAAGGCCTTGAACTCATTGGAGATGAATTCTTCACCATTGTCACTTCTAAGAATCTTGATGCTATGATTATGATGCTTTTCCACAAACAACTTGAACTTTACAAAAGTATCAAATACTTGAGACTTGAAGGAAAGTAAGAACACCCAACAATATCTTGAGTAGTCATCAATGAAGGTTAGAAACATGGATGAACCTCCATTAGATTTGGTGCTACCAATGTGCACATCCGAGTGTATGAGTTCAAGAAGATGAGATAACTTTGTGATGGAGTTAGGAAACACCTTCTTATGTGCCTTGGATAAGGAACAAGCTTCACAAACCTTGTCTTCCTTCCCAATAGACCTTGGTAGGCCTAAAGCATACTCCTCCTTGATCATAGCCTCCATGGAACCCGAGTTGACATGTCCAAGTCTTTTGTGCAATAAAGTAAAGGTAGATATCTTGCTCTTCTCGGCCAACATGACAACATTAGTATCCACAAATGCATCCAGCTTATAAAGTTTGCCAAGTCTAGTGCCCTTAGCCACTATCTTACCCTTCTTCTTGATGAAACATTCATTTGAAGCAAAGTCAACATTGAAACCATTGTCTACCATTTGGCCAACACTTAGTAGATTCTTTGTTATTGTAGGAATGTACAAAACACCTTCTATGTTGATCTTTTTGGAAGATCCTAAGCAAAGGGGAATGCTACCAGCTCCTTCAATCTTACAAGCTTCATCATTTGCTGTATAGATAGACTTTATAGGTCCATCATAAGATAAGAGAGAAGAGAAAAACTCCCTTTTACTAGTCATGTGTGAACTAGCACCCGAGTCAATCCACCAAGGATCTTCTCCTTTGAAGCTTGTTGAAGAAAATATGGACATCATGAGAGAGTCCTCATGTGAACTCTTCTCCTCATCCTCTTTGCTCATGTTGGCTTGGCTTTGATCTTGCTTCCTCTTGAAGCATTCCGAGGCATAATGCCCCATCTTGCTACAATAGTAGCACTTCACCTTTGATTTGTCCTTATTGACTTTGGTGGTTGATGGAGATGCCTTTGGGGGTCCTTCTTGATCCTCAAGCTTTGTAGACTTCTTGAATGTTGATCCTTTGCCTTTGGACTTGCCTTTGCCTTTGGTGAAGAGAGCTTGGTCATCTCCACCTTGTATGGAAAGCCTATCCATCCTCTCTTGCATTTGGCTCCTTCTTGATTCCTCGGCCATGAGTGTGCCTTGGAGTTCTTCAAGTATGGGTAGCTTACCCATGATTGCATATCCCTGAACCAAATTGTCAAATTCAAAGCTTAGTCCATTCAATATGAGTTGAACAAGCTCTTCATCCTTGATAGGGTCACCTATAAAGGCTAGCTCTTTGTTCAATTCCTTTACTCTTAGAACAAAAGTATGTGCACTCTCTCCTTTCTTTTGATAGCTTCTATAGATTTGATTCTTCAAAGCTAACATTCTAGTTTGGTTCTTGGATTCATAGACCTTTTGCAAAGTCTCCCAAGCATCTTGAGCTGAAGTGCAATCTCCTACCTCTCTTAAGAGTTCATTTGCAACATTCATTTTTATGCAATGTAGTGCAACATTGCACCTCTTGATGTATTTGGCTTTTTCTTGAGGATGAATAGGTTCACCCTCCTTACCATTTACAATTTCCATCAGATCTTGCATGATCATGATGGATTCCATTCTAACTTTCCATATGGAATAGTTAGTTTTGTTGAGCCTTTCATTAGTATCCAAAAGATATGCATTTATAGATGCCATCTAGTCTCCTAATCAAGGACTTGACACAAATGAAGGTTACTTCTATTGATTTGATTGAAGGTCTACCTTATCCCACTTCTTAGGGACCTGAAAAGATCAGTAATAGACTTCCTATAAAGATCTAAGAATGATCTCTAACAAAATCAAATCATAGAATACTAGAAACAATGCACTTGCTTGATTGAAGTAGACAATACTAGTAGAATTGCCCCTCTTTCTATAAAGAACATTAAAGCTTCCAAATGGTCTGATCAAGAGTGAATTTCATCAACCTAATATACTTCCAAAATCACTTGTAAAAGATCTAAATGGAACTTAATGAGGATGCAACACAATCTACTATCCAATCACAAGCAAAAAATGATCAAAATTGATGAAAAATTGATCTAATTTGGTGCATAAGTCAAGCAATGGTTGGACTGAACCTAAATCACTTTAGGAGGTGTCTACTACACCTTAGAACAGCCTTTAAGAGTCCCCAAAACTCTGATCTTCCCTCTCCTTGAATGCTAGAAAGCCTCCTCTATGAAATCACCTCCAAAACTCGCTTAGAAATCAATGCTTGGAGCAAGCAAAACTTGCTATCTTGGTAGTGTGAATTGAATTCAACTTTGCCTCTGGTTTTAGACACCTAAACACCTGCAAATGAAGTCACACAACACCAATCTCCAATGTATTTGACTCACTTTGAGTTCTAGAATCAATACTAGATGCTAAGATCCAATCTACACAAGATTTAGATCAAAAATTGTGATCAAATTGAATGAAAACCAAGGATTTAGCTCATTTCAGCCTTTAGGCTCTGATACCATGTAAAAATTACAGCAAATAAGGATCCTAAAACACTTGAAATGATGAGGGAAACAATAGATTATGATTTCATAAGATTAGCACAAGTTGAACCATCAAAATCCATCAAAAATCTATGCTTGAACCTCACTAAATGGCCCAAATCCTTGAAGAAGGCTTCACATGTGTGAAAGTACGGCCTCCCACAGTCTGAGTACTGTACACCAGACCTACATTCAATCCTATAATCATTATTAATCACAAGTACTCAAACAATTATGAACATAGAGAGCAATTGCACCATTATGAGAGAAAAAACATGAAATTGCTTGATTGATTTTGGTGAGATATCATCACCTATATATACATGATCCATCACGGTTTTGGGCAGGTATGAGTAGCCCTAAACCTATCCCTAATGCTAATTTTGGTGGATCTTTCATCCCTACCAAGTTAGGGTTGGAATCTTGGAGATCCCTCAACAATGCAAAAATTACCAAAAATAGCTCCTATTTTTTCTCCCTTGTATCTAAGCATAATTTGGACTCATTCCAAAGGTTCTAACACTTAGGTCTACTTGAGAACATCCTTATGAATGGAATCCTATGCTATTTGGCACGTGTGACAAGCCACATCATGACCATCTAACTATTTACAAGTCATATGACCAAAACTAGTCAAGCTAGAATTGTGAATTTTTAACAATCCTCGATCGTATAGTCCTTAAGTATGCAGGCACATCAGGGGCTGGAGATTTGAGGGGGGCCTTGTCTTTAAACAGTCTGGATGGTGATTTGGAAAGTTTGGGGTTTGGTGTAAGAACAGATGCAATCTCAGGAACTTCCCTAGCAGTGGTAAGGTCGCCAGGTGGCTGAATCTGAAGAGGTTTCTTCATCTTTTCTTTCATCGTATGGCCATGAGGTTGTGGACGTGAGGTGTGCGGATGAGGAAGTGGTGGCACATCATGGAGGATTTCATCATCGATTTGAAAGATTGTTTCCTCCTCATAGAGGTCCCATGGATAGTTTGGTCATTTGACCCGGTAGAACTTGGTATCAGGTTTTTTGACGATAATCTTGGCCACTGGTTCCACTTTGGATGATTGTTGCGGAAAGGCCTTAAGTGGAAGTGCCTCCATGTAGTTGAGGATTTGGATATCAGAAATGTCTGAATCTTCTAAACAATTCTGAATTTGCAAGACATTTTTGTCATCTACAAAAAAATCTTTTGATTCATTAGTAGGTAGCCATGCAACATTTAGCAACTCATCATTGTGTGGAAGAATATCAATAAAATTGATATTAATGATAGGGGTGTCTAGATCAAGAATTTGTTTGTTATCGGTCAGAGGAATATAGGTACAATCATCTCAATGTTGAGCACAAGAATCGGCATTCACACAATCAATGGTAGCTAAATTGTGACTCCAGTTTATGATATCAATAGATTCAACATAATGACCTTCTTCGTGGGTGGACAAGTTTGGCTCAAACATTGAATTAGTAGTGGAGGATCCCTCATCGTGAAATCGTGCAGGTTTGATTTTTTCAGAGGAATCGATGGTGACAGAGCTGTCTCTATTCCCAAAGGTGACTCAACCTTTGCTCCAGTCGTGAACGACTCTCGCATCAGTGAGCCATGGGCGACCAAGTAGTAACTTGTAAGAATAGGCATTACTAGGGATATCGAGTACGACTAGATCTATAGAAAACTTCAGGCCTCCTAGTTTGATCAGTACTTGTGGAAGGAATCCAGTAGGTCGGACCACGCTTTGATCAACCATCCTAAGCTAACAAGTAGGTTTGGTAAGTTTGTCTCTAAGATTCCATTCTAACATGAGGGATGTGGAAATGATGTTAACACCTGAGCCACCATCCAGTACAGCTAAGACTTCGCGAGATTGGCGATGGGTAGTTGGAATCTTGATATTGCTCCTTTCACTGAGTGGATTTGTGAGATGTAATGGCATTTCAGACAATTCGTCAGGGGTGGTGGTGTCAGTGGCTTGGATTTGTTGTTTCCATTTTTCTGCATGCTTCCAGAGAACATCGAAAGGGAGAGTCACATCGGCTTGCAATAAATCCCTCCAGACTTCAGTGCCTTCAAGGGTTTTGGTTTCAAAAGGCTTGTGAGGTACTTTACGGGAGGCAGAATATTGTTGGTCTGCATTGCGAATTTGCTGGCGATACTGATGATGCAACCGAATTTTTTCAAATGGGTGAGGATAGACAATAGGTGTGGAGTCTTCGCTTGGAGGTGTAACATGCAGCTGTGTTTTGCTGGGTGCAAGTGTAGGGGCTTGGCGTTGGGTTTGTGCACAAGTCAAGACCCATGCTAGATGAGTTTCGACTGGTAATGTCTCTACTTGCACGGAACAGAAAGGAGCTGCTGGTTTAGATCGTGATGGACAATCCTTCACGTGGTGTTCAATGCCACAATTTTCACAAGCTGGAGGAAAGCAAGTTTATCGGGGCAACGAATACTAGGGTGTTTACCTGCACAGATAAAACATTCACGTATTGCTGGAAGTTGATGCATTGTTGGAAGAAAATGATTTGATAGTTGAGAGCACTCATTAGCAGTGTGATGCTGTGAGCAGATCGGACACCAGACATTCTTTCTTGCTGGAAAAGATTTTTTAGCAATATTTTTCATGGCGGTTTGGAAATCAACAGTGAGTTTATCCATATGAGTTTTTTGAGCTTTCTGCCAGGTTTCCATTTGTTGCAGGGATTGGGTAGCATTTTCAGACTTTGGTTGATTAAGATGGACGAGATTCTTAGATTTCTTTTCAAGATGGTCAAAGTCGTCGTCTGAACCTTCGTCTTTCTCACGGATAGCATCAATCATCACGTCTTTAAGTTGATCATAAAGGTCAACTGGTTTTAGTTCGCGGCGGATGTTTTTAGGCAATCCAACCAAAAACAATTTTATGGCCATACGTTCGGTGATATTTTCGTCAATGCATTCTACTTTGGGGCGTTTAAAATGCTCAATGTAGTTTCGAACTGACTCTTCGTGACGCATCTTGATATGGGTGATGGGCTCTGAGTCAGTTTGGATGGTTTAAGACGCTTGATGAGAGCGTCCTTGAGAGTAGTCCAAGAAGCAAGATCAAGCGCTTCAAGATTGAGATACCGCTCTTTGGCTGTTCCATAGAGTACTATTGGGAATAGTCGGAGCTTTTCGGTTTCAGAGGTATCTCATAGAAACGACATGCATTATCAAAGTCTTGGAGAAATCTAACTGGGTGTCAGATTCTCCATCGTACTTTGGCGTATCGATACGTGGGATTTTGCGTTCTAGTCGTGGAGGAGTTGGATTGGAAGATTCAGCACAGTCTCGAGACATGATGCAGTATGAAGAGTAGAGTAACAATACAGATGATCAGGGCAGTATTGTTCTTGGCCAAAAAGTCAAAAAAATGGGTAGTTTTCTTGTAGAATGGAGGATTTTGGGCAAAAATTGGATTTTTTTGCAGTAATAGAATTCGTGGATAGGCCTAGAAATCGTGGACAGTCAGATGAATCCAAGTACAGTACTTGCAAATTCTAATAGGAGGTGCTTTTTGTCAAAATACTGATGTTTGGTATTTTTTTTGGGAATTTTCTTAAGGATAGAATTCACAGATGGTATAGAGAATTCGTGCTCACTGAGGGCGATTTCGTGGTATGATTGACGATTTCTGATACTGAGTTTTGTCTGATAGATAAAGGAATAGTGAAAAAAATGTGTGTTTTTGACTAAAAAACAGGCAAAATCTTATAGATAGAATTCGCGGAGCAGTTGGAGGATTGATCTTTGATAGATCTAGCCTCAGTGAAGCTGGCGAATTCTAATACTAAGATTTGGTTGGAAAACAGTGGATTTTGACAATATATCAAGGTGTTTTCACATAATCTGAGCAGGGTATGCGATGGCTAGATCTACTCACAATGTGGTGTAGTATAGAGAGGATCGTCCACCTTTTAAGATTCTACCATAAGCTTCAAACGAAAATAGATAACAAGTATGGAGGCACTAAGGCTTACCCAACTACTGCCCGCAACTGAAATGAAACTAACAAATAATAAATCTTTACTAAGGCTTACCCAACTAGCAAGGTTACTAAACTAGATCCTAAATTAACATCCAAAGGGGAATGGAAATAAATTGCGGCTAACTAATGATCAACAAATAAAGCATGCCACAAATAAACCAATGAGGAGGCAAGAGGAGGCCCGAGCACCTTCCCTCAATTTCTGGAGGTTGCCACCGTTGGCAGCCTTCGTCATGTGGCCCAGCTGTGTGTGTGTGTGTGTGTGTGTGTGTGTGTGTGTGAGAGAGAGAGAGAGAGAGAGAGAGAGAGAGAGAGAGAGAGAGAGAGAGAGAGAGAGAGAGAGAGAGAGAGAGAGAGAGAGAGAGGTTCAGGTGGCAGCCTCCTTAAGTGAGGGATTCAGCCACATATCCACCATTGACATATTGTGAAGTGAGCAAATTGGAGGGGCGGAGGCATCCTCTGAAAGTTGACTTTTTCAACCTCCTCCTATTGTGTTCAGGAAAGTCGGAAATGAAATCAGCATCTTTTGTGGAAAACCGATTTCATAAAAAAATCATAGAAAGTTGACTTTCATAAAACCGACAACTTTTTTTAAATGCAAGAAATGTTATGTTTGTCATTTTCACATAGAGTAAAATTCTGTTCAATAAACTAGGTAAATCCTAATAAAAGTTGGAATACATAGAGTCCATAAAATAAAATTTTAATTTACATATTTAATGTTTTATTGGCAAAAAATCTGGTATGCAAGATCTCGAAGGCAAATTTTTTTAAAAACCGATAGCTTCAAAAAAGTGTAGGAAATTGGAGGGAAACCTCAAGGAGGTTTCCCAAACACTGCCAGTGCTCCTATCTCCAAAGGTTATGTTATGGCCTTCCTCCGGAGGCAAGAGGGAATCTAGGGCGAATATATCCTCCTGCCCTCCATAATTTACCCTCATGTCTAGAGAGTTGTAAATTGGGGAGGGAGGGGTCACGGGTGTCACATTAAGGGGAGTTACACAATGATGTGCCCACGTTGTTGCCCTACAAATTTCTTGCATGACTCTGCATGTGCCAACCTGGCAATAAGCATGTCGTGAACACATTCGGTGTCGCTTGCCATATTGTATGAGTGTTGTGCAAACGTGGCAATACACATGTCGTGAACACATTCGCTGCCGCTTGCCATATTGTCTACGTGTTGAGCTCATATCGGCCGACCTCTTACATCGTCTCAAAAAGTTGGGAGCCTATTCCTTACAAAGCTAAAAATGCAAGGGGGCACATTGCACAATGTAAAATTTCATATTAAAAGCCTTCTTCTTTCTTTCTCTATTATGAATAAACACCAAAGTCAATTTCTTCTTTTGTGGAAGGGCAGGAAAGGCTTTTCATGAGAACTACCGAGGAAATAACGTGAAGTTTGCCCTTCCACGGCCAGGCGGCTGCCAGGCTGTCCAGTCTCGAGGCAGAAGAGAAGCCCTCCTTTTCGCTCATCCTTCGATCCATCCATCGACCGATCGATCGATCGTCGTCTCCACCATCACTCTTCTTCTCTCGCTCATTCAGGCAGTACGCTCCTGTAAATTAGCGGATAAAGCACAATTCATTCATTCAGCAGCAGCAGCAGCATCGGCAGGAATAGGAAGGATGTGAAAACAAATCTTCTGTACATTTTTTGTTGCTTCTTTTAGCTGTTGTGGTGCGATCCGGTGATTTGTGAAAGCTGTGCGTAAAGTGTCTTTGAGCGGGCATTCTCATCCCGTTTTGTGCCAGCCGATTTTTTTGGTCAGATTAAGGAACAGTTCCTCGGTATTTTATTTTAGGTATTGCGGATCTTTGTAGGCTCATAGTCAGAGATTGAAAGTTTTTGGGCATTGATGTGATATATTTTGTGAGATTTTTGTTGCAGCCGCAAATGGCTTGTGATGATGATAATGCCAGCGCTTGTTTCTTTCTTTTGGTTCATGCGCTTTGATGGAGGGTGACGTAGTTGCAATGTTGTTTGGTCATGTTTCATCATCTTTTTTAGTGACAGCTGCTTTCGGTCACACTTAGGTCTCTGGGTATCGTAGTTATGGCGCTCATAATCAGAGATTGAAAGTTTTTCGCGATTGATTGGATATATTCTGTGAAATTCATCTTGCAGCCGCAAATGGCTGTGATGATTATAATTCCAGCACTTGTTTCTTTATATTATTTTGGTACATGCGCTTTGATGCAGGGTGACATAGCAGCGGTGTTGTCTTATCATGTTTTGGAGTCGTTTTCACTGTTTTGTGAGATACCGTTTTGTAGTACAAATTTCATTGATCATTGACTTTGTCATATCCTTGATGTTGTACTCAGCGCTTTTTTTCAGTATTGTTGGAGATTTTGCGGTTTATCATACCTATTTTTGAACTTATTCCCACCAAGATGCTAAATTTATGGAAGCAGGGATGTATTTTACTTGTTTCTTTATTTTTGGGGATCATCGGTTTTCAGCCTAATGTGGTTGCTTCCTCTTCTTGCATATTCTTCGTCGTTACACCCATGTTCTGTGTCACTGCTTGATTGCAAAGATGCAAGCAGCGTTAATGGTTGAAATTTGAATTGTTTTGCTTCAGGTCTTGGAACTTGGACTGGAGGCGCCGATTTCCCTTTCCCATTGTTCAACATGACACATATCCTAACTTTTTGCTTAACGAACATACTTGATACTTTCTGGAGCTGCTCTCTGTATTTAATATTTAGTTGGGGTCTTTTGGGCACCTCATTTTACAAGGATTATATCACAAGGTAGTGGGAAGTTACTCAATGACGGGGTAGTATTGATGCTCGGTGAATTGTAGTGCTTTGTACGGAACTTTCCTTATTGTAAGCTGGACAATAAACATGTATGTGCAAATCCAGGCTACCATAGGTCTTAAGTGGCAATCGTTCCCTGATATCATTGTAAGTTAAGAAGTTTGTTATCCTTCACTGGAACTAACGTGGAAGTCAGCGAGAACGTGACCGAGAACGTGCCCAAGCACGGGGCCCAAAGAACTCGAAAGGTGGCAAGGAAGACCTTACTCCAGAACAAAGGCGAGAGCGGTGAGCACACAATGCTCATTGCACATTGCATCCCATCTTTTTATAATTCTCATTTGACTGACATGTGAAGTTGTGATAGTTGGAGTCTCAGTACATGCAGATGGTTACTACATTGGTACTTTTTCACATGACTTTCAGATGCCCCAAATTTTTAGTAGATAATTGACAATTTCAGTGTCATAATTATTGCCGTGGGTCCTGGGAACCGTGGAAGAAACCGTACCACGGTTCCCAGAACCGTGGGTCCTGGGAACCGTGGAAGAAACCGTACCACGGTTCATTGAACCGTGGTACGGTTCCAATATTCAATTGATTAATTACCAAATTATTACAGACACAGATTTGGACCTGATCTGGACACAGATTTGGACCTGATCCACACAGTAATTAATTATTTAATTACTTCCACGGTTACGGTTCCTGCATAAAAGTTCTGAGAACCATACGGTTCACTGTACGGTTCTCAGAACCGTACTGAACCGTTAACGGTTCATTAATTCTATGGATGGGATGTATGAAATAATTTGCAACATGGTGGAGTCTGGACATTATAACACCTATCTGGATTTGAGTTCTTGAGGCATTATCATTATTGAACTTGAGTGTGCAATAACATGCTATCTATTTAGCTACTCTGGAAGTTCACACTAACCCTACTCCTAAATACATACCAAAGTAAAGACATCGATTATTTTAGATATGAAAATGTAGTTTATCCAGCACAAGTAAAGGCAGCCTTAGTGATAAAAAAGATCCCAATACTTACTCTTGCCAAATGGTGCTAGAATAAAAAGTTTTCAGTATTAGCAGCTAGCTTCTTTCCTTCCAGTAATTCAGTGTAGCAGGTATAAACTAGTCTACTGCTGCTTGTGTCACCTGATAGAAAAATCATAGGTATTGGACTTTCTGAGGAAGTCATTCAGAGAATTTTCCTCTAATCTATTTCATAACAAACTATTACCCATGGTATCTTTTTTTCCTTACTGTGGTACAACTTTGAATTTGATTCTTGTTGCATTTTTTAGTACAGTGGGTGATGTTTGCAATTTCTTTTTGCTTTTCTAACTTTACGCTTTAATTGACAAAAAAGCTTTTGTGGCATTTGATATCAAGCATCAAGTGTATGGGTCGAGTATATGTGTAGTATTTTTTTTGTAAGGGTTTGAGAAAAGAACTTTCTGCTATATACTTTATTCCTTATGCTTTAATGAGGAAATAGGAACTTCATCTGATTGACTTGGCTCTTTGGTGCCAGCCTCGTATTGGGCTGAGCCATCCCTTCACCTCCAGAGGTTCAGAAATTTGTCACGTTGTTCAAGACATAAATATACGACAGCTTTATGTGGGCCTATCTTATGTGTGCATATTATGGATGTAACCCGCACCTACTTTGTGTTGATGACGTGAATAGGGATGCAAGGATATGCATGATGGAGTTGATTGTCTGATACTTACAATGGACTCCATCGAGTCGAAGATTGCATGCATCTTTTTGGTTATGCTCAAGTACTACCTTTGACGTATCATTAATATATTTTTTGCTTCTGTGTTCTTTTTCACATGCAGGGATGCAAAAGCACTTCAAGAAAAGCAAGCAAAGAAAGCAGCAGGGGGAGGGGATGCTAACACATCTACCTCTACCAAAAAATGACAACTCCATCTGAGCTTAGGGCCTGGGAATGTGGCATTGAGTGGCATGTTGGATTACATCCTTATGATCATGGGTTGAAGTCATTGTGATAAATTTTAGAATTTGCTTCTAGCTGTGCAACACAATGTTTGTAATTTAATGTCTCTTACAAGAATCTTGAACGGTTGTAAAAGCTGTATTTTGTTTTAAAAAAGCATCTAGTCTGACTTTAGGATTTGTTTAGAGAGGTTGTATGACAGCAATCAGGGACTAGGTTGATTACAAAGCTTACTACAATGCGACTATTGTTATTGAATGCATTTATTTGGGTTAACCCAAACCTTTTATTTACCTAAAAAGGTTTGGGTTAAGAGCTTAATGGTATTATTGAGATTTATCAAGACCTCTAAACGTTTCATCCAATGTTTTGTGGTTTGTAATAAAATAGCACTTTTTTTGTTGCATGCTTGTGTATGAAATACCCCCCCTTCCAATAGGGAAGTCAAGTTTGGATGCTAAATATGATGATACTTTTCCAACTAATAAAACCCAGTGAACACCATAGCTTTTAATAGCTCGAGTATATCTCTTTAAGAGAGATCCAGAAAATGGAGCTTTACAAACAACTTAATATATGAAAAACAATCAACTAACTAATGAGAGTCTTTAGGTCCTTTATATAACAGTCTAGAAACTTCTAGAAAAGGCGAAAGGAGAAGGGAGATGAGAATTTCAAATATGCCTGCTACTGTAGTGCATCCCTTATTAGGTCCTAATAAGAGTTAATGTTGTCAACATAATGGGTGGGTCTAGAGATAAAAATGGTGCCTTACATAGCTAATTGCAACTCATATTTTACAAAGATGCATGGAATCATGTATATGAAAAACATTCCCCTTAAGGTGGGTTAACTGAAAGAAGATACTGAATGTAACTATTGGATAGCTGCCTTTGTGGTTCATAGCACAAGTGACTATTTGTCCTTTTTGTAATTATTGCTAGTTTTAAACATTTGTTCATAACGTTTGTTAATTTTCATGGCTTCGCCGTTTGGGTATGTATCCTACTTAGAGACACGCCAAAGAGGACGGTTGGATTGTGAAGTATTAGTTCACATGTCAATTCTACCACGCCCAAATGCCTTTTTACTTGGTGCTTGCCATGTTCCAATATATGATTATGAGCTCTCACTAGATTCTTGGAGCCACTTTTAGGGCTTACCAAAATGCTAGAATGGAAAGTTAGTATTCTACGTGTGTTACATCTCCAATGTTTAGCCACTCTAGTAAAAAGTGCTTAACAACTCTAATTAGTGTTAATCTAATCAAATTGTGTTTTCAAAAACATTGCATTCCTTACACATTCGAGACTAAGATGATCAAGAGTTGAAAAGTGAGCACCATTCACCATTATTAGATTTGAAAAACAAGAATGATCGAATGCAAATTGCAAAGAATGTTTTGGGATTCTCATTCTTGAGAGAAAAGAGTGGATTTAGTAGGTAAAAAGGGAAAAAACAACAAACAAAAGCAATCAGTGTGCAAGAATATACATGACCTTTTTTCAAAAGGAGAAGATAAGGATATATGCATTCAAGTAAGCTCTTGAATATGTCTTTATTGTAGCTTTGTTAAAGTATTATTTGAGTTGTCTCTAGTATATATGCCTTTGTTTGTTAGTATTGAATCGATATTGATGAACAGTCAAAATTATTATATTAAATCTAAAATTGTCGTCATTGATTGAGCTAGAAAAGATTTTTAATAAAATTGCTCTAGGGGAGCATGTGATTTGTTAAGAATAAGTAGGGAAGTCCATACAAAATCTGCAGAAATACATGCAAGTTCAAGACATTTGCGACACTACACAAAGTCAATCAAATAAGTCAAGGAATGTCAAAGAGTCATCACTCGTGAGAGTCAAATGCTTCGATAGTTCACAATCCTTTGACAGTCGACAGTCAACACTATTAACTTGACAGCCTTCAGAAGATGTTCGAACCTAACGACTACCCTTCATGTCTCAAGGACTATCGTGAATACTATCGAACGGGGCTTCACGCCTGATTCAATGTACGATAAACCTAAACATGTAATAGAGTAACTAATGTATTTGCTGAGATGCCTAGCACTATCGTTTTAAACTCTAAACTGTTCTTCTAGGCTTGTATACTAAGTAGATTTCCTTACAACAATCTCATGTACTGTTTTCAAATCATTGTATAATGTGAATGATTATTGTTGCTTCTACTTTTGTGTGAATTGAATACTCCTTATTCTCCTTGTGTGTATTATTGACTGAATCAAAGTGTAGAATCATGGTTGTTCTTGACGCCTTCAAATTTTGTAACTAGAGTTGTCTAGGACACCTACTGACGACTCAATTAATTGATTGGTTTTGTTGTGACAGATGATTCACGGTGCTCTTCTTTTATTAGTCTTTAGTAGCGCTAATTTAATATGACAGTCTGATAGTGTGTCATAACATTTTTAGTTATTTTCTTTTTTTGACACATGGAGCAATTGTCTTCTAAAATCCGACTCATCGAGCAATTCAATGGCGACGGCTTTTACATGCGAAAGTATCGCATGAAGATGATATCATTGGCGAAAGATTTATGGGATGTGGTGGATGATGTTCAATGCTTCCACAACAAGATGTTGATCTTAGAGCCAAATGGAAATCCAAAGATGGCAAAGCTCTCGCATTGGTATCCATGAATCTCAAGGATTCACAAATATCTCATATAAGTAATAACGAAACATTTAAGCAAGTTTGGAAAACACTCGTCAGTATGTATGAGATCCAAGATGTTACCACTCATCTACTCTTGTGAAAAAAAATCTTTTCTTACAAAATGTCAGAATTGACTTCTATAAGTGACCATGTTAATCACGTTAGTTGATTGATCAACTTGTTGTAGTCGGATCACCCATTGTCGACAGTGATGTTGTCATGAATTTTTTAGAAAGTCTTCCTACTTCCTACATCTGGTCATGTTGATCTCTACACTGCCTGATTTAAATATGCAAAAGATCACTTCAATTCTTCTTCAAGAAGAACTTCGAAGGAAGTCAAATAATGTTTCTATGCCAGACAAATCGGTCGCACTATATTCGAGAAGAAGCAACACTTGAAGAAGGGTGTTGTCAATACTTTTCAAAGTCAGATACTCAACATCCATCACAGTAGGAAAAGTCAAAACATCAACATGCCAGAATCTTCTACAAGTATTGCAAGAAGAAAGGACATGATATAAAGGACTACAAAATCTTTGCGAACAAGAACCAACATTTTAACAATAGTCACTGATGCTTCTGAAGACAAATCCAACCCAAATTTGTTTATAGCCGAATCGAACAACGATTCAAATTATAGATGTTGGTATCTCAACTAATGTGCGACACAGCCTATGACATCTCAATGAGACTGACAACATGACAATAGCATTCATTCTGGAAACTGTAGCTCTCAAATACAAAGGAACAGTCACCATCAGATTCGATGATGGTTCATCTCAACTTATCAAAAATATTTTATATGTTCCAACTTTGACCAAGAACTTATTATCTATCAATGGAATTATTGATCAAGGCTATAATATCATATTAAATGCAAATCAATGTCTTATATGAGATAGGACTCGAATGTTCTAGTTAAAGGTTATAGAGATGGTCATCTCTATACATTAAGTCATGAATGTGCACTTGTTGGAAACGATTGAGACACACACAGGGTGGTCTGATAGGCCGCAACGGAAGAAGGCCGTCACCCCAACAAAGAAAATACGATGAACAGTGTGAAAACTGATAATGTAAGGATCTTGGATAACTTAAAGTATGGAATGATAGAGCAGTTTTGACATGTGATGAACGTCAGTATAGGTGTAACAGACAACCATAAAAAGGGAATGCGAAACGATTAGACGTCTGAGACAACCGTGCACTTCTCTGATACTGATCTGAACATAAAGAAATGTGAAACAATTAGGCGTCTATGACAGCCATACATCTCTTCATTACTGAAGTACTTGTGATAGTAACGAAAAGAGTTAATAAACAAACATTCAACACGAATGCAATGAGATAGAGCAATAGCGATTCTACATATTCAATGTTGTAATAACAACTATCAAATCACAAGACAATCGTGTGATCCTACTTACAGAATAGTTCAATTGCTATAGTTTTGAATACTTTTTACTCTCTCTATATGATCTCTAACTCTGAGGAGTCAGATATTGTAAAGACCAGTTTTGGTCGTTTTTATCCCTATCGTGGATACTGATCGATTCTTTGATTTAGATCTCTCATTTGCTTATATAGTTGTTGGATTATCTTATGTTATTCTAATTACAGAGATCAAAAGGTCATTAACAATTCTAGTATTGATCCGTAGATCAGTTATTACAATGGAGCGTAAAGATATAGACAATCGCAATCTCCTTCACATGTATCCGCATGAGCGTGATATTGCGGTGCGGTCGTAACCGCCTGCAGACTGCAAGCGTTGACTTGGCGGTTTTCTTTGGTCAGTTTTATTCGTAAGCTGCCGTCGTATGTTGACCGCAGGTACGGTGCCTTGGGCGGTTGGTAGTTTCTTGCGGTATCCAGTGTAACTTTGCAGTATGTCGCATTCCTCGCATTCTTCGGAAATATGTCGCATTTCTCGGATGCCCGAAATGGCTCGAAATCCTGAGTAGAACACCTTTGTTGCATTTATCACAAATACCTTTTGTGCTCAGAATGCTTGAAAAGCTAAGTAGAAGACTTTGTTGGGTTTTGAAGATTGCAAATAAAAATGCGAACTGTGCGACAATCAGTTCATTTCTGCAGACTGCTGCTTCTGAGAATGATTTACATGAGTAAATTGGAGGGCAGTTAGGATGAGTAGGAGTAAGATTAATTCCAACACTCCCCCTTTGTAGTGGGTTTCTTTCCTAGCCTATCCTCAACCCAAGATCCAAACAATCTAGCATCAAGGAGATGAAGTTAGTTGTCACGCGTAAGCTCATTCCCATGAGAGTGATAGCATATCTCAGATTTCAGCATGAATGGAAGATCCACATCTAACTCTAACATCCATTAACCCCAAGCATTAACACTACTCCATTAACCCTACAATCCACAATGAAGATAGCTTACTCTTTCTCTCTCTTCCTTTTTCTCTCACAAAAAATATGATAAATCCCAATATTCAGATCTAACAACTAGCAAACACAACAAAAGTATGAGAGATGGAGAAAAAGAGATAGGAAGGACATTCACAAATCCATTCCATAAGAGAACCAATATGCTTGTATTGAAATGAGGATATGAACATGATTTCGAAACTTAAGTTTGGCACTATTTATAGTAGAGAGGAGGACCTTGGCCTCAAAATCCTATTGGCCCACTTCTACTTCCCTAACTATAAATATTTAACAAAGAGTGAGAACCCATTCAATAATTGGAGGGAACCAATTTGAATTTGAATTTGAACCAATTTTGGTGGGAGACCCAGCTTTATTCACTAACTTGACATTTAGGCCTGCGACATTAAAAGTCCCGCAAAAAGGTCTAAAGTCCTTTTATTGACTTCCTAACTAATCAAATAACTATGTGATCATTGGGTTGGACTTACACACACAGGGTGCCTGTTGGATTTATCTCATTTACTCTCCTAAATCCCATGTTAATCTGCCTCCATTCATGCTGCTGCATTTTTACTCATGTTTCGCGACGAATTATCTTTCTGATGTTTTGTTGCTTAATGTTTGGCTACATAATCAAATCAACCATGATTTCTATCACTAACGTTCTGTTCGTGTCTGATAGGCGTAGTCAAGCTTAAGGAAAGAGTAAGATAGCTCATTCTGCTGCGCACGAACACTTTCCGTTTGAGTTCATTTCTTTTTCGTGTTTCGAGTTCGCTTCTTTTCGTGTTCATTTCTTTTCGAGCTATTTCTCACACTCACTCACCCTCTTTCTCCAACATGCCAAATCCCTCTCACTTATTAACTAGGTTTAGGATTGCCTCAGTATCCGCAGACCCTCCAACAGTTTCCCCCACCAAAATTGGTGGCGGTCCTACGACACCTGTGAGATGCAGTTACTGTGGGCTTTTATTTGCATCATGTCGTCTGATAATCGGATCAGTATGTATTTTATGAGCTGCACTCGACCTGATCTCGCATATACGGTAAGCACACTGTCACAATACATGTCCAATCCAAGTTTACAACATTGGAAGGCTCTAGAAAGAGTATTGAAGTACATTCAAGCTAGAGAGCACTATGCTTTATGCTATAATGGAAATTCAGAAGTTGCACTCAATTAGTCACCTATTTAGATTCTGACTGGGCAAGAGACGTTGACACCAGAAAGTCCACATCTGGTCACATTTGTTTCCTTGCAAGAGGACCCATCTCATGGAACAATAGAAAGCAGAAATGCATTTCTTTATCTTCTACGGAATCTGAATATACTGCAGCTACATCAACAGTGAAGGAGATTATTTGGCTAAGAAGGTTACTACAGAATCTGCAATTTCCACAGATCAGTCCGACTATACTCCAGTGCGACAATCAAAGCTGTATAGCTCTATCTCTGAACCCACACACTCATTTTAGAACTAAACACATAGAAGTTCAGTTTCATTTTCTTAGCGAGAAATTTTAGAATAAAGAAGTTGTACTAAGTTATTGTCATACATACAGTAGGTTGGTTGACATTTTGACAAAACCTTTGTCAAGAGAAAAATATGCTAGTTTAGTAGGTATGTTAAATCTCAATTCAGATTCAGATTCAAAGTAGTAAGCTGAAGATGAAGTGTTGGAGTTAATCTTAATCCTACTCACTCTAATGGCCCTCTAATTCACTCAAGGAAGTCACTCACTTACAAACAGTCTGCAGAAATGAACTGTTTCTCGCACAATTTGCAGTTTTACATGCAATCTTCAACAGGTTAGGAACGGAACACAAGGCACCGCAAGAGCATCGCTTGCGGTCACATGTGGTTGCAACTTACGAAGGGGACGCACAAAAAGGGCACCACAAGAGCATCACTTGCGGTCACATGCGGTTGCAACTTACAAAGGGGACGGACTACCAAGGCACCATAAGAGCATCGCTTGTGGCCACATGCGGTTGCAACTCACAAAGGGGACGAACCATAAGATACCGCAAGTACGTCGCTCTCGGTCACCTATGAAGAAAATTCTACAGATCTACACGTATAGAACCTGTCTACATTTTCACGCTCCTGTGAATAACCGTTCTGTTGATTAAATACAAAACTATTAATGACCTTGTAATTGTAATTGTTGGAAAGAGAGGGGAAGAATTTATGACGAACACGAACAAGAAATGAACGGGAAACGAACTCGAACAGAAAATGTACATGCGCAGCAAAATGAACTATATGACTCTCTCTGTAAACATGATTACGCCTATCGGAATGACAGAACTTTAGTGATAGAAATCACGGTCATTCTAGATTACATAGCCAAACATTAATAGATGAAGCGCCAGAAGAATAATTTGTCGCGAATAGCAAGACAAATTATATGTCGCGAATGATTCGCGAAGAGCTAGACTGTGCTCGATATAGGCCAAAATTGGCTATTTTAGGCTACTGGTGCCCTAAAATTGGGTCCTAAGTTCTAGAGAGAGGAGAGAGAGTCATCTCTCTCATCTATATTAGGCTGAAATTTGTGGAGAACAGGTTGGAGAAACATATTGTATTGTTGAGAGAGATCAATAGATCATTGTCACAGTTTCTTCCTCCATTGAGAGCATTGCTTTGTGTATTGTCTTCAGGCTTTTGTGTATGATCTTAAGAGGTTTCCAAAAGTGGTAGGCTGTTGTTGTAGGGCTGGTATGCTATTGTTTTTGGCTGCCATCAGTACCTTTTATTAGCTTCTTTTGTCTCTTGATTGCTTTGTCAAGTTCATGTGTATCAAAGGTAGCATTAGGATGCTTTGCCATTTCTAGCTTTTGTAGCTTGTTGTGCAAAGATCTTAGCCAAGTATTTTGGGAGTTTGGATCCATTCAAGGTCCACTTTTCTCACATGGTATCAGAGCTAGTTGGCTATTATTTTTAGTAAGGTTTCCATTTATGGTGATATTTGGATGTTTGATCAAGTTCTAGCATGATTATGCATTGCACTGTTGATCAAATCTTACTAACCTTTGTTTTGTGAGTTGAACTTGTGGATCAAAAGCATATTTCAGGTCTATGAAGATCAGAGGCTGTGAAGAAGCTATTTTGGATCAGATCATAACACCTAATCATTTGTTGATTGTGAGGCTTGTGCATATTCAATACTAATAATGTTCTGTTCAATGTATTGTTGACAATCTCCACTTCTGTGGATGAACACTCTCCTTAAGTGGATGAACCTTCTCCTTAAGTGGATGACAAATACTCTTTGAGTGATTTTGTATTTCTCCAAAAGGCTGAGCAAAGCTCCCACTTGGATGAAAGTACCCCTTTTGGGTGAACAGATTGTCAACAATCTTTTGCATAAATTTTGGTGTACTTTGTTGAGCATGTAAGTAACTCTCCTTATGTAATCTCATTGGAGCATTTTCTGGAAGGTTTTAGCCATTATGCAAATGTGTTTTCAGGTTCTTAACAGGTTGAGGAACATTCTCATGTGAAGTGATCTTAGATCTACATCTAAACAACAAGATTTGACAAGCTAGTGAAGCTAGTCTTGTGATTCACTAAGTGTGCTCTTTCATTCACCTCTAAAGCTTGTATTTATCATTTTTTAAAGTTTATAAACTTTTAGAAGTGTGGTTTACATGTGGTTCTATAGGTTGAATCAATATCTTAGTGTCTTGATCATATGTTGATCAAGTTTGTTCAATTCTAGGTATTCTTGGTAGCCTAGTCTTGTGTATTTTCTAAGAATGCAAGTAACTCTTCACATCATAACTTGATTTGGTCACTTGCTGGAAAGTTTGAGAGCTTAAGCAAGAGTGTTTTCAAGTTGGTTTGAGGTTGTAATCCACTCTTAGTGTGTGCAAAGTATTGCATGTGTTTCAATCTTCCTTTCTATGCTTGGAAACCAGCCAGGTTCAAGATAGAAGTCCTAGATCTTCTGAGATCTCCTTATTTATCATCTGTTGAGAGAAAAGAGTGCTAGGTGCATTAGGACAGAGCCTAAAAGTTGAAGAATCATTATATTCATGGCTTCCAATTGTGGGATCATGTTAGAAACTAATGATAGGTTGAGTTCATCAAACTACTCTACTTGGAAAGTGAGGATGGAGTCCTTACTTGAGTTGAATGAACTCATGGACATAGTTGCAGGAACTAAAAGAGACCACCCATAGTTCAAGAGCAACAAAGGTTTGATAAGAAGGCTAAAATGTCTCTTCATATCATTAAAATGAATGTTACCAATGAACTTCTCAAGGAAGTTGGTAAAAGTCAAAGTGCAAGTGAGGCATAGAATGCCTTGAATAAGCTCTTTGAATCAAAGTCCACATCTAGGGTATTGACCCTAAGGAGGCAAATATTTTCTAGTAGACAAAGAGAGGGAGAAAGTGCTCATGCATTTGTCTTGAGGGTTAAGTCCTTAAGTGATGATCTAGCATGCATTGATGAAAGCATAAAAGATGGTGAAATAGTCCAGGTTATGTTGAATGGTTTGCTAGATGAACATGCTAACCTTGTGCAAAGTTTTGCCATTCAAAGAGACTTGCCAAATGTGGTTGACTTGCAAGAAATCTTATTGGCTGAAGAACATAGGTTGCAATCAAAGCTTGAGGTGCATCCTTGCAAGGTGGAGGTGAAGAGGCTTTCTTCACAAAAGGCAAAGTCAAAGACAAAGGTAAAGGCAAAGGGAAATGGTCCAAAGGTGATAACTCGGATCATGATGATCACTCTTCCTCCTCCTCTTCTACTTCTTTTATAAAGAAAGATAAGCCAAAGTTCAAGTGCTTTTATTGTGGGATAAAAGGTCATTTTGCAAATGAATGTCATAAGAAGCAAAGTAATGAAGGTAGCAAGCAAAACACCTTTTGTACTTCTAATGAGGATCTAGATTCTTGTGATTCTCTCATGAGGTGTTCTTCAAGTCTAATGTCAAGTGGAAGTGACAAGGATTCATGGTGGATAGATAGTGGATCTAGTTCACACATGACTAGTCACAAGGAGTTCTTTACTTCTTTGATCTCTTATGTTGGAATCAAGAAAGTGGTTCACATGCCAAATGGTGGTGAGTGTATGATCAAAGGTATTGGCTCAATTCCCATTTGTCTTTATACTAATAGGAATGCAAGGCTTGACGGTGTTCTTTACATTCCTTCACTTTCAAGGAATTTGCTAAGTGTTGGTCAAATGTTAAAGAAAGGGTACAAGACAAAGTTTGTTGGAGATGTTTGCTTCATTACTAAAGGAGATGTCTAGACAAGGTAGACTTTACAAGCTTGATGCATTTGTTATGTCTAACAAGAGGAATGAAATGGATGTTGGTGGTTTTCTCAACTTTCAAAAGTCAATTCCTAGCATCAATAAGATTGGTATATCTTATGCAAAGTCTAAAGAGCTTCCTTATGCTAGATCTAGGTTGAGATCTAATGAGCTTCTTGGAGATAGTTATTATTGTGCTAACTTGGCAACATTTGGTGAGTCCATGATCAATGTTTTGGGTCCATTGGATCATGAAGATGGACTAGTGCTACCTACTAGTCAAATGGAGTCATTTGGTGCTAAATTGGTATCATGTTTGAACTCTTCTATTCATAGATTTTCAAGTCTTGGTGGCTCTTTAATGGAACTACATGGCAAGTGCAAAAATGGAAAATGTAAGAAGAGAGATAACTTCATCAATAAAGGTGATGAAAACTTGTCTTTGGAAATGGTTGTTGCTATTGACTTATTTACTCATTTGGAAAAAAGATGGTGCTTTGAGCATGTTTGAAGAAAAAGGCTCTTTTGCATCTTTATGTGATGAGTCCAAGAAAGTCATTTGTGCAACAAGTGGTGTCACATGTATTCATAAAGAAATGATTATGGTGGAGTGTTCATGCATGATCAGGATGGCAAAAGGTTGGATGAAGAAGACTACATGGAGCAACTCAAGGCAAGGAAGATCTGATTGATGAGCTCATTGAGGTTTGGTTTGAACTCAAATGGGCTGGTTTGATTAGTGAAAGGTTGAGATCAAGCAATGATGAGATCTTGTGGGATGTTAATCATGTGTTTGAGAGGGAGCATCTTTAGAGGTTCAGATCTGAAGATGTTTATAAATGCAAAGTCCTTGATGTTTTATTGGAAGATCAAGATGTTGATCTTGAATTTCTTCATCCATCTTAGTTTTTGTGTGAGTGTGTGTATGTGCATGTGCTATGTGTGTGTATGTGTGTGTTTATGGAGGGGGAGTGTGTGTGTGTGTGTGTGTGTGTGTTTACGGAGTGTGTGTGTGGGTTTAGGAAGTGTGTGTGTGTGTGGGGGGGGAAGGGGGGGGGGGTTGTGGATTAGGATTAGGTTGTAGCTTTAGGCTTTAGGCTTAGGTTGTGTGTGTGTGTGTGTGTGTGTGTGTGTGTGAGATCGAAAGTGTGTGTGTTTTTACGTGTGTGTGTTTATGGAGTATTGTGTGTGTGTGTGTGTGTGTATGGGTATATGTGTGTGGATCTTCGTGTGTTTGTGGGTGTGCACACTATGTGTTGTGTGTTGTGCGTGTGTTTGTGTGTATGTGTATTTGTGTGCGTGTGCGTGTGCGTGTACTTAGGATAAGGGTTAGAGTGGGTCTTTGTGGATGTGTGTGTGCGTGTGTGTTTGGGCTGAGCTCAGAGCCGGAGCTCAAAGCAGACAATTTGGGTGACGGCCGATGATTTGGATGGCGGCTGATGGTTTAGGAGGAAGTTCTGAACACCTCTCATTGGAAGTTCTAGCCATTTTTTACTGAATCCAACCAATTTTTGGCTCGACGGGCATAGAATCTCAAGACTACATTTAGGGTTTCTGGTTTGGACACACGTTTCGCTACGAGTACTGAACCGTTTGGAGCCCGGTTTAGTCATCTGGGTTCGTCTCGACATGTAGCATAGGACTGAACAAATATTCTAAAAAATGGACTCCGTTTAGTGACACTGGACAGATTCTCGAAAATGTTGGAAAGTAGTCCATTTAGTGGTATTCCCCCTGATAGAACGTGGGGCATTTCCAGACAAACGATGTCGAAATTGAACTGCATATGGTCCAGTGGTTTCATGTTGAGTCTACAAACCTAAACACCTCCCGTCCGAAGTTTTGACCGTTTTCGACTGAATCCGACCAATTCCTGGCTCGACGGGCCTAGAATCCTAGGATTTTGTTTAGGATTTCTAGTTTTGACTCACATTGCGCTATGAGTATTGAACTGTTTGGAGCCCAATTTAGTCCTGTGGGTTTGTCTCGGCGTAGAACACAAGACAGAATAGACGGTCTGAAAAATGGACTTCGTTCAATGACAATGGACCAGTTCTTGGGGATGCTGGAAAGTAGTCCATTTAGTGGCATTCCCCTCGACGGAAAGGGCGTTTCCGGACAAGCGGCATCAAAATTGAACTGCAAATGGTCTTGTGGATTTGTGTCAAGCCCACAAACCTGTAGACACCTCCCGTCCAAAGTTTTGACCGTTTTTTATTGAATTCGACCAATTTCTGGCTTGATCGGCCTAGATTCCCAAGACTACGTTTAGGGTTTCTGGTTCGGACACACATTTTGCTGTGAGTATTAAGCCGTTTGAAGTCTGGTTTAGTACCAGTGTGCAGGACAAGACAAAACAAACCATCTAAAAAATAGATTCTATTTGATAGCACTGGACTGGTTTTTGGGGATGTTGAAAAGTAGTCCATTTAGTGGCATTCCCCCAACAGAAAGGACGTTTCTAGGTAAACAGCGTCGGAATTCAGTTGCAAATGGTCCTATGGGTTTGTGTTGAGTCCATGAACCTGTGGACACCTCTCGTCCGAGGTTTTGACTGTTTTTGGCTGAATTCGACCAATTTTGGGCTCTACGGGCCTAGAATCCCAAAACTACGTTTAGGATTTCTGGTTTGGAGATGCACGTTTTGTTGTGAGTACAGAACCGTTTGGAGTCTAGTTTAGTGCTGTAGGTTTGTATCAACGTGCAGCATAGGACGAAATAGACGGTCTAAAAAATGGACTTCGTTCGGCGACACTGGATCGATTCTTGGGGATGCTAAAAAGTAGTCCAACTTAGTGGCATTCCCCCCAACAAAAAGGGCATTTCTGGACAAATGGCATTGGAATTGAGCTGCAAATGGTCTTGTGGGTTCATGTTGAGCCCACAAACCTGTGGACATCTCCCGTCCGAGGTTCTAGCTATTTTAGACTGAATCCGACCAATTCCTGGCTCAACGAGTCTAGAATCCCAGAACTACATTTTGGTTTGGACACATGTTTCGTTGTGAGTATTGAACCGTTTGGAGTCCAGTTTAGTGCTGTAGGTTTGTATCGACGTGCAGCACAGGTCGGAACAAACGGTTTAAAAAATGGACTTCGTTCGACGATACTGAATCGATTCTCGAGAATGCTGAAAAGTAGTCCATTTAGCGGCATTCATGTTACGAGCACATAACTAGTGCCGAACCCTAGAAAACACAGGAGGTCAGATACCACAGTCAAGGTCGTGTCTAGTGTACATGACCAACAGAACAAGACAATGTGAGTAGTGTGCCCCGACACGATCCATAGCCATGGTGGGCCTAACACAGCCTAGGGACCATGTCAGCGGGATAGGGCCCTACGTTGGGTCCCAGAGTGCAGTCGGCCACGTCAGTGCCACATGGCAACACTTGGCAGTATTCATGCTACCAGCCCTCACACTGGGCTAGGAGGGGCTTGCTCCATATCAAGGAGTAGGCAAGGTTGGGTGAATCAATTAGTATTTTGCCCTACTGTGATATTAGGATCTATTACACTAGTATCAGAGCCATCTCCTTCTTTGGGAGCTTAGTAGCAACAGTGGAGAATGTCACTAAAGTGTATAGAATCTCTTCAACTTTTCAAAAATTAAGAGAGCAAATTCAGCGTTGTAGGAACAGCTTCCTACTGAGCAAAACTTTCTGGACTCACTTGCTTTCTAGACAGAACTGGGATTAGCTTCCTAGTATAGCCTAGTCATTGTAGAAACAAGTTTCAATTCTGATTTTTCATATGTAAATTCATCCAATCTGAGCAGTTTTTGGATGAAGTTTGCACACAGTACCAGCACTGGAAAATCAATTTTAAATTTTGACTTTGGAATGCAATTTCGAGCAGATTAGAGCGGATTTTAACCTGAAATTAAGTAGCAGGGCCAGGACAAGGAGGAGAAAATGACTTAACCTCTTTCTTCCTTCTTGGTGTACTTTCAAGACCTATATATGACCTAGGACTTGATCTTAGCCTAGATTAATTAGATTCCATGAAGCAAATTCAAATCTAATCAATGGCAAATGATCTTGGTAGATTGTGCTAGGATTTCAACCAAAAATAACACCAAAACCTCTTAAATTACATTTTTGGTAACCAAATGAAAATGGTGTAATAAAAGCAGGTTCAAAAGTTCCCACACGTGGGAACAGTACGGATTTTGATTTCCCGTTTTTTCGTTTCATACCATGCAACGTAAACATACCCATGTAAATATATTTATATATATGCCCATGCAACGCAAATGTACCCATGCAATGCAAGTATATCATGCAATGCACTTATAATATTCCCACTTTAAAAGCCCATAGGGATGAATACTTAAATGTAAAATTTCTTTTCATATGTATCTTGTTAAAACTTTCAGTCGAACCCTCATCTCAACACAAATTTCAGGCTATTTTTTCTTTGTATACAGAGTTACGCCACTAGTGGGTTATACACAACATTTACAACCTGACAACGCCAAGAGCTCTTGTACTTGGCTCTGATACCATGTGAAAGTACAATACTTTGAGGACCAGAAATGGATCTTAAATGATCCACAAGAGTTATCATATGTTTGCTTACCAATCTACCAGAAAACTAGTTACCAAAAACTTGATCTAGATTGGCAGTTTCACATTGAACAACAAGCAGTGATAATGGAAATACAGATCATAGACATAAATCCGAGTTGGAACATGTGTACTATAGGCTGTAGTATGGCCTGCAAGCTGTGTTTGAAGTCTTCAAAGTGTTGGCTTCATTTGGATCATCAAAAATCAATGTACATGATAGTAGAAACTCGAGTTGCCAATGTGCTCCAAAAATAATCTATCTTCTCACTATGGAGAGATTGGAATACATAGCAAAACTCACTTCCTTTTCTAAGTTAGGTGAATTTCCAGCATGTAATAAGGAAGTAGACACAAATTTCTTGCCCTAAAATGAAACCCTAGCCTAGATCCTAGAGTCATGCTTGGTAGGTGCATGGTTGGTAAAAATCTCATCACAAATCAAGGTCTAGATCCTATAAAGTAGGAATCTCTACCAAATTGACACAGCCACTCCTCTAGACTCGAACTAACCTACATTAGGTGTAGATTGCCACATGACACTTTGGCCATACAAGTGTAGAAACCAAATTATAGAAAAAATGTACAATATTCTACATGGCTAGATTTGCCAATGTTGGCAATTTTTCACAAATTTGAGGGCACCATAAATTCTATGTGGATTTGGAGGTGTTTCTAGCTCAAATCTTGCATTATCAAGTATAGAAAGTGGATATTTGTGATCCAAACATCGTTTTAGGTCAAATCACTTGGAGTAGGCCAATTTTTTAAACCAATCACTGGAACATGGAGACAAAAATTTCTCATGATTGTGGATGCTATATTCTTCTAGATGATATATCAAGATTCTAGCTTTTGCACGTAGTTTTTGCTTAATTCAATATTTTGCATTTTTGGAAGAACCCTAAATTTGATAGGGTCTCTTGATTATAAGTTGCTGGACTTTTCTAAGAGTGTGTTCCAATCTTAGGTGTTGGCAAATTTCATCATAAACACGCTAACACACAAAGTTGCTTGGAAGAATCAAGAGCCATCAAATTATTGATGAGGTTCCAAGGATTTACAATGGGGACATGGTTTTCGAGCTTCCACCCACTTTTAGTCATATTGGTGGCATGGAGGGCATAGACCAAAAATATGATGGCCATATCTGGTCCAAACTTGTGACAAGCAATGTATCTTTCGAAGGAGTGGTACGAATCAGCTATTGTGTGGGCATGCTAGAATGCCAGAGAGTGACATGTCCTAATTTTACAAATAGTGATAAAAGAAACAAGACATTCTTCAAAGGAACAATGAAAAAAAATCTCAAATTGGATTACTAATTGATGATGTCGGATCTCTTGTATGTGCCTTTTGCAAGAAAGTAGTAGTGTGTGTTGGATCGTGCCGTGCATCGTGTACTATGTCATGCCTAGAGATTGTAAAAATTACAGCAAATAAGGATCCTAAAACACTTGAAATGATGAGGGAAACAATAGATTATGATTTCATAAGATTAGCGCAAGTTGAACCATCAAAATCCATCAAAAATCTATGCTTGAACCTCACTAAATGGCCCAAATCCTTGAAGAAGGCTTCACACGTGTGAAAGTACGGCCTCCCACAGTCTGAGTACTGTACACCAGACCTACATTCAATCCTATAATCATTAGTAATCACAAGTACTCAAACAATTATGAACATAGAGAGCAATTGCACCATTATGAGAGAAAAATCATGAAATTGCTTGATTGATTTTGGTGAGATATCATCACCTATATATACATGATCCATCACGGTTTTGGGCAGGTATGAGTAGCCCTAAACCTATCCCTAATGCTAATTTTGGTGGATCTTTCATCCCTACCAAGTTAGGGTTGGAATCTTGGAGATCCCTCAACAATGCAAAATCACCAAAAATAGCTCCTATTTTTTCTCCCTTGTATCTAAGCATAATTTGGACTCATTCCAAAGGTTCTAACACTTAGGTATACTTGAGAACATCCTTATGAATGGAATCCTATGCTATTTGGCACGTGTGACAAGCCACATCATGACCATCTAACTATTTACAAGTCATATGACCAAAACTAGTCAAGCTAGAATTGTGAATTTTTAACACTCCTCCTCACTATCTAGCTTGGTTCAATTATTGCTTTACTAATCACTCCAAGTGATGATCTGAACTTCATAAAAGGTGTCTTTTGAAGTGGTTTAGTAAGTAGATCAGCTACACATTCATTGCTTGGAACATGCTCCAAAGCAATCTCCTTGGCTTGCACCATTTCTCTCACAAAGTGATGGCATATCTCAATGTGCTTAGATCTTGCATGGAAGATTGGGTTAGATGCAAGGTGTTGGGCTGATATATTGTCATTGTAGATGATTGGTGCCTCCTCTGAATCCATGATCTTTAGTTCCACCAATAATCTCTTGATCCAAAGTACCTCCTTTGTAGTGGTTGTCAAAGCTTTGTACTCGGCCTCGGTTGAAGATAGAGATATAGTTTCTTGCTTTTTTGAAAGCCATGAAACCACACCTTCTCCTATGAAAGTTGAATAGGCACTTGTTGATTTCCTATCCCTCTTGTCCCCTGCAAAATCTGAATCACTAAATGCATGAAGGTTAATCACATCTCCTCTATATAGAATCCCAAAATCCAATGTACCCGAGATGTATCTTAGAATCCTCTTAGCCTTTTTCCAATGGATATTCAATGGCTTTTGCATGGATTGGCTCAACCTACATACACTAAAGCTAAGATCTGGTCTAGTTATAGTGATCCACATTAAGGAACCTATAAGTTGCCTAAACAAAGTGATGTCCATGAAGGATCTTTCATCATCTTCATTTGGCACTTTTACATCTTGCTCCATTGGTGTGTCAACACTTTTGCATACTTCCATCTTAAACTTCTTCAAAAGACTTTGAGCATAGTTTACTTGACTTATAAAGATAAAATCAGACCCTCTAAGTACTTCTATGCCTAAGATGAAGTGAAGACACCCTAGATCTACCATCTTGAACTCTAAGGATAGATCTATCTTGATTTTTTCAATACCATCAACACTATTTCCACTAATGATGATGTCATCTACATAAATGAGTAAAAGTACAATACCAACATCATCAAACTTAATGTAAAGAGTGGGATCATATTCACTTTGAACAAAAGAAAGTGAAATAAGATAGCAATGTAGTCTTGAATTCCAAGATCTCGAGGCTTGCTTCAAGCCATAGATGCTTCTTTGGAGATGGCATACTTTGTTCTCCATTCCATGCTTGATGAACCCTTGTGGCTGCTCCATATAGATATCCTCTTCCAAAAAACCATTCAAGAAAGCATTAGAGACATCCATTTGACATAGAATCCATCCAAAATGTGATGCAAGTGCAATGATTAGTCTTATTGTGACCATCTTGGCCACGGGTGCAAAAGTTTCCTCATAGTCTATCCCTCTCTCTTGAGCATAACCTTTTGCAACTAATCTTGCTTTATGTTTGTTAACACTCCCATTTGCATTCAACTTAAGCTTGAAGACCCACTTGCATCCTATTACATTCCTTTGAGGTCTCTCAACAAGCAACCAAGTTTCATTCTCAATCAAGGCATCATACTCATCCAACATAGCTTTATACCATTCTTTGGAGTTCAATGCATCTTCAACATTAGACGGTTCTTCAAAACTAGATAAAGCATAAGAAGTGGATGAGATACCCTCAACTTGCTGTCCTTTGCCTTGATATGTGAGCCTTGATGGCTCCACTTTTGCCCTTGAAGATCTCCTTGGTGTGATAGGTGGGTTTGGTGCTTGCTCCCCCATGAGCTCCTCCTCAAAACCAAGATCTTGCTCCTCGGCCATCTTCTTCTTGATTGTTGGAGCACTTGAGCCTTCTTCAAGCATATGCATATGATGTTCATCAAAGATGACATCCCTTGAAACAACAAATTTGTTCAAGGATGGGAGATAGACTTTGTAGCCCTTGCTTGAGCTTGCATATCCAAGCATGATCCCTCTTGTGGAAGATGGATCCTCCTTGGTTCTTGTTTCCAATGGCACATGCACATAACATATACACCCAAAAACTTTCAAGTGATTAAGATTGGGTTTCTTTCCATACAACATCTCATAAGGAGTTTTGCCTTCAATTGCTTTGCAAGACACCCTATTCATCAAGTAGTTTGCACATACAAGAGACTCACCCCAAAAGGATTTGGGCAAACAAGCATCTAATCTTAAAGCCTTAGAACATTCACATAATGTTCTATTCCTTCTTTCAGCAACTCCATTTTGTTGAGGAGTGTAAGGACAAGAAGTCTCTTTCTTGATCCCTTCCTCCTCACAAAAGGCCTTGAACTCATTGGAGATGAATTCTCCACCATTGTCATTTCTAAGAATCTTGATGCTATGATTATGATGCTTTTCCACAAACAACTTGAACTTTACAAAAGTATCAAATACTTGAGACTTGAAGGAAAGTAAGAACACCCAACAATATCTTGAGTAGTCATCAATGAAGGTTAAAAACATGGATGAACCTCCATTAGATTTGGTGCTAGCAATGTGCACATCCGAGTGTATGAGTTCAAGAGGATGAGATGACTTTGTGATGGAGCTAGGAAACACCTTCTTATGTGCCTTGGATAAGGCACAAGCTTCACAAACCTTCTCTTCCTTCCCAATAGACCTTGGTAGGCCTAAAGCATACTCCTCCTTGATCATAGCCTCCATGGAACCCGAGTTGACATGTCCAAGTCTTTTGTGCCATAAAGTAAAGGTAGATATCTTGCTCTTCTCGGCCAACATGACAACATTAGTATTTACAAATGCATCCAGCTTATATAGTTTGCCAAGTCTAGTGCCCTTAGCCACTATCTTACCCTTCTTCTTGATGAAACATTCATTTGAAGCAAAGTCAACATTGAAACCATTGTCTACCATTTGGCCAACACTTAGTAGATTCTTTGTTATTGTAGGAATGTACAAAACACCTTCTATGTTGATCTTTTTGGAAGATCCTAAGCAAAGGGGAATGCTACCAACTCCTTCAATCTTACAAGCTTCATCATTTGCTGTATAGATAGACTTTATAGGTCCATCATAAGATAAGAGAGAAGAGAAAAACTCCCTTTTACTAGTCATGTGTGAACTAGCACCCGAGTCAATCCACCAAGGATCTTCTCCTTTGAAGCTTGTTGAAGAAAATATGGACATCATGAGAGAGTCCTCATGTGAACTCTCCTCCTCCTCCTCTTTGCTCATGTTGGCTTGGCTTTGATCTTGCTTCCTCTTGAAGCATTCCGAGGCATAATGCCCCATCTTGCTACAATAGTAGCACTTCACCTTTGATTTGTCCTTCTTGACTTTGGTGGTTGATGGAGATGCCTTTGGGGGTCCTTCTTGATCCTCAAGCTTTGTAGACTTCTTGAATGTTGATCCTTTGCCTTTGGACTTGCCTTTGCCTTTGGTGAAGAGAGCTTGGTCATCTCCACCTTGGATGGAAAGCCTATCCATCCTCTCTTGCATTTGGCTCCTTCTTGATTCCTCGGCCATGAGTGTGCCTTGGAGTTCTTCAAGTATGGGTAGCTTACCCATAATTGCATATCCCTGAACCAAATTGTCAAATTCAAAGCTTAGTCCATTCAATATGAGTTGAACAAGCTCTTCATCCTTTATAGGGTCACCTATAAAGGCTAGCTCTTTGTTCAATTCCTTTACTCTTAGGACAAAAGTATGTGCACTCTCTCCTTTCTTTTGATAGCTTCTATAGATTTGATTCTTCAAAGCTAACATTCTAGTTTGGTTCTTGGATTCATAGACCTTTTGCAAAGTCTCCCAAGCATCTTGAGCTGAAGTGCAATCTCCTACCTCTCTTAAGAGTTCATTTGCAACATTCATTTTTATGCAATGTAGTGCAACATTGCACCTCTTGATGTATTTGGCTTTTTCTTGAGGATGAATAGGTTCACCCTCCTTACCATTTACAATTTCCATCAGATCTTGCATGATCATGATAGATTCCATTCTAACTTTCCATATGGAATAGTTAGTTTTGTTGAGCCTTTCATTAGTATCCAAAAGATATGCATTTATAGATGCCATCTAGTCTCCTAATCAAGGACTTGACACAAATGAAGGTTACTTCTATTGATTTGATTGAAGGTCTACCTTATCCCACTTCTTAGGGACCTGAAAAGATCAGTAATAGACTTCCTATAAAGATCTAAGAATGATCTCTAACAAAATCAAATCATAGAATACTAGAAACAATGCACTTGCTTGATTGAAGTAGACAATACTAGTAGAATTGCCCCTCTTTCTATAAAGAACATTAAAGCTTCCAAATGGTCTGATCAAGAGTGAATTTCAGCAACCTAATATACTTCCAAAATCACTTGTAAAAGATCTAAATGGAACTTAATGAGGATGCAACACAATCTACTATCCAATCACAAGCAAAAAATGATCAAAATTGATGAAAAATTGATCTAATTTGGTGCATAAGTCAAGCAATGGTTGGACTGAACCTAAATCACTTTAGGAGGTGTCTACTACACCTTAGAACAGCCTTTAAGAGTCCCCAAAACTCTGATCTTCCCTCTCCTTGAATGCTAGAAAGCCTCCTCTATGAAATCACCTCCAAAACTCGCTTAGAAATCAATGCTTGGAGCAAGCAAAACTTGCTATCTTGGTAGTGTGAATTGAATTCAACTTTGCCTCTGGTTTTAGACACCTAAACACCTGCAAATGAAGTCACACAACACCAATCTCCAATGTATTTGACTCACTTTGAGTTCTAGAATCAATACTAGATGCTAAGATCCAATCTACACAAGATTTAGATCAAAAATTGTGATCAAATTGAATGAAAACCAAGGATTTAGCTCATTTCAGCCTTTAGGCTCTGATACCATGTAAAAATTACAGCAAATAAGGATCCTAAAACACTTGAAATGATGAGGGAAACAATAGATTATGATTTCATAAGATTAGCGCAAGTTGAACCATCAAAATCCATCAAAAATCTATGCTTGAACCTCACTAAATGGCCCAAATCCTTGAAGAAGGCTTCACACGTGTGAAAGTACGGCCTCCCACAGTCTGAGTACTGTACACCAGACCTACATTCAATCCTATAATCATTAGTAATCACAAGTACTCAAACAATTATGAACATAGAGAGCAATTGCAGCATTATGAGAGAAAAATCATGAAATTGCTTGATTGATTTTGGTGAGATATCATCACCTATATATACATGATCCATCACGGTTTTGGGCAGGTATGAGTAGCCCTAAACCTATCCCTAATGCTAATTTTGGTGGATCTTTCATCCCTACCAAGTTAGGGTTGGAATCTTGGAGATCCCTCAACAATGCAAAAATTACCAAAAATAGCTCCTATTTTTTCTCCCTTGTATCTAAGCATAATTTGGACTCATTCCAAAGGTTCTAACACTTAGGTATACTTGAGAACATCCTTATGAATGGAATCCTATGCTATTTGGCACGTGTGACAAGCCACATCATGACCATCTAACTATTTACAAGTCATATGACCAAAACTAGTCAAGCTAGAATTGTGAATTTTTAACAGAGATCATTTCCTGTCAAGGCTTATGGTACATGATGGATTTCATTTTCATGACATGCAACTTGGTACATCCAAGCATCGTATTGAAAAAACACGACTACTTGTTGAGAGGGTGGCCAACGTCGACAGAGCTGCTGGTGCAAGGAAGATCAGCATAGCCAAAGAATTACTCATGACATCAATGGTGAAGGAACACCGAACAAAATTCGAGACAGTTGGAGACCTGGAACTAACAAACTTTCTTGAAGAGCTTTTGCCTTTGGTGGAGAACAAAAGGTATGTCTTTGATATCTCAAATTTATCCCGTGCTCAATCTCATTATCTTATGTAAGTGTTCTTTCCTTGAATTCAAATTTCAGGTTGCGGAGGATGTGGACGAAGCAATGCGTTGCCATTGGGACATGGCCTTGATGTTTGTTATTGCTAAAAAGGAATTCCGTGTATGAATTCTTCCACGGTAGTCCATTTTTCGAGCAAGGACTATCCACGGACGTTGTTTTGTCTATAAGATATCCACAAAAGGGCCTGCTTGTGGTGTGGACCTTGTTAGTCATATGCAGAGAACCTCCAATGGGGACTTACAAAATTCTTGAATACCATTCGATCGCACCAGATGAGTATTGAGCTGGACAACGATGGCCTGCCATGTGTATGATCCAAGGTATTCCTCCATTGCATTAATTTGTGTACTAAAAGCATCATTTTCTTAAACTTGAGTGAACCATGCAAAGTTTGATTTCTTTGGTTGTTGATGTCCGTGTAGCATTCAAGAACTAATGACAATTGCCATGTGTGAAATGCTTCTTGGTTTCCAAGAGGAGGCTCGAACCTGGGACCAAAGAAACTTTGGATGCCAAGCTAACCAGCTGAGCCAACCCTGTTGGGTGCCATGTGTGAAATGAAAGAGGAAGACACTAAAGCACAAGTCCTATTTTGGAATATGTTGAATACAATGATGGAACAAGCAAGGCAGAAGAAGGCCATGGACTCATGGCAGATGAGGCACAAGAAAATTGGAGAGCTATGTGTATTGTGTTTAATGGTGATCCAAAAAGCGTTCTTGTCTTTTTCACTGGGAACAAAGCTTAAACATACATACAACAAGGTTTGTTTCCAAAAATTACCAATCTGAGCACAAGGCAACGTGTGAGCAATAGAGGACAGCTGGCACAAAAGATGAAGCACTTGCACATTGTAGATTGACTCAACGATGGTGGATGGCCTGTAAGGTTAAGGAATGTGACTTGCCTTCCATGGATAGTTGGATGAGCTTGTGGAATGTTTAAATCAGTCATTGGGGAGAATTTATGGTTGTTGTATGTTTGTCAATGTATATATTGGTCCGTCTTGTCTTGATTGTCAATGTACGGGTCTCTATGTATGATATGATTGAATGGATTTGTGGTTCACTCTTGATAGATATTGAATACTTCAGACGGGACCCTGGCCAACACTACACGAACAAACTTGTTTGAATCCAAACACGGAAGTTGGTTGGCCGGAGAAGATGCAAGACTACTATATCTCTTTATGATGCATGTGTCTCTCATATGGCCAACGCACTACTACAAAGTGCAAAGCAACATGCATGCTCGGGAGACACATGGGAGAGGGTCCAAGTTTGGAAACATGATCAACAAGAGTCAACAATCTCAAAATCCTGCAAAACCTAGATAGGTTCTAAGGTCCGTCCAACAAGCTGTGGTAGGAACCCCAATGCACCATGCACCAACGGTCCTTGAAGGAGACACATATATTGTTTGTAGAAAGAGAAGGCCATCCATTATTGTGGACGTGATAGAGAATAGCAATCATAGAGCTGAGTACGACCTTGAGAATGTGAATCACAAAGAAAGAGGTCATCCAAGTCTGTCAAGACTGTCTAGTTGGTAAACAGACTAGAAAACAATTTAAGTCAAGCCATCAGCATGCTGCTAGAGGATTATTAGACGTTGTACATTCAAATATTTGTGGCCCGATAAAAAGTCCCTTATTGAAGGATGCCAAGTATTTATAACCTTTATTGACGAATTCTCCAGAAGGACAATGGTGTATTTCATAAAGAAGAAATCAGAAGCCTTCAACTGCTTCAGAATCTTAAAGGAGCATGTAGAAAAGGAGACTAGAAGGATGATCAAGGCCCTAAGGTCAGACATCGGTGGAGAATATATCTCTGTCGAGTTTAAGGAGTACTACCAAAGCCAAGGCATTGAGCAGCAATTCATCACTCCTTACAGTCCTCAGTCTAATGGCTTAGCTGAGAGGAAGAACCGTACTTTGGTCAAATCTGCTAAGTGTATGCTATCGCATGCATCGTTGCCCAAGACATTTTGGGCTGAAGCTATCTCCACTGTAGCTTACGTTCAGAACAGATGTTTGACCAAGGCCCTCTCAGACAAGACACCCCACGAGGTGTGGACAGGCTCTAAGCCTTCTTTGAAGAACCTAAGAGTGTTTGGGTGCATTGCCTATGAGCAGATCCCAAAGGACACAAGGAAGAAATTGGACTTCCAAGGTCTAAAGACCATCCTGATCGGATATACTTCGTCTGATAACACCTACAAGCTGTACGATCCTGATACCCAACAAATCTTGTATAGCCGGGATACAGTCTTTATCAAGGATCAGTTTGTCGACCTCAAAGGCAAGGATATTGCTCAAGAAGAACCTACATCACCTGCCATTGACACGACAGTCTGAGCTTCTGGCTCAGGCGTGTCTATTGTCAACCCACTTTGAGACAGCAAATCAGACGAAGATGTTGCTCCTACCCAGCAACAAGTCCCAGGAGCGGTTCTTCAGTCGAATTCTCCCTGAAGATCAAGCCGAGTGCGCACACAGCCCACAAGGTATACTCCTGAGTCTGTCTGTCTCTTAATGTAGAAACCGACGACAGTCGAAGAGGCACTCATCCAACCAGACTCTGATCTCTGGAGAGAAGCCATGGACAGAGAGTATTCCTCTCTGATCAAGAATCAGACATGGTCATTAGTCGAAGCTCCTATTGGCTGCAATATTATTGATTGCAAATGGATCTTTAAGATCAAATATAATGCCAACGGAGTAATTGATCGAAGGAAGGCTAGACTAGTAGCACGAGGATTCACCCAAATCTCGAATGTCAACTACAGTGAGACTTTTAGTCCCTCATCAAAGATTCGTCGATCCGAATGCTCTTGTCTTATGCTGCAGCTGCCGACCTCGAAGTACATCAACTTGATGTACAAACAGCCTATTTGAACGGAGTCATACAAGAAGATATCTACATGATCCAGTCCGAAGGATACGTTTTGGAAGGCATGAAGAATCATGTCTGTAAACTCCACAAAGCACTATATGGTTTGAAACAGTCTGTCAAAGCTTGGTTTCAGAGGATCAACACATTCCTCAGTGAACAAGGATTCAAACCAAGCATTGTTGATTGCAACGTTTACTCAAGGTCAGTGCAGCAATCCTTTATTATCATCACCTTGTACGTTGATGATACGTTGCTCTTCAACAACAATACAAAAATGGTCAAGGATGCAAAACATATGTTGTTCTCAGAATTTGACATGACTGATCTGGGCAAAGCTCACTTCTGTCTTGAAATTCAAATCCACAGAGACAGAGCAAATCGACTGATTTACATCACTCAACAAAGGTATCTTCACAATGTTCTTAACAGATACAATTTGATGAATTGTAAATTATCTCACTCACCAATGGATCTAGGCCTGCATTTGTCGAAGGACCAATGTCCCCAGACCAAGCAGGAAGAGGAGCAGATGAGAGAATATCCATATCGATCGATACTTGGATCTCTCATGTACGCAATGGTCTGTACAAGATCAGATATCTCTTTTTTTGTAAGCTCACTCAGCCAATATATGGCTAATCCTGGCATTACCTATTGGAAGGCTCTTATTCGAGTCATGAGATATATTCGAGCTACCATGGACCAGTGCATCTGCTATAAGGATGTCAACAACGACAATTTTCGTCAGCTCAATGGCTATTCTGATGCAAGCTGGGGAGGAGATGCAGACAGTCGTAAGTCCACATCTGGATTTACATTCTTCTTCAACGGTGGTCCTATTTCATGGAACAGTCGTAAGCAAACCTCTATTGCACTTTCTTCTACTGAAGCAGAATATATTGATGCTTCTCAATCTATTAAGAAAGCTTTTGGTTGAGAAATTTGCTGTCAGATGTCAATCTGTATCAAAACAGCCCTACAATTGTATTTTGTGATAATCAAAGTGCTATTGCCTTATCGGCCAACCCTAGATTTCATTCTAGGAGTAAGCACATTGAGATCAGATATCACTACATCAAGGGCAAGGTTCTCGACAGAGAGATAAGCTTAACATATTGCAGAATGCAGGACATGGTTGTAGACATCTTCACGAAAGCACTCAGTGTTAATGCACACAACAGATTTTGTGCATTGCTCAGTCTGAAGATCAAGGTATTCATGGATCCAGATTAAGGGGGGCTGTTGGTTTTATTCCCTCTAGCTCTCCTAAATTCCATTTTAATCTGCCTCCATTCATGTTGCATATTTACTAACGTTGTCACGCAGTCTGCATATTTACATGCAAATTTGCAGAGACGAAAAAAAGGCGAAAGAATCATGACATTGTGTTTCTACACAATTTAAGTTGACAGGCGAAAAGGGGACACTATCTTACAGAATGTCAAAAGTGTCCTAAAAGCTAAGGCACCCTGTAAATCTTATCCTAAGGCCATTCGTAAAAGTGATGCACTTTTCGCATCATCACCAACGTTCACTTCAACACTGGCTGATGTCACACCCTTTTTACGCTCACCCCATGCAGTTGCGCTAATAGATTGGACAACAATTGCAGCCACCCACGATCTCCTACAGACAGCACATCCACTTCAAAGCTTATTTCAATCTATAAAAAAGAATTAGACCTTAATTTTGACAAAATGAATAATCAATGCTCAGGTGTCCATGGTGTAACATTTGGGTGAAGAAGTACTAGGTTCTGGATCTGATTCATGTATTGTGCTTTACCGCATTATTGACATGTATACATGATATACTTAATCTGATACAGTTCATTGTTCTGCGTTCAGATCTATATTAATATTGCTATGCTTATTATTCATTTTGTCTGATCTTTTTAGTTGTTCTTACTGGTAATAGACGATTAACATTTAGTCTTGTCTTTCGCGAATCATTCGCAAAGTTTGAGACTTCTTCAATATGAAATATATACTAAAATAAAAGTATCTAGGCCTCTTTAACACGTGTGAAATGTCAGATCCAAAACTATGTACAAAAATTACCAATTTAGGCCTCAAACTAGCTAGAAAATGTTGACAATTTTCACATGTACATGTCTATATATGTATACATGTATATATATATGTATTTATATAGATATATATACATGTATACATATATAGACATGTACACACACACACACATACACATATATACACATATATACATTTATATATATATATATATATATATATATATATATACACACACATATATGTATATATGTGTATATATGTACACACACACACACACACATATATATATATATATAAACTTTATTCCACTTTTGCATATGGGTGAGGGACACCATGCATCCTCCTCCCCTCACCCATGAATACACATTTTTTTCACTAAAAATGATGGGGAGAGGGATGCATGTATACGGAACATGATGCATGGCCCTCCTTCCAATGAGTGCATGCATGCATCCATATCTCTCTCTCTCTCTCTCTCTCTCTCTCTTTTTCTTTTTATTATTATGTTCAAATTTCATCTCTCTCTCTCCTTTTGTCATTCTCCTCCCTCCTCTGTGTCTCTCTCTCTTCCTCCTAGTCTCACTCTCACTCTCTCAATCTCACACACACACACACACAAAAGAAGAAGAAGAAAGGAGGAAGAGGAAGAGGAAGAGGAAGGAAGAGGATCCTCTCTCTCTCTCTCTCTCACACACACACACAAAAGAAAGAAGAAGAAGAAGAAAGCACGAAGAGGAAGAAGGAAGCAAGAAGAGAAAGAAACAAGCAAGAAGAGGAAGAAGAAATCAAGAAGCTTGGCAAAAGGAGAAAGAAAATGAAAAGTAAGAGGTAAGTTCTATGTGGAAATGGTTTCTGAAATCATGTTTTATCATTCTTGCAAATCTTTTCCAAACCTTGAATGGCTACTTTCATGGACCTTCAAATTTGCATCATCTTCTTTCAAAGCATTGCTAACCAACGTCAAACCATGGACTGCTGATGCAATGATTTCCTCAAGCCTTTCTTGCCCAATAGTTCCTTCTTGAGCTGCCTGTAACATGGCCGCGAATATCTCTTGATCCAAGTACCTTGCTGAGGAGTATATCACACAGATTGCGGATAGAGATGGGTTAGTTTCATGTTTCCTCACATTAGCTGGCCATTGAGACCAGCAAATACAATGGCACCCCACGAGAGGACCGGCTTTGTGCAAAACAACTTTTGTTCTTGCGTATCATAGACCATGTGCTCTCACAACGAGATTCGGTAATGTCCTCGGTGGGTGCTATTCAGCTGAAGAGGTTGTTTGCAAAGTGGAAAACCACATAACTATGATATGCTCCTCTCGATAATAACATTCACATATTCACCCTCTGTCAATAATGCACTAGTAGTTTGCAGCTATGACTCACTCCCGACACTCTCGAGCCATTTGCACAGTATATACAGCGTTCTTTATAGCCCTAACAGCATGCCCAAAATGTTTGGCTTTCACAGTGACTTCGTTTTCTCTCATGGTCTCATCCTTGACAATAGATGTGGCATCTTTCAGCTCATGGTTGGATTTGAAACCAGTTGATGAGCATGTGTCTATGCATTGGTTTACTCTCTGGATCTTCTTATTTGAAACATTTTTAAGTTTCTACCTGTCTGTCGTTTGTGAGTTTTTTCAAACACATTTACATCATGCATTTGGACTGGTGAAAAAAAGATAATCTACAATATTTGGGGGCTTGCAATTCGGGTTTCCAGATTAAAAACATGATCTTGCTTTTCTGCTAAGCACGTTTTCTTGCTTATGTAGTTCTGTGAAACATTATTGTTCAAAACAAAAAAATTGGAAATCAAGTTTTGTGAATCTATTTTGCAAATCTGCATCCAACAAAAGGCCTCTATGTAGTTGATATGAAGCAATAGACATTATTCCATAGCTACAGCCCATCAGTGCATTCCAGAAGGGCATTGACATCTCTCTACTGGACAAAAGCGATTGGAGAAGCCTGACCATCAGCCCGTTGATCTGGCTATCCTACATACAATCAAACCTCCAAAATGTGATCTCCCTTTTTCTGCTAAGAAGCACACCTCCAGCGCACTGAACCAATGATGCAGCCCAACCAACGGACCTCTATAGAGCGACGCCCCTGATAACCTGCCATCGCACTGCCACCAGATTTTAAAGCTCATGTTTGAATGAGAGATAGAGAGAGAAGAAGGAACGTGTTAGCTCTCTCTCTTGCGTACAAATTTTTGGGGCCACTTTAAGTGGAAAAATATAATTGCTAAAGTACCCATATGCCTTTCCACGGACGTGGATTAAAAATTACCATGGTAAACTTCCTGGCTTATTTTATCTCCATAGAAATTTCTGTGGTCACATGGAGTGGAAAAATATAATCATGACAATACATATATATATGCCTGTCCACGGAGGTGGATTAAAGATTACCATGGTAAAAGTCTCCCCCCCCACCTGTGTGGTTAGCGCTTATTGTATTTACGTACAAAGTTTTGGGGCCACCTTTAGTGGAAAACTATAATTACTAGAGTACTTATATCCTTTCCACGGACGTGGATTAAAAATTACCATGGTAAAGTCCAGCCCCCCACAATAGGAGAAATATGGTCTTAAAATGGGCCCTTTAAGAAATTTTACTTTAGAGAGAGGTTACGTAGAGAGAGAATGCGAGCCAATAATTTCTGGTCGTCATTTTTCGAGTTTTCGACCTTGTTCGACATTAACTGGTATGATTAAAGAGAATAGTTAGTTAAGCCTGAGATGTAATAACTTCTCTTCATGCTTGTTCCAAAATTCAGGACTAGAGCTTTAAGATTGAAAATCTTGGTGTGCTCAATGCAAAACTGAAGCGGAGTAGCAGAACTTTTGACATCACTGTATGCTTATAGTGAAATATGAGGCGGGACGATTTTTCAATGCAACATAAACATTACAAAAGTAAGGTATGCTAGATCTATTCATGTTGATATACTGTATTTTGAAACATTTACGGATTGTAGCTTTTAACAATGGCAATGTTCCATTTGCATGTTGCTCTTCCTATGGAATGCACTCCAATTATTAAGAAAAATTCGAAATTTGTAGAGAATGTTGCTGCAATAGTTAGATAATTGAGAATGAATAATCATATGAATATAGATTTGTGGGTGGATGGATCAATTTATCCTAGTGATCCAACTACCAATTTGTGTCCAGATTTTAAGTCCGTAACTCATCTTCTCAGATTTGTATGTGAAGGAAATAGCAGATTACTTGGATATTGTCAAAAGTTGCGTGATATTGGAATGCATAGCATATCTTGTCTTAATCAGTAATTACAGTTTGCTAATTAACAATTGCAACGTGCAAATCAGCAATTGCTTCATTATGTGCAACACACTAGTGCTGAAAACAATGCACTCAAGAATGCTATGTCAGAGTTGAATGCTACAGTCACTACTCTTCGGGGATCAAACCAAGAAATGTTAGAATCCATGGAAAAGTTGCGATCCGAGAGTTTAAAATCTGTTGTTGATATAAAAGTTATCAAAAAGACAATGATGAAGAGAAAAAGAAAGAGAGTACCGATGAAGAATATTGATGACTTATCTACACATAGCGGCAATCAGAAAAAAAGAATTCGAACATTCAAGTATGTTTTCATATAAACTGTTTATTTGATTTGCATATGTCATTTAAGTTTGATTTGCACTTGATAACATGGATTATTTATTTATTAGACATAATTTAAGTTTCATATGTTTGTTGAGATCATGTTTGGTGGCAAAGATCTATTTAACAAATCGTTCATGCATTGGATCATCTTTAAGTCATGTTTTACCAAGAAAGTCAACAAAGGAAATAATGAAAAATGCTTGGTTTGAAAAAATGAAAAATGAAATTGCAGAGACTATTTTGATTAAGGTTCAATTATACTTGGATGCAAATGTGATACAAGGTGCATGTGATGTTTTTGGAATTAGCAGAAATGCTTATTCTACTAGTACAACACCACATTTAGATCCTTATCCAAATCACTCTTAAGTTAACCAATAGACCTATGCATTTATATTCATGTCCTTGACCATTTTGTTATGATGCATATACAAGATTGAACACATGTTTAGATGTCCTAATCTCTGATGCCATAAATCAGCATCTGAACAACTCACAGAAAGTGCAATATTGTGACTCAATATGTACAAATTTCCTTCTCTGTAATCAGAGAGGATTTTCTTTGAATTCTCATCTAAAATAGTACATCGCCTAGCAGTAAACAAAGCTCTATAGTCTTGATCTGTGATCTTGCTTATAGACAATAGGTTCTTTGTTAATTTGGATACATAAAGTACACCATTAAGCTGCCTAGTGATGCCATCAGAGAATTGTAGTCGAATAGAGCCTTGGCCTTCGACTTGATGTGAACTGGAGTCACCAAAGAAGATGTACTTCGATTCTGTAGCTGTGAGTGTAGAGAAGAGATCTTTGCATGGCATCATGTGCTGAGAGGCACCTGAATCGAGATACCATTGATGGGCATCTCTATTGGGTTGATCTTGTACCATCAGCGCTCTCTCATCTTCTTGCAAATCTTTGACTATGTCAGAGTTGCCTTGTTGCTGCTGCTGTATCTTCTTTATGGCTTCATTATGCTTGAGGACGTGACAGTCCTTGATATCATGGTTGGTTCTTTTGCAATATCTACAAAATAGCTTGGTCTTGGACAATGATTGGCTGTGCTGTTGCTGTTGTGGTTGCGATTGCTTTTAGCCCTTAGGCTAATAAGTGCCATGGAGCACAACTATTAATTAAATAAATTTGGCTTTTGTAAGGTTCCTAAGTTAGAAAATACAACTTGTCCTCAAGAAACACAAAGTGATCTTGACGGTCAAGATCGTGATTCTGATTGGACTTCAGTAGCCAATCAGAGTGAAGGAGGCTCACCTCTCAAATCTTTAGGAGCCATTTCCTTTGTATTGGATTTTCATCTTATCATCTTCCCAATAAAACTCTGTTAGTTTCTCTCTCTCTCTCTCTCTCTCTCTCTCTCTCTCTCTCTCTCTCTCTCTCTCTCTCTCTCTCTCTCTCTCTCTCTCTCTCTCTCTCTCTCTCTCTCTCTCATGGGCTCTGTTACATACATATATCACTTTATTCGCTTCACAAACCTCTGTGGAATATAAAATGGCGCGTACTAACCTTATTTACTAATGGGGGCCTCACTACGATGTGAAGTAGATCTAGTTTTGGAGAGGATGAGATAGCTAGTGAGAATCATCTCACGGTTTGTTGCAAGATCTTGCATAGGAGATGGTAGCACACCATTATTAGATCCTATAGTGAGAGAGAAGCAACATTTTTTGTTCATCACTTTTATTTATCTCCACTTTACATGACTTCAATGAGTTCATACTTGTTGCAACCAAGTGAGAGATTGTCTACTTCCAACTATTCAATATGGAAGTTTAGGATGGAGTCCATCTTGATACTCCAAGATGTGATGGACATTGTACTTGGGACTGAGGAGGAGCCTCAAGTCCTTCAAGAAGTACAAAAATACAAGAAGAGAGCTAGGATGGCTCTCCACTACATTAAGATGAATGTCTCTAATGAGATATTGAGGGAGATTGGTGATTGTTCTACATCCAAGGAAGCTTGGGATTGTCTCAAGTCCATCTATGAGGCTAAGAACACCTCTAGGCTCCTCACTCTTAGAAATCAAATCTTCCAAAGTAGTCAAAAGAGTGATGAGAGTGCATGTAATTATGTTTTGAGAGTGAAGGATATTCATAGGGAGCTTGCATGTATTGGTGACTCATGTAAAGTGGAGATAAATAAAAGCGATGAACAAAAAATGTTGCTTCTCTCTCACTATAGGATCCAATGGGCTTGTGTAAACACACTGGAGAGAGTAAAAGCAAGTGCGAACTGAAAAATTCTGACTGAACTTTCCGAAAAATTTTGGCAGAGTCTCTCCAGCATACACATAGAATGAACTCGCACAAAGGTAGGGCCCTCTATTTATAGCCTTATGTGACAAAGAACTCGCTGGCACAGAGGGAAATCCATCTGTACAGATTGCGAATTTTGCTGACGTGACAGAGGGTCTGTGCGAGTTTGTTTTTATTAACCAGTTTTTTCAAAAGTTTTATAGTATGATCAGCTGAATAATGGTGTGCTACCATCTCCTATGCAAGATCTTGCAACAAACTCTGAGATGATTCTCACTAGCTATCTCAATCTCTCCAAAACTAGACCTACTTCACATCAAATGATGGAGTATGGGCAAAGTTAGGATTAAACACTCTTAGCACGTATGAAATACACTAAGAAACCAAATTTGACTCAAATACAATGATATTGCATGAAATAAAATGGCTAAGATATCAAAACAGTGCCTAGATCACATATAGATGAGATTGGTAAGCATTCAACTGTGATTTTGGATCAACCAAGCAATCTCTTGACCAAACCAAATGTGTCCACCCAAGTCTAGGTGCCCTACCTAACCCTCTTCAAAAGCTTATAACTTTTGATTGGCTCAACCAAATGGAATGAGATTGATTGCATCAAAAACTAGACAAAAATAGCTTCAAAATAAGCTATCAAGCAAGATAAATGGATCAAGCATGAGAGAGAACTTTCAAACTGAAATTGGATGTTCCTCACACGTGTCTGAGCACCTGATTTCGTATAGTACCAGGTCAAACCCAATCAATGTTCTTTTGATCTCTTTTGATCCAAGATTGAACAAGATAGCTAGGAAAATGGGCCTTGACAATTTCTAGCTCAAGATTGATGAATAGTTTTCACTTAAATGGATCAAAATGCATGGTAACCTTAGATAGGCTCTGATACCATGTTGAATTCACATGTGTGGACTATCCACAACATGTACTTGTGATCTCCTAAGGTGTGTAGATGCACCAAGATCAAGACTAGATTGAGATTCAAGATCTATCTTTGATTCTATGGCAAAAACACACTACTACATGCATTCAATCACTTCCAACTCTCACTCACACGTGTGGGAAGTGTTCCAAAAGTAATCTAAGTAAAAACAAGCTGCTCTCCTTGGGTAGAGAGAGAAAATCATCAATAGCTCTCGACTAGAGAGAGAAAGCTAGAAAATCACTTACACTCAAAATCCACTCAATCTCAAAATCAATTAGATCCAAATGAGGAGTACAATGATACTAGTAGATCCATGAGCTACCACTATGCTTAGCTATGATTGGACCACACTTTGCCACCTCTCAATCCTATTGGACCATTGATCCATGCACCTCTAAATTTTATTGGGCCATTTTCAAGCAAACCTCAAATTCTATTGGACCACTCATGTTTCCACCTCTAAATCCTATTGGACCTCTTAAACTTCATCAAACAAAAGCATTACACTTGTCTACACTCTAATTGGCACAAGTTTGGCCTCCTACTCTATTTTGGCTCAATAGTGGCATTACAAGTGGAAATGGATAATTTGCCATCTATGCCAAATTTGACCCTATCAACATCCTACACCTAAATGCTTGACTATGAAATTCTATGAGACCCCTATATCAAACATTTTTATTTACTTTACAATTCTCCACACATGGGAACATCCTTCACACATGTGAGATTCACTTACAAACTTCTATCATAAAAAATACCAAGCTAGATTTTTGCCAATTTCTCACAATTTTGATCACCTAGGAGAAGTTTACAACTATATCTCCATCGATGTCATTGCAAAAAAAATCTTGTGGAATAATGCATATATTCTCAAAATGAATGAACTCTTTCTTGCCAAGTGTCCATTATACAACATTGATGACGTTGTTGATTGTATGGATTTTGTAGGGGTAGTAGTTTTCACTGCTAAATTCAAAGGCTACCATCCCAGTGAAAAAAACTTGCTTGTTATTGTGAAGGTGACTTCAATTACAACAGAAGGAAATATTGTGAATGCCATGACAGATGACGGAGACCCTTTCTACATGCAATATCAAACAATGATTTGATGTGTCAAAGATATCTTTGCACTCTAAAAAGAGAAAACATGTTTCATTCACTGAACCATTAAGTGAGTGCTTTACGTATTATTCTAAATGTTCAAATAGAAACAACATGAAAAAAATGTTGGGCCATCTTCGTGGTTCAAAAAGGGGTAGCATCCAAAAAATGTTGACAAGATCAGTAGATGTAGAAAACAGATCCGCTGATTGCAATACAACAATATTAAGTAACTATAACTCGAATATCTTGACAGGAATCGAAGATATTTCTCATGATCATAATATGTCAAGAACAAGTAGCTATAATTCGGATATCTTGACAGATGTCGAGGATGTGGTCACTCGCACTAATATATTTGCATTAGCATATAAGTTGAATATTCTTACAGGTTGGAGGATGTTGGAGAGGCTCTTGATAACAACAAAAATAAAAGATATCATTCTGAAATCAGCATTCAAACAAAGCGTACTCCGAAATCGTCAATTTTCTCAAGTGCAAATGCATCCACTAGACGTAATTCAGATATTTCGAAATTCGATTTCGATGAACATGATTGCACGAGCAACATATTACATGATGCTAATATGACAAACGATCCTGCAAGATCAAGATGGTCACAAGCAGATGAACTTTTGGAAGATATACAAAGAGAGCCTCAAGTAGATGCAACATCCTTTGGAACTACTCAGAGTCTCAAAAGAAAATGTGTGCTTGCTTATGTTGCACCAAAAAAGGGCACAATATGTTTTATCGTCAAAAAATACAAGGGAAACATTGATGCAACCATGTTCTAGTAAGTTGTGCATTAGACAAATTACCTACAAAGAATGTGAAGACTTGCGACTAGGTGTGTGGAGAAAACGAGGAGCTGACAAGCATAATCAATTATTGAAAATAGTCTTCAATTCATTTCTGTGACTAGGTCCCTTATCAAATGATACTTGATCGCACTGTGTTTCGTCCTTGAGTGAAACACAAGATCCTTCGTCGAGTGTATTACAGAAGTGTTATCCATATACAGAATCAGAGGCTCTTGGTTGGTTTCACCGAGTCCGCCGAGGAATTGTCTGAGCCATGTGATTTTGTTGGCCATCAAGATCTCAGAGAACAACGTTAATTGCACTCACTTTGATACCACTGTTAAACACAATAGCCCGAATGAAATTCGAGTCTCTCTATTGGTCTTCTAGAACAGATCTACAGTCCTCCAAAACGTGGACAGACACTGCTGACTTATGTTATAATTTGTTACAACATTCGACAAAATAAAACCAATGTGCAAAATAAAAATAAACAGCTGCTTACGAACATATAACAATCTGACAATAAGGCATTCAATAACATTCAAGATAAAAAAATCGTCTGCATAACATCTATTGTATTATCAATGAGTTTCTTGAGTGTTGTGTGACAAGCCCACCCAGCACATCAACGTGAGAAAATAAATATCCATGTCTCTCATGAATCATAAATTGTCTCGCTTACTAGCGGACTTCTGGACATCTATATGATGTTCAACCGATCCTCTCGTTCTTAATCTATTTATATAGATGAGGGAGGATAAATGTTTAAGCTAAACTTAGATTACAAGAATGGCTGATTAGGCATGTTCTAACAGTATCTGGATAGTCCGTGGAGGAGTGACGTCCACCTTGTACTTTTCTGATCTCCTTTGTACTTTGAAGCATGAAGATCTGCCGCCTTTCGATCTTCGTGTCTTCTTCGTCTTTTGTGTCTGTTTCTGCCTTCGTTCTTGCCATTGAGCTTTTCTGTGTCCACAAACATTTCATCTTTGTGTTTGAGTATCTTGCAGACAACAAACATTTGACCATCGTCTTTGGGTCTTCAATCCTCAAAGCTTTTGGTCTTCGCATCCGAGAGCTCCCAGGTGTTTCTGTAGACTTGAGCTCTAAAGCTCGCAAAGCTTTGTGGCTCAAAACATTTTGTTTCTTCAGTCAGTTAGTCCAAATGCATGTGCTGTATCTTCAATCATCATATTCACACTTGATCCTAAATCAACTAAAACTTTTTCAATCAAATAGCCTTCAATCGTAATATCAGTTTTAGGAGCTCCAAGATCGCCCATATCCACTCGCAATAAATTGATCTCTAGTAGCTTTTGTTTTTGCTTGCACTTCGATTGTATCAACATTTTGAGTTGCTTCTGATAATAATTATTGTCGAATAGTAATTTCTCAAAGGTAATATTTGGTTGCAGAGCTAGCATTCATTTTTATAAAATGAAGGGCAATTCTGGTTCTTTTGTGAAATGCTGCAGCTTTATTAGGTGCAGCAGGTTCTTCTTCAGCTCCACTCACAATATCCATTACATCTTGTAGAACCAACAATGATTCCATTTTAATCTTCCACATTGCATAATTGGAAGACGTTAATCTCTCACTGTGCTCTAAGAAATGTGAACCAGATGAAGACATCTAGTACTGATAAAAAAATGGAGTTGAAAGCCGATACCAAAGTGACATTATGAACATTCGTGATTCAAAGTTCACTGGTCGCTTTTGGTCGGCCGTATTTGCTAAACTAGAGATGACTCTAAGTTTAAAAGTTCTGCTGATCATTGGTTGTTGCCTATGTGTGGGTATCAAGTTCTTTTATTGAGTATAGGACAAGAATCCGATGCATCATGATTGATGAATCATAGTTCAGATTCTAGTTATACTTGATCTATTAAAAGAAAGATTACATGCATGATCAGAAGGTTAGTTAAGGTATCTATTCATATTCTCATTGCAATCTCCTCAGAGAGGTAGTCACCTTGATAGAGATTGGGTTATAGTAAGCATCTGGCTACCGGTTATAGCCCGTGCATGCTTACGTATAGTTTTAAACCTATATCACCCATTGTAGTAGAGACTCGGGTGTTCAAGTTTCAGAAAGTAGCGGATTTCCTACATGATATGTAGGAAATGCTATGGATTGCACGTGAGAATGTCTAGTGTATCCAAGATGGGGACCGACATTATGCAAGCCTGAAAAGATCACCGAGAGACTTCCAAGTGGGGGGTTAGGTATTTTTTCAGAATCTCGATAGATTCAAGTGTAATGTGTACTGGCTAGCATTACTAATCATCCCCTAGATATAGAGGACCGTTTAAGATCTTGAAAAAGATCGGATCCTTAGCTTACCGATTGGAACTCCCGGATGGATCTCAAGTGCATCCCATATTTCACGTAAGCCGTCTCTAAAAGAGTCTACGTGAAGGAGAGCATCTTGGATCTGATATCGATTGGACCTGTTGGATGAATCATCGGGTGTGTCTCCCCTTGAATCCGGAAAGATCTTGGATACAAGAACTAAATTATTGAGAAATCATATTAGTTACCGAGCATCTGATTCGATGGAAGGGATGTACAACAATGATGATTCTTGGAAACATGAAGGAAGCTTAAGGAGGAACTTTCCCAGTTTTAAGTTCTGAGAATAGAACTTGAATAAGGGGGAAAGAATGTCATGCCCATGACTGGTCTCGGGTAGCGTGCCCATGCTAGGGACCAGTAGACCAACAACACGTAAGTCAATTGTGACTATAAGGTAATTGGGGCCCTTATTTGTACATGGCCATAATTAATGGTTGTAGGCCTAAACACTTGATGGTGGGTTTGTGTGGGTCTATCAGTGAGTGATTGGAGAACTGGATGATGTGGCCCATATAGGCTGTAGAGGTGTCCAGTGAGGTGTCATAGTGCACTACTAGTCGTGCATGGGCCTTGGAGGGTATAATTATACCTGTTGGGCTCTCACTAGTGTATGCTTGATAGCATGACCGGTGGTAGGATGCTGCTGGTGTGATGACTCATTCCTCTTTGGGATTGATCCATAGTTTGGGGGCTAGATCCGTGAGATCTAGGTTTGGTTGGGTTGGTTTGTCCACCATTAGGTTCCCTTGTGTTGCTTGTGATTGGCATGCTTAGAATAGGATCCTTGGATTGAGGACTTTGTAGTATGCTTAGGGTTTGAATCTTGCTTATGGTATGTGACATAAATAGGGTTTGGATCTTGAGTATGCTATGGGTGTTGTGGTATGCTTGTGATTTGTTTATGGTTAGCAAGGGGGTGCTAGATAGGTCTTGCTTGGAGCTTGGATCTAGCTATGGTTGGGTGGTGAATACTTGAGGCCATTTGTGTTTAAAGAGTAGGGACACAGGTGGAGGAGAGATCCTTGGAGGCTTGCAGATCTTTACTTGCAGGTGGAGGCATCCTAGCTTGGAGTTGGGGAGCATCTTGAAGCTTGTAGGTTGCTTGGAGGACATTTGGAGGCTCTGCCTTGGATTTGGAGGACTTCCTCATCTCTACTTGTAAAAGTGGTATCAGAGCTAGCTAGACAAAGGATGGTGATTTTTCTAATCTTCTTCAAGTTCTATTAAGATCACCAAACTAATTTTTATTTGGAGAGAAGATTATTGGCTTTTCTAGTTATAGGAAGCTTGTAGTTGAAGTACCCAATGAATCTAGTTCTCTTTGGAAGAGAGTAATAATGCTTATAGAATTGTTTATGGGCTGATTTTTAATCATGTTAGAGAAGTTTTAAAGTGGGCTTTGGGTTTTTAAAAGTTCTGAAAAAAGATTTGTGGGATGGTTAGAGGAAGTCTTCCTCTACATACACAAACTTTTTTTTGCAAAAATATTGATTCTAGCTTTGTCTTTTGATCAAAACTAGTGTTTTTTTTGCATAAATGAAGTGTTTGAAGTTCTAATTTTCATTTTGAAGTTCTATTTTTCAAACCTGTAAATTTGATAATCAGATCTAAAAAGTGAAGTTTTCATCCAAACTTCATTAGTTACACCTTTCTATCTCCTAGTTTCATGAAAATGGCAATGTAGGAAGGGAATGGTAGTGTAACTTTGTGCATAAAACAAGTTTTGAAAATCTGTTTTTTGTCATTTTGAAGTTTTGATTTTCAGATCTATAAATCTGAAATTGATTTTCAGATCTATAAATCCCACATGTGCTCAGTTCTAGAATTATCGGGCCGTCTTTCTTTTAGGAGCCCTTTGAGTGCTCTTAAGCAACTTTATCTTTGTACTTGCTGATTAGTGTGAATATACAGTTTGTGGGAGAGCAATTCCATTGTATTGTCTTATTGCACTTGACGTTGTGCTGCGGTGATTGATTCGGTCGAGTTTTTAAAGTGTATTCTCAACTTGGTATCAGAGCCCTTGGTGGCTACAATCACCAGACAAGAACGGAGAGTTGTGAATTCACGACAGTTTGCTGGTTGCAAAGCACAAAACCGAGTCTGTGGAGATTTGTGGAATAGCTCAAAACTATAAAAAGGATTTAGAGATAGGGAATTGTCGACTGAATCAGAAAACGAGCAAAAATTGAAGCCCAAAAATTTAGGAGGAGGGTTGCTTGGCGTTTGTGATTGGCTTGAATCCCATCAGATATCGTTTTAAGAACGGTTTGAAGCAAAAGTTAAAAATAACTCTCTCAGTAGTTCAGTGATTGTTGAGTGGAGCAGATCAAAAGATAAAATAGGGTAGTGGTTTCTCAGTCATGAGAGGATTTTCATATGAGATGGCTCGGACCTTATAAAGTTATAGAGGTGTTTGAGAATGGTTCTGTACAACTCCAATCACTTGAAGGCGAACTATTACCGACACAAATTAATGGGTCCAAACTCAAGAAATATTACCTTTGGCCAAAAAAAATTTCTCATTCTTTTCTAGAATTTTTCTGAAATTGTTTGCGACTTTTCTCCTGTCTTTTCTAGAAATTTGCGTGAAATTTTCTACCACTTTCTAGCAGTTTTCCATAAACTCTCTTTTTCGAGAACTTTTTGAGAACTTTTCTAGATCTCTTCCAAACTCTTTCAAGACATTTTTAAAGTGTTTTTCGAGAATTTTTTGCGACACTCAATTTGTAATGAAAAAGTGTTTTAATTTTCGTAAAGCATTTTCGAGAATTTTTCTAGAATTTTTCTAGTATCTTTCTCTAATTTTTCTAGAAAGTTTCTAGTATTTTTCTTCAAATTTTCGAAAAATTTTCTAGCATTTTTCTTTACTACTTTTGAGTGAATTTTAATTTTATTTTTCAAGAATATTTCGTGAAATTTTCTATTATCTTACTAAAATTCTCTTGAGAACCTTTTGTTAGTTTCTCAAATTATTTTTTTAGGATCTTGCGAGAATGTTTCATGAAACTTTCTAAGATCTTTCTAGCATTTTTTTTTCCCTTTTACAAACAGTCTTTCCCGTTACTAAGACTGATCTGTCAAATCATATTTTGAAACTCTAAGCCATGCACGCCCTTACTAATGGAAATGACAGATGTCATATCACCATGACACGTCATCATCCTCTCCACACCGCCACTACATATCATACTCATTTTCTATTTTCCTTATCACACTTTCTTCTTGTATTTTTTATGCTCTCTTGCGCACAAAATGTTTGCGATCAAGCGATCTTTTACGACCTATTGCGATCTACGAAGTTGTCATCAATTGTTCAACGCCATGGCTTCTAGATCGAGCTCATCAATTACTTGGAAAACACGCGCAAGAATCCGCCTACCATCAATCCGGTTCTATTTGGATCAATGCAGGTTGGGCAATTTGAAAGTGGACCCTTCAGTCATTTTGTCTGAAGTCAGTACTGAGTTCGTGAACTCCATCCACGCAGTATCTGAGGTGGATTTCAAAGTCCATGTGTGAGGACAGTTTTTCACTACTTTTGAAGAAGTATTCTGAATAGCCTTGGAATTACCATTGGATGGTACCCTTGTCTCTACAAATAAAGATTCAGTGGATGAACCACACACTTCCTCAGCAATTGCTTCGTACCTACGAAGGGATATAAAATCTCAATGATAAAGAATACCACCTTCAAGCTGTTTTGTAAATATGCGAATCAAGCTATATTTTCGACAGATGCAGATGCTACAATCTCAATGCAAAATTTTGGCTGTATATTGGATGCGCTAGCCGGAAATCTTGTATGCTTTGGTATCATTGCATACAAGGCTTTTTTGAGGTGGATCAAGCACCAAAAATTTTCTGAAGTCGGAGCACATGTTTCGCGATTATGCGAACATTTTGGAGTGTTAACTGATCAAGAGAAAACCATGCTGATGGGAAGGATGTTGCCTCCAAAACCCATCAACTTTTCTAGCCTCCTGACAGTTCCTTCCATAGCAACTATAGCAGTTGTTGTGCCAGCACTTGAGGTAGCTACTACAACTACTATGGACATTGATGCTGGAACTTCTCAGACGGATGCAACTGTTACCACTACCATGGATACTGATGGAGCTGCTGCTGCAGATTCGTCAAAGCCAACCTCTGCTTCCACCTCACAGAAGTAGCAAAAGAATTCAAGCACCTCGGACGACGATGCCACTCAATCCGACACTTCAGACAGCGGTCGAACAGCACCATTAGGTGACACTGGGACAACGAACGATCAAGAGGATGGACCAGATAACCAACCCCAGTGGTTCCGCACCATGTCAGAGAAAGCCTAAAATTTGGTGGCTGAAATTTATGAGTTTGATGACCGTAGAGTTCATTAATTCAGAGAGAAAATTCATAGACTCTCTCAAGGAGTCTTACGAGAAAATCGATTCGCTCGAATCAGACAACACTCAACTGATTGAACGAAATCGTTTCTTCGAAACACAACTTCAGACTATAATCAACAAAGCTGATTCTTTGAAGAAAGACAATAAGGTGATTGAGGCCAAGTCTATAAATTATTGGACTAATATTAATTCTTTAAAACAACAACTACTGGATGCTAATAAGCACAATGTCGCACTCCAGAAATATTCGCAGGAGGAGCAAGCGACACGAATAAAGACAGAAACTGCACTTGCCTTGTGCAGCAATGTAGGTTCCATTACCATAGACCTCTCGAAATTAAACCAACTCCAAAGCCAGATACTCAAAAAATTTCGAGTCGAGTTTCTGCAACCGCTCGAGGATGTGAAGACACTTGTCGAAGAAGAGTTGGCTGAGTTGAAGGAGTTGTCTAGTGAAGCCTCCCACACTTGTAGCGGGCCCGACTCACACGAAGAATACCTTCACATTGATGATCTCACACAGCAACTTCAAGTTGTGTTTGTCTGTTCGGGAGTCATTGATCATCTAGAGTATTTGGAGGCAGTAGCAAAGATCGAAAAGCTCGAACAGGTGTTGTCAGATCTCAAGTAGCGATTGAAAGACCAGAAGTTAGCTGCTGAGTTGCAAACTCAAGGTTTGGCAACAACAACTACTCAGGCAAAGCGACCACTTCGAAACCAATCGAAGGTATGTGCTAAAAGATTCAATGCATTTACTGAATGGTTCTGGAAGTGGTATCCACAAGCATTTAATGTTGAATTACAATGGCATGTGGATTACATGATGCTACCAGGCGTAGTAGACATCACCTTCGACAAGTGGAAGACACCATGGAAAAAGGATGACTTTCTCTGGTTATGGGCCCAGTTATCTATCGAGCAGAAAGGATGGCTCTACTGGGGCATAATTCAGGGAAAATTCCTCGTCATGCCTTTCGGTTCAGTTCAGTTATACATAGGCTCTTCTGCTATGTATGCTCTCGAATACATTCGTTTTAAAGAATTTCATTGTTTGCAAAATGAAGACAATAAGCGACTATTTTGGAAGTGAAAGTCGCAGTTCCAATTGTACAAACCAAAAGTTGTTGCAGATTTAGGCGCTTTCGATGATACAGTGATTATTTTACAAAGATTCGACACAATCTGCAAGACCGAAGAAAGTTACTTCATTACAAACAATTTTGTACATATTCATTTTGGCAATTTGGAACTTTTGCAACAAAGACAATATTTTTTGTTCAAAATCTTTATGTTAAAAGCTCTTTTATAAGATTTTCAACTCGCTATTGTAAAGAAATCACACTTCATAGTGATTCAAATCAAGATAGAAAGTTAACTCAAGAGCTGTTTGATGGAACATTGCTCCCGGTTAAGCTTGAAGAATTCAGCAATCTACCAGTTGGCCGTTATACGAAATCAAAGGAAGACTTGATGTTATATGAGGCTCAACAAAATTTGGAGTTAGCCCAAAAACTACATGAAGAATTGAATCCTTTGTGAATCTTCATTCTTGCCTATGTCATGATGATGATTTTATGTGATGCTGAATCTAGATTTTTGAACTGTTGAAGATGTTTTGAAGTTTTGTTTCCAGTTCTCATCAATAATTCACAGATCAAATTCAAAGAACAACAAAGGCACATATACTCTAAGTTGAAGAAATATCTAAAGGAAGAACATATGAAGAAATATCTTTTTACCTCAACAAAAATCTGAAGAATAGATTGTTTCGCGAATGATCCTCGAAATAAAGATTATATGTTCACGAGGACATTTCACATTTGAGGAAGGGGATATGTGATGCCACGAAATTATTAAATATTGAATATCAATCCAAATATGGCATGATATACTCGAAAATGAAGATATGAGCTAGATAAATATAAATCATGAATTAAAAGAGTCATTAACCTGCAAGTAACTGTTTCGAACATTACTTGTTCATATGTCTATGCACTCTGACTAGTTTAAGTATACGATATAAACTTAGTACATAGGAAACACATATTAAACCCACAAGATTAGGACGTACATAACCAACATATCCAAGAAGATAGTATTGATTCGAGATAAAAACAAAACAGATGTAAATGAGTACAACAAGTTTGCAGATCGAAGCCGCGTACTCTAAGCTATCTTTGAGCGACTAAAAATAAGTCTGAATTAAGCACAATGCTGATAAGCAGTAAGCGCAATAGCAATCTCTAATCAACTCTAACGAAATTAGCTAGAATGCTCAAGAGTGTCCAAGCTCGCAGACTTGAGAGAGAACGCTAACTATTCAATACTTGATGATTGATCTTCATCCTTGAGATGTAGAAATATGAATAGCTATTAATACTAAGCAATTAGACCGTCAAATGCGTCATCCAGTTGGCTATGATGTGTTTGCATCCATCTAGTTAGGACTTCTCAAAAATTACTTGCTTGATGAATTAATGCAAGTTAGTGGCTTTGTGAGCCGTTTCTGAGTAGTTATGCAGATTGTGTAAAAACACGAAGAAATCTACATGTCTAGATAAAAATTGGACGAAGATTAAAATGTCGATTAGTCGATTAGTAGGAGAATAATCCAACACTCCCCCTTAATCTAAATCCATGAATGTCTTGACCTTAACACTCAGTTCTGCACAAAACTTTTTGTGCGCATTCAAGCTTAATGCTTTAATAAAAATATCTGTTGTCATCTCTTGCGTTCATGTGAACTCAAGGGTGAAGGTCTGTCCTAAGCTCTTAAAGTCCAAAAGAATTATTGGCTTATCATTCACATAAAGCAAGTCTTGAATCTTAAATGAAAATCAAATAAGACTTTAAATCAAAGTAGACATGGAAACTAATACTTGAAAACAATGCATCTCATAATTCATTCACACAACAATGGAAGCACTGAGGGTTCAAGATGGGGACCACCCCCCCCCCCCTCTCACAGTTTTAGGGTTCTTTTCTTGTCATTATACAAATTCAATTGGCCAATGCCAATTACATATACCAGTGGATTCCAATAGGGGTCTCAAAGTAGGAACATCAACTTAACATAGACTTAGTTCCTTTCAATGATCTTAATTCCATATCTAGCTTAACAAAATCATAGAAATTTCTTCATAAGTCTTAATCCTTCTAACATGCAATTATGTTGGATCTTAGATTCTTGACATGCAATCATGATGGTTCTTAGATTCTTGACATGCAAACATGATGGTTCTTAGATTCTTGACATGCAACAGTCATGAAGTGACATGCATAGTCATTAGGCAATGCATGGTGTGACATGCAAGCTTCAAATCTGACATGCATGGACAATAGGCCACAGATGGCATGACATGCAAGCTTCAAATCTGACATGCAAGCTCAAAATCTAACATGCAAACTTTAAATCTGACATGCATGGACAATAGGCCAAAGATGACATGACATGCAAGCTTTAGATCTGACATGCATGGACATTAGGCCAGAGATAGCTTGACATGCAATGGTACTGATCAATCATTCTTACATATGGATAACAGATTCAAGAGCATACCATGGTTTGAGGAGAAGGTGTGTGTGTGTGTGTGTGTGTGTGTGTGTGTGTGTGTGTGTGTGTGTGTGTGTGTGTGTGTGTGTGTGTGTGTGAGAGAGAGAGAGAGAGAGAGAGAGAGAGAGAGAGAGAGTGATGTGAAAGAGAGATAGAAATCCGAGAGGGTTTGAACTCCAAAAATCCTGCAATCCACAAAATACTGTAGCCTCCTTGAGGTAATGCCTCAATTCTCTTCTCCAAAGCACCTGTACACAACAAACAACAAATGGGCAGAGCTTGGATGCAACATCCTTCAATCCCCTTGGTAGTGGGATGCATTTCCACTTATATAGAGAGTGGAGAGTCCTTCCAAAGTGAGTGAGGTGTCAAGTTCAAGTGCATGAGGTGTGAGGATGACTCCAATTGGACTTATTGGTGAAGTGGAGTGCATGGATGAGGTGTATTAGTTAGGGAGGGTGAATGGGTGATGTGTATTAGCTTGCGAGAGTTATTATGATGATTTGGCATATGAAGTGAGAGTGTAGGAGGGCGCCACATTCTAGGTGTCAAATAGTCTAGAATGCTTGTGGAAAAGTAGGTGGGAGGTAGGTGGTACAAGCTTTAATCTTGACTTTTAATTACATGTAATTTTTCATTGTTACAACTTGGGAATTCACCCAAGTGCAATCTTCCTAAGGAAGAGCCAAGGTATATGTCCATCTTGTTTTGCATAATGTCCATCAATTCCTAGGCCTTTTTTTTTAGAAGTTGTCCAATCATGGTCATTGGCACTTATTTTCTAGAGGTTGCCCATCCTCAATCATGGTGAATAGGGCCAAAGGGTGATCACTCCCTTGGCCTATTCCTGATCTTTATAAACTCCACTGAGCCTTCATTATAGACTCTTCTGAGCCTTCTGAGCCTTCATTATAGACTTAGAAATAAGCCTTCTTTATAAACTCTTATGAGCCTTCTTTATAGACTTTGTCAAAAGCCTTCTTGTTTACTGTCTTAAGCTTAGAAAGGTTCTTGTTTCGATTCTTGTTATTCTGGCGCTTTCTCGAGTACCTGCACATACCCTAAAAGAGAGGTCAGTCCTTAAGCCCAGAGGGCTTCTTATTCTTGTTCTGATTCTTCAAGTTCGTTCGTGCGTACCTGCACATCCTTCAAAGGAAGGTCAGTTTTCATAATACCATCAAACATGGTTCATAGAAAAAGTCCTTAGTTCTTCAGGTAGTAATACCTGCACTCTTAGATCATTAGAGCAATAAATTCATACAATATTCAAAAGAATAATGGTTGTTAATAATCTCATATCAACTAAGTCTATATGGAGTTTTGAAGTTGGGAAAGTATTTATTACTTAGGGCCAATTTGTCTCTACAAATTACACCCCTCCAATGCATATAGTGTTGTCCTCAACGAAAATTTCTCAACTAAGAGTCTTAAATCTTTTAAAACGCCTCCAAAGCAATGTCTTTTTCAAAAAGCTGTTTTTGTATTTCTGTCAAAATCATGATTTGTCATTTCTTTTAATTTGCTCCTTCCAAGTAAGCTTCGAATTGAAACCTTTCTTACTTCTAAGTTACTTGGCCAACTCGTATCAAGTTGGGTTAAGGCTTTTTTTTTTCATTCATTTAAACTCTTTGAACACTAGCATCCTTTGGTGAGTTCGTAGTTTCTTTCTCCACCGGTGATGATGAGGTTTGAACCATTTTAACTAAGATCTTTGGCTGCAACGGCTTTGGACATTCTGTATTGATATGTCCTTCTCCTGCACAATTTGAACGGAAGGAAGTATATCCAACTTGTCTTCTAGGTGCTAGCTACACATTTTGGTGAATAATGTCCTACTGCACCAGAGTTAAAACAAGTCCTACTGCACTAAAGTCTGCATAGGAACAAATCTTCAAGTGCAAATTTTGGTTTTGACTGTTGCATTTGTGGTGGATTGCCTTGTATAAATGAACAAGACTCATTGGCTTCACACAAATATAATATTTCTCCTGGCGTATTATACTCCACATAAACTATTGAATTATGTGAACAATCAGTATGGGTATGTCTTGAAGAATTGCATCTAGTGCACCATAGAATTGCATCTGATGCACCATAGACTTGGATTTGTACTTCTCCTTAACTTCCAATATCTGTACTTGAAGATCATGCATTCTAGAAGTCAAGTCTGCAATTTTCTTTTTCATATGCTTGTCGGATTTTTGGACAGGCTCGATTTTCTTAGATGTCTTTTTTATTTTCTTTTAATAATTTGAGTGTCTTTTGATGTATCAGAACTCGAAGAAATAGACTCAGAGCGTAAGTCGGAAGAAGAGTCATTGTCTTCAGTCCAAAAGTCTTCGGCTTTGGTATAGCTCTCTCTTTCATGCAATTGTCAATGTCCCAAAATTCCATTCAACATTGTCGACAATATCGATCCATCGTAGAAGGTAGGCCTACCAAATACCATTCGATTTGCATAACCACTACATATTCTCCCACTAGCTTGCCGATAAGATTTTGAACTTTGTGAGTATATCTGCGTAGATATTCTTTATTTTTCTTCCACACTGAATTTAGTTGAGTAGGCACTCGTGTTGAATATCCGATTTCTTGGAATTGTTTAAGGAACACCTCCTTAAGTTGATCCCAGGTTGTGATCGTAGCTTTGTCCATCTGACTATACCAAATTCGTGTCTGCTTTCGCAACAGTCCAAAAAATCCATAAACTACAACTGTTCCTTCATTATTAGAAACGACAATAGATTCAAACTACGACATATAATTGTCATGATCATCCGACGATGTGCCTTTAAAATAATCATATTTGATCTTGGAAAACTCTTGTTGTTATATTTGTATAATAGGAAAACACACAAGCAACACCAATGGATCAAACCAATGATAACCCGACTTTTGATTTATCAAACCCATCCAATGTGGCACAAGCTCTCGAACTTTTATATCAACAAATTCAAGCCACTAATAAACAGCTTCATGTAACTAATCAAAAGAACCAAGACTTGGAGTCCAGGTTAGCCAAGCAGAAGAAGCATGTAGTTCCATCTCCCGTAAAATTGTTTAAGGGAGAGAAGAAAGATAGGAACTTGCAAGTGGTAAGTTCATGGCTTAATGTTTGGAACAAACACTTTGGCATGAACCAATTCCTAGAATGTGAAAAGTTATCCACTGTTACTATGTTCCTTAAAGAAAGAGCCTTAGTATGGTGGGATGACCTAGTTGCAAAAGGCAATCAACCTTGTACATGGGAAGATTTTTGCATAGTATTTAGGGAATACTTTCTACCACTGTTAGATGACTATGAACACTCCCAAAAGTTGAGTCATATAACAATGAATAAAGGTTTGGAACAGTTTTTTCAAGATTTTCATGAGTACTTGAATCCACTTTATAGTGACATTTCCACCCAAAGTACAAATGTTAATGTTTATTGATGGGTTACCAAAATATTATCAAGTGGATGTTCATAGGAACCATCCAAAAACCCTTGAGGATGATATTAGGGTTGCAAAGTTTTTTTATGACACACCTAAGCCACATAGGGGTCAACAACCTAATGAGCAGAAAATAGTTTTTCAATCTAAGAGGAAGGATAGGGATAATGTTAGTGAAACACATCCCAATTCCAATAATCCTAAGAAAACAAAAAAAAACTTTAAAAACAATCAGGGTCGCATTGATAAGGCTGAAGCTCGTAAGAAGAACCTGTGCTTCAAGTGCAATGGCAAGGGTCACCTTGCACGAGATTGCATCAAAAAACCAGCTTCTACCTCAGGTAATCTATCTCAAAGTAATGAGATGAATGTTTATTTCCTTAGTTCTTTAGTTTTTGGTCCTAATGACCTTATTTGCACTAAAGGTAGAGTTAAAGATCAAGCTGTTAATGTCCTTTCTGACACAAGATCGACTCATAGCTTTATTAATGTAAATTTGGTGCAGACGCTAAACCTTCCCACCAAAAAAAGTGAAAAAAATATTGTGTGACAATGGCATCAGGAATGAATTTTGTGTTTATGGATTATGTTGTTCCTGATTTAGAATTGCACATACAAGACTACTCTGAAAAAATAGAATTCCATGATGTTGCATTAGAAAATGTGGATATTGTTCTCGGGCAACAATGGCATTTTGATAAAAATAAGTTATTAAAAATCGATTTTGTTGAAAAATCTTTATCTTTTATGCATGAGAATTCTTTAATTAAGATCATGGCTAGTTTAAGTGTTGACACTGAAAATGTTAACCCTTATTCTAAACAGAAACATAACAATAAATCAATAATGAGCAAAAGTACAAGATATCAGTGTATTAGCATTAGCCTCAACACGAGTTAGAGAGAGAGAGATAGAGAGATAACAAGTAAAAAAAAATGTGTGGATTCAAAATGGCATGAGATAGCTACAAAGCTTTGGTTCTTCATCACAAAATCTGAGGAGAGCTACACATATTTATGAAGTTTGAGGTAGCTTGAGGTAGAACCACATCCATCCATCATTTAATGACATCTAAAGTGAAAACTAGAGTCACATGAGTATACCCAAGGAGAACACTATAGAATTTGAAGTCTATAAAGAACTTAGGCAGGAATTCAATGATGTTTTTTTAGACCTTCCTATAGGTTTACCACCAGAAAGGACAGTTGATCATAAAATTGAACTAATACTTGGAGCAATTCCAATTGCACAACGTCCTTATAGGATGAGTACATCGGAAGAGGCTGAGGTAAGTAAACAATTACATGATTACCTGAAAAAGGGGTGGGTACAACCTAGTAAGTCTCCTTGGGCATCACCAGTGGTTCTGGTTGCCAAGAAGGATGGGACTATAAGATTTTGCGTGGACTATAAGAAATTGAACAAGGTAACCGTTAAGAATAAATATCCACTACCACAGATAGATGATCTAATAGACTATGTTGGTGGTGTTGGGTACTTTTCCAAGATAGATCTAAGATCGGGTTACCATCATATACGCATTAAGACAGAAGATATACCAAAAACCAGGTTTCGAACTCGCTTTGGTCACTATGAATTTATGGTGTTGTCTTTTGGTTTGACCAATGCACTGGCAACTTTCCAACAGATGATGAACAATTTGTTCAGACCATATTTGGGAAGATTCATAGTGGTATTCTTAGATGATATCCTAGTATTCAGTAAGACTTTGGTGGAACATAAAGAGCATCTTAGGATTGTCTTGGACATTCTAAGAAGAGAAAAGCTCTTTGCCAAGGAGTCTAAATGTGATATTTGTGCTAAGGAATTGTCCTACTTGGGACATAAGATCTCTCAATGAGGATTGGAGATTGAGCCAGATCATATCCAAAGGATTATTGATTGGCCAATTCTCACCACAATTCGTGAAATCAAGTCTTTCTTGGGGTTTGTTGGATTTTTCCATCGGCATATTCCCCAATCTGCTTGATTGGCATTTCCCCTTACCCAGGCCTTGAAAGGCTATAAGAAGCTAAGCTGAAGGGCTAAGAATCCACTAGTGGTGTGGACAGAGGATGTGAATAATTGTTTTGAGTTGCTTAAAAAAAGTGTCACTTCGACACCAATACTAATCATTAGCGATCCTAATAAGGCTTTTGTGGTTAGGACCGATGCCAATGATTATGCTATTGGAGCTGTTCTGATGCCAGATGGACATCCTGTGGCTTATGAAAGCAAGAAACTCAATCCTGCTCAGTCTAGGTATTGTACCTATGAGAAAGAACTATTAGCAATTGTTCACTCAAGTGGAGGGGCAAATCAGAAGAGGAGGATACCTGGGAAAAGGAGGCTAATCTCCAGAAGAATTTTTCAAATTTATGAGGAAGGAATGTTACATACCTATGTAACTAGCAATACTTCAGACCCCTATTAGTCCATTTAGTGTTGGGGGCTACATGGCAAGGTACCCTTAGGAGTAAGAGATTGTACCCTTGGATAAGGACAGACAAGTGACTATACCTTAGTCAGAGGTATGGAGTCATATGACCCTTGGATAAAGGGTATCCTTAGAATCAAGGATAAGTGCCTTAGATAAAGGTACTAGTGTCCCTAATTAAGGACAAGTAGGTGTCTATGCCTTGGATGGAGGTAGGGAACCTAGAAAGGTCTTAGAAAGTCATTGGATGACTATATTTCTAAACCTTGGGCCTCAACCTTTAACCATATCACTTTATTGGTCTTGGACCAAAGTATACAAGCACAACTTGGGCAATGGGTCCTAGTAGGAGGGCGCCCTCCTAAAGGATCCATTGAGTTTCAAGTTTCACAAGAATAGTAATCAAAGAGTCATAAGTTATGGAAGATGTCTGATGACCTTTCATAAGCATATGAAGGCCCTTGAACTCTTCTAGGCCTCTCTCTTTCTCATTGGATGTGCATGGAACTCCATAGTGTATTGGAGAGAACTAAATGCCATCTATATAAGAGGAGTAGGGCGCCCATTGGGAGGGAGAGAAATCTCTTTTGCTTACCTTGCTTATGCTCTAGTGTGGCTACTAGTGTGTAGAGTAATTCTTGTGTGTAGTATGCTAAGGGTTTAGATCTTGCTTATGGTATGGGACATAAGCAGGGTTTGGATCTTGAGTAAACTATGGTTTGTTGTGATATGCTTGTGATCTGTTTATGGTTAGCAAGGGGGTGCTAGATAGGTCTTGCTTGGAGCTTGGATCTAGCCATGGTTGGGTGGTAAATATTTGAGGCCAGCTTGTTATCTTCCTTTGTGTTTAAGAGTAGGGACACAGGTGGAGGAGAGATCCTTGGAGGCTTGAAGATCCTTACTTGCAGGTGGGGGCATCTTAGCTTGGAGTTGGAGAAGCATCTTGGAGCTTGCAGGTTGCTTGGAGGATATTTGGAGGCTCTACCTTGGACTTGGAGGACTTTCTCCTTTTTACTTGTTAAATGAGCTCTAAAGCTAGCAAAGCTTTGTGGCTCGAAACAAATTGTTTTTTTAACTCCCTCTCAAAGCGTGATAGCTTAATGACTCCTAGACTCTTCCTCTACCTCTCAAACAAACCTTTGTCTAAAACCTTGGTGAAGATGTCTGCCACCATTTGCTTCATTCCAATGAAGTGGGTCTTCAACTCATTTCTTGTGACTAGGTCCCTTATCACATGATACTTGATTGCAATGTGTTTCATCTTTGAGTGAAACATGGGATGTTTCGTCGGGTGTATTGCAGAGGTATTATCCATCTGCAAAATCAAGGACTCCTTGGTGTTCTCACCTAGTCCGTTAAGGAACTGTTTGAGACATATGATCTCATTGGCCATCTTCACGGCTACAACGTTTCGTAGGATGACTGAGCTATGATAGTCTACTTCTTACTGATCTAGAGAATTGTTGCGTCTGCTGCAATGGTGCATCCTCCTGAGACACTTTTATAGTCGTCCTTGAGAGATGCCCAATTTGCATCATTGTAGGAGTACATCTGAAATTCTGCATCATGAGAGTAACATAGCCCATAATCCTTCGTCTGTTGAAGGTATTGTGAGATTCACTTCGCAATCTTCTAGTGTGTTGAGCCTGGATTCGTGTTGAATTGGCTCATTCTGAACACAACATAAGCTATGTCGGACGTGTGTTATCTTCTAGATACATCAAAAATCCAATCAGTCTCCTATAAGACGTGTGCTGCATAATCTCTTTCTCTTCTTCAGTTTTCGAACAATCTTCGTTTGTCAGGATTGTTCCTGCATGAGGGGAAACCTCAACTCAAAAAGGGCCCTATAAGAAACCCGAACTGAGTGAGAGAATGATTAGAGAGAGAAAGTATAAACGAGTCCATGCTACCAAGAAGCTTTTATTCATGCGTTTATGAAGGAGTTTGGTTGCGTCATATCACTAGCGGAAGGAGGAGGAGAGGATAATTTTTGGTTGATCATGGTGTTCTTTCCATAAATCTTTGAAAACATTTGAAAGGTAGATTATATAACATGCTTGTATTAATGATTTACATGTTTGTTTTGGTTTCGTGTAAATCGTTTTTTGTGAGAAATTGGCAAAAATCTAGCTTGGTATTTTTATGAAAGAAGTTTCTAAGTGAATCTCACATGTGTGGAGGATGTTCCCACATGTTGAGAATTGTGAATTAAATTAAAAATGTTAGATATAGGGGTCTTATGTTTTTTGTATCAAGCATCAAGATGTAGGATGTTGATAGGGTCGAATTTGGCATAGATGGCAAATTATCCATTTCCAATTGTAATGCCACTATTGAGTCAAAATAGAGTAGGAGGCCAAACTCGAGCCAATTAGAGTGTAGACAAGTGTAATGCTTTTGTTTGATGAAGTTGAAGAGGTCCAATAGGATTTAGAGGTGGAACCATGAGTGGTCCAATAGAATTTGAGATATGCTTGAAAATGGTCCAATAGAATTTAGAGGTGAATGGATCAATGGTCCAATAGGATTAAGAGGTGGCAAAAGTGTGGTCCAATCATGATTGAGCATTGTGGTAGCTCATGGATCTATTAGTATCATTGTACTTCTCATTTGGATCTAATTGATTTTGAGATTGAGTGGATTTTGTGAGTAATTGGTTTTCTAGCTTTCTCTCTCTACTCGAGAGCTCATGATGATTTTCTCTCTCTACCCAAGGAGAGCAGCTTGTTTTTACTTAGATTATTTTTGGAACACTTCCCACACATGTGAGTGAGAGTTGGAAGTTGTTGACAGATTGCCCTATCTGTCTATTGGTTCTGCTTGTTTGCTTCTTGTTACAGCTTATGCTACTCCATTCTGGTTGTTAGCTAGGCATGTTCTTGATTATTTCTATTTGGTTCAATGCCCAGATCAGGCAGCAGATTCTCGGGGTTGTAGTATGGTTCAACCTATCACGGATACTCATATTTTGAACACTCTTGAACTCTTGAAATCACTTGCAATCATTCTACCATGCAAGCACACCAAGAATGCCCAAAAACAGCTCTTCTTGAAATATGGTTGGGCATTATTATGGCACTTAAAAACATAATGCTAAAACGGATCATTGTAAAATGAACTAAAATCAGATCCTACACTACTTTACTTGCATAAATTGACAAAACAAGCAACAAAAACTAATCTACAACATGTTAGAAGTCCAAGAATCAAGAAACTAACCAGCCTTTTGATTCTTGGACATCCCAAGAACATCAAGAACTAGAATGTTAGAGAATATGCAAGATTTATGCCACATTTCTAGCCTATTTAGTTTACTTGAATGCTGGCTCCTACATTAATCCACAAGAAAGCATGAAATCTAATCCACAACTAGGAAAGCAAGAAAACTAGTCCACTCTAGATCCACAACCACACACAATATGAATGGAAGGGCATGATCATAGGGGCATCACTCAAGAAAACCATCATGATCAAGGAGCTTAGTATAGCATCAAACTCATGGGAAATCTTCTTATTAAGCATGGAGTAGATACAATGCAAAAAGCTCCTCTTCACAAAGAGGGAGTCTCTTCAATAAGCAAGAGAGCTCCTTAGGTGGCATCCTAGTGGAATTTTCACATTTCACAAATTACAAGTGAAATAATGCTCTCCACTAGAGGTCACCATCAAAAGATGGCTCACTCTACTTTCTTTAAGAGGGGCCTACTTGCATTTATTACATTTGCTTAGAAATACTAGTTCCTACATGGTCATTCCATCTTCCGGGATTCACCATGAGGCTTACACAGTTCTTACTTGTCATTACTAACTAGTATTCCTCGGCTCTTAGTCTTCATTAGTCTCGTCTTCTCAGAGACCTCCTCGTCTAAGGTGAGAGGTGCTCTTGAGTTGCTCTATCCAAGTATCTTGGGGATTCGTCAGAATCAGCCAACATCATCCCACCCCTAATGTGTTGCAGGACCCACTGCAACTCATATTGGACGATGTCACTCCGCTTTGCATTGGCATCTTCAATCGTCACTTGGAAAAGCGTAGATCCTTGTTCGCTTACATAAAACCAAGTGCTTATTGTCGCCAGTCTTTATCACAAAAACTGTTTTTCACAAATTGTCGCAATTGGATTAGAATGTCTTATTGCTGTAATGGGTCGACATTCTCAAAATTTGGAGAGCTCTCAGCAGCTTTACAACTCTGCATGCATGAGTGCTTTCCATGTGTCTCTTTGTTTTGTCACTTGTATTGTCGTTGACGGTTTCATCTTTGGTTTCTTGGAAGATTCTATCTTTTGAAAGGTCTGTATCCTCCATTTTGCCTCTGGGTGTTCTTGGCAGATTCTATCTTCTAGGAGGTCTATATCCTCCATTTTGCCTCTGGGTGTTTCCGTGGTTCTTCTCTCAGTTGAAGTTCCAGTCTCAAGGAAAACCTGTGATCTGCAGGTTGCACAAATTTTGATTATCAGTCTCAAGGGGATGGATTCATCAAAAATTGGTGGTAGGAACAGTTTTGGATGGACGGTTTGGTAACGGTAAGGAAACATGATGAAGGCTTGGTGGTACGGTGAAGGAACTGATAGTTTTATAGTTGCAGCCTTGGACCCCCCTTGCAAAGTCGAGCTTTGACCACCACTTGCTGGGTGAGGATCTTGTTTTATTTTGCAAGTTCACAGATGTCTTCATCTTTCTTTTTTTTCTACAGCTCTTTCTTTTGATCCGTTACTTTTGGATCTCTTTGGGCTTCATAAGAGGGGATTCAACTATCATTACTCCAGAGAGTTTCTTTTGATCAAGATAGATCTGACTCATCTGTTGCTTAAGTTTTGTCCTTTCCTCCTCAGCTTCCTGGATCTTTCTCTTTATTTGTTCTACCTGCTTTGCCTACTTTTGTTGGTCTTTTTCGGCTGAATAACCAATACAGGTGGTAGTTGGTCTCCGCAAGACACTTGCAATGATCTATCAGCTGCTTCGATAAGACTATAAAAAACTGGGAATTTTTCAAAAGAACAGTAAACTGATGATAAACAAACCGATGGAAGCAAGGGTGGTGGTGACAACGGTAGATGGTGTGGACGATAAGCATGATAATGGGCGTAGAATTCGAAGTATGGCAAGAGACCGGTTGAAGAAAGAGACTGATTTTCCAATGCTTGTGTTTCCCTTTCTGAAGGATCTTCATCGTGACTGGGGTACTTCTTCTGATTGAGTCTCTTTGGATTACCCATCTGTCTTCTTTAGCCTTGTCTTTTTCATATTAGACTTGTGAGCTTGGTTGTCGATCTTGCTGATGTTGTTGCTAGCAATGTGGCTGCTCTAGTGGATCCAAGCATATCCACTCTCTCTCTCTCTCCCCCCCCCCCAAAAAAAAAAATTGTTGGTGGGGATGTTGTTGCTAGTAACTGTCCATGCTGAGGATTGGATCAGTGTGTGGAATGTGAAAGATTCAACTAGTTTCATCACATTTTGCAATATTTCCATATTTGGCATATTGAGGCCAAAACTTGTTTTAGACTTAGAGGTTGACTTTTCAAAGTTCATTAGTCTAAATTTCATTTGAATAAATACTTTTTGAAAGTGTGGGAAAGATAGAATGCGAGTTTGAGTAGATTCAATCTAAATAAGTTGGGTACATGGAATCTAGACCCAAAATTGGTAGGGTTAGCATTTTGGTGGGAAAGCCAAGTGGCCAAATAGGGTTTGGACCTGCTATAAAAGGATGTAACTTGTGGAGAGAGTCATCTTCTCTCTTCTCTATCTCATTTCATGCTTATACATGGTCCTCTTGGGATCTACTAGTACATAATCATTTCATTCAAGTTTGATCAAGTTCTATTAGTGTTTGCATCTCAAATTGTGTGTAGATGCTGATTTTTTCTACATTGGTGAAATTGGTAGTGTATTTCTCTTTCTAACCAAAGATCATTCAAGTAGATTGGATCTTAAGGATCTGAAATCTTTCACATGGTATCAGAGCTTGTGTTTCAGGTTATGAAGGAGGAAATCAGATCTATCAATGATTTGGTGAAGATATCAAGTCTAGAGCATGCTAGAGAGGATTCTACACCAAAATCGGATTTTTTGCTTTTGTAGATTGGATCTTTTGTAGATCAAAACACTAAATAGGTCAATATACTTGTTCAATTCAGATTTTTGAATTCACATACTGGATTTGGCCGATTTTTGGATCATTGGTTCAGCCTAAGTGGTGGCTTATAGATTGCATATCAAATTCTCAGCATTTGCATGTAGATTTGGAATAGTCAATTTTTTGTGATTTTGTCGAAACCCTAATTTTGATTGGATCCCTAGATAGTGAGGTTGCTGGACTTCATTTGAGTGTCTTTCAATCTTAGGAAGTGGCAAAAGTCATTAGATTGAGGATAGATCATAGGTTGATCAAGATTCCATGATTCTATGTGTTGATTTGCTTGGATAAATGCTAGAAGAGAATTTGTGAGATAGTTTCAAATCTTGGTGATTTCTTTTGAAAGCATTTGTTGTTGTTCAAAGGAGTGCTTTGTGCATTGAAACAGGTTGAAAGAGAAGATCGGGTCATTGCTACATGGCAACCTCAATTGGAGTCATGTTGGAAGCCAATGATAGGCTTACCTCAAGTAACTATTCATTATGGAAAGTGAGGATGGAGTCACTTCTTGAGATGAATGATGTTTTGGATATTGTTGTAGGTTTGGAGGAGAGACCAGCAACACAACAAGATCAATTGAGGTATGACAAGAGGGCCAAGAAGGCTTTACACATGATAAAGATGAATGTTACCAATGAACTTCTCAAGGAAGTTGGTAAGTGCACATCATCTTTGGAAGCTTGAAATTAATTGAAGAAGCTTTATGAATCCAAGTCTACTTCTAGAGTGTTGACTCTAAGAAGGCAAATCTTTTCTTGTTTGCAAAAGAATGAAGAAAGTCCAAGTATTTTTGTTTTGAGAATGAAAGCATTGAATGATGAGTTAGCTTGCATAGATGAAAGCATTAAGGAAGGAGAGCTTATTCAAGCGATTCTTAATGGCTTGTTGGATGATCATGCTAACATTGTTCAAAGTATTGCTATTCAAAAGACTTTGCCAAGTTTGATGGATCTTCAAGAGATCTTGATCAATGAGGATTATAGGCTTCAAACAAGAGGTGGATCTACATCGACACTTCAAGAGGATGCTATGTTCACAAAGGGCAAATTCAAGGGCAAAACCAAAAGCAAGTGGTGTAAAGGGCAAGATCAAGTGGATGCTTTTTCAAGTGGCAAAAATAAAGATAGATCAAAGCTCAAGTGCTTCTATTGTGGCATCAAAGGACACTTTGCAAGTGAGTGCTACAAGAAGAAGAGAGATCAAGGAGACAAGCAAGGTAATCTTACTCTTGATGAGGATGGTTTGGATGTGCAAGATGCAAATGATGATGCTTTTGTGATGTCTTCATGTATGTTTTCTAATGATGGAGATCTAGATCCTTGGTGGATTGAGTGGAGCAAGTTCACACATGACCTTTCACAAAGAGTACTTCACTTCTTTGTTGGCATATGGAGATGACAAGAGGGTGATCTACACGGCCAATGATGGTGAGTGTGCAATCAAAGGAATTGGCACAATTCATATTTCTCTCTCTACAAATAGGAATGCTCATTTGGAGGATGTCTTGTTTATTCCATCTATTACCCAGAATTTGCTTAGTGTGAGTCAAATGCTAAGTAAGGGCCTCAAGGTGGAGTTTGATGGAGATGCTTGTTTGATCAAAAGGAAGGATGTCTTGATTGGAAAAGGTAAAAGGCAAGGGAAGTTGTTCAAACTTGATGCTTGTGTTATTGCTAACCAAGTTGGATGTGTTGCAAGGGAGCAAATTTCTGTTCAAGAGGTTTGGCACAAAAGGATGGGACACCTCAACTTCAAGTCATTGGAGGTAATGGCAAGGAAGAAGGTTGTGATTGGTCTTCCAAGTTCGTTAAGTAATGACAAGCATGTTTGTGAGTCTTGTGCTTTGTCTAAGTCACATAGACTACCTTATACTAGATCTATTTCTAGATCTACAAAGCCTTTTCAACTTGTACATTCGGATATTCATGGATTTACTACAATTAACAATAGTGGAGCTAAGATGTATGTAACATTCATTGATGATTTTAGTAGATTTTGTTGGATCTATCTACTAAAGAGCAAGGATGAAGTGTATGATATCTTTGTCAAGTTCAAGAATGCAAGGGAGAATCAATTTTCCACAAAGATCAAGTGCTTGAGAGGTGACAATGGTGGTGAGTACATATCTAACAAGTTCAAGGCCTTTTGTGATGAGCATGGGATCAAGAGGGAGTATACAACATCAAGGACCCCACAACAAAATGGAGTGGGGTTAAGTGCTAATCTTGACAAACCATTTTGGGATCAAGCTTTGTTGTGTGCCAATTTCTTGTGCAATAGGTGGCCGAGTGCTATTTTGGATGGAAGGACACCTTTTGAGATGCTATTCAAGAGGAGGCCGAGTGTCAGCTTTCTAAGAACCTTCGGATGCACATGCTATGTCAACATTACTCTTGATGATAGGACCAAGGAGGATCCATCTTCAAGAAGAGGTATTTTTGTTGGATATAATGAGGTGAGTAAAGCCTACAAGGTTTACATTCCTTCTACTAACAAAGTGATTGTTGGTAGAGATGTCATTTTTTATGAGGGAAACATTCCAAAGGTATCTTCAAGCATGATTGATGGTTCTGAATCTCTTGTTCGAAGAGGTCCTTAGGACATACTACCTCAATAATACCTGCATCTCAAGCTATATCTTAAACGATGGTAGATTTTAGTGTAACCAACCTTGCCTTGTTTTGACAAGGGCATGTCAGAGTAAGTCACATTACTCTACAAAACAACTGAAATATTGCAACTATCAAGGTACATTATCAATGTTGATGAATGCAAGTTTTGTTCGACAAGTGCTATACAGTTCTCACTCTCTGTAATGTTTGTTTATTTCTTTATTTCTCTTCACCTATTTTGTGTGATTGATTTTTGCATGAGGAATAGCTACTGCACGAGAGTCTTCTATAGAGCATCTCCAAAACACATTTTCATTTATCTATCCATCTTCAGATTCCCTTGTGTAGCAGTTTAGAATTCTTGAGTTGATTCCTACATCTCATTGCCATATTCATCTCTGAGTCAACTACAGCAAGATCGAAACAAATTTAGTTAAAATTTGTTCAATCTTTAGTCCAGTCGCATGTTCAATGAGTTTCAACTACGTGTTCCATGTGAAAGATTTTAGATCCTTAAGATCCAATCTACTTGAATGATCTTTGGTTAGAAAGAGAAATACACTACCAATTCCACCAATGTAGAAAAAATCAGCATCTACACACAATTTGAGATGCAAACACTAATAGAACTTGATCAAACTTGAATGAAATGACTATGTATTGTTGCTGTCCGTACAAAACCAGCAAGCTATTGTATTTCACACGTGTGGATCCAAAAATAGCAAATATAGATCATTCTACACATAGAATTGCAAGCAAACACCAAGATAGTGCACCAATGGATAGTAGAACCCAAGAGAACCATGTATAAGCATGAAATGAGATAGAGAAGAGAGAAGATGACTCTCTCCACGAGTTACATCCTTTTATAGCAAGTCCAAACCCTATTTGGCCACTTGGCTTTCCCACCAAAATGCTAACCCTACCAATTTTGGGTCTAGATTCAATGTACCCAACTTATTCAAATTGAATCTACTCAAACTCGCATTCTATCTTTCCCACACTTTCAAAAAGTGTTTATTCAAATGAAATTTAGACTAATGAACTTTGAAAAGTCAACCTCTAAGTCTAAAACAAGTTTTGGCCTCAATATGTCAAATATGGAAATATTGCAAAATGTGATGAAACTAGTTGAATCTTTCACACTCCCTCTTCAACTAGTTTTAGCATAGTCTTTGATAATACTCCAAGTGAAGTCCTATGCTTCATGAACAAGTCTTTTACCAATGCTTTGGTGAAGATATCAGCTACACATTCCCTTGAAGACACATGTTGAAGCTCCACCTCCTTTGCAATGACTCGCTCCCTCACAAAATGATATTGTATCTCAATACGCTTGCTCCTAGCATGAAAGATAGGATTGGATGCCATTCTTTGGGCTGATTGATTGTCACAAAAGATGATTGGGCTCTCTGAAAAATCTAGCAAGTGAAGATCTTTGATCATCCTCTTGATCCATACCATCTCCTTTGTGCAATGTGTAAGAGCTTTGTACTCGGCCTCACTAGATGACAATGAGATAGTGGCTTGTTTCTTTGACATCCATGATATAGCTCCATCACCTATGAAAATACAATAAGAACTAATGGATTTCCTATCCATTACATCTCCAGCATAGTCCGAATCTAAAAATCCAAAAAGATTAGGTGATGATCCCTCATACAATATGCCAAAATCTCGAGTTCCAATGATGTACCTCAAAACTCTCTTTCCTAGCTTCCAATGCTCCTCACTAGGATCTTGCATGAATTGACTCAATCTTCCAACACACTAGCTTAGATCAGGTCTAGTAATGGTTAGATAGATGAGTGAACCAACTAGCTTTCTATAGAGAGTAATGTCCTTGAAGGATCTTTCATTACCTCTTATAGTAAGCTTTACATGAGACTCCATAGGTGTATCAATAGCTTTTGCATCTACCATATGAAATCTTTCTAGAATAGAATTAGCATACTTCTCTTGACAAATGAAAGTAGATTGAGAAGATCTAATGACTTCTATTCCTAAAATGTAATGCAAATTACCTAGATCATGCACCTCAAACTCCTTCTTAAGTGCATTCTTGATATCCTCCACATCTTGATTGTCTCCACCACTCAAGATGATATCATCCACATAGATTAGCAAGATGGTAACATCATTTCCAGCAAACCTATAATAAAGTGAATGATCATACTCACTCATAACAAAGCCTTGAGAGAGTAAAAAAGTTTTAAGCTTAGCATACCACCTCCTTGGTGCTTGCTTAAGGCCATACAAACTCTTTTGTAGAAGACACACATGATTTGGCTTTGTTGATGAGATGTAGCTCTCGAGTTGCGCCATGTATACTTCCTCATCAAGATCACCATTCAAGAATGCATTTGAAATGTCCATTTGCCATAGATCCAATCCATAAAGTGTAGCAAGTGAAATGATGACTCGAATGCTTACCATCTTTGCCACGGGTGCAAAGGTCTCATCATAGTCAATTCCTTGTTGTTGAGCATATCCTTTTGCCACTAACTTTGCCTTGTACTTGTTGATAGATCCATCTTGGTTTGTCTTCACCTTGAAGATCCATTTGCATCCAATAGCTTTCTTGTCCTTAGGCAACTCCACCAATCTCCATGTTCCATTCTTCATAAGAGCTTGATACTCAAGATCCATTACTTGGACCCACTCCTCTTCTTTCCTTGCTTGATCTACACTTGTAGGCTCATCCAAAGAGGTTAGGAAAGCAACATAATTTCCAGAAACTACTTGCTTACCCTTTTGATCATATGTGAGCCTTGAAGGTACTTGTCTTTCTCTTGATGTTCTCCTTGGCTTTTGACTTGATGAAGGTCCATCATCACCACCATCCAAAGTAGGATCCTTCTCATCAACATCAAGAATGTTAGAACCATCTCTATCTGGATTTCCGAATCCGAGAAATATTGTGTATTGGCACATTGAAAATCTTAGCAGCATGTGGAAAGACAAATAGATTTGAGGTTGTAGAAGGAGAGAAAAACTGTCAATTCCCTGTGGAGGTTGCTCTTTGTTGGACATTGTAGCAGATGACAGAATATTGGTTTGACTTTCTGTCGACAAGGACTCATTTCATATCCTGGGAAGGGTCAGCACCATAGAGATAGGCTCGTGCTCGTGAAGACTCAGCTCTATCAGGTTCTTGTCCCTCGAATGGATTTGTGGATGGCTCGTGTATTTGGGCCCGCATTCGATAGAACCTATGACGTCTGATTTGTTCAGCTACAGGGGACCTAATCTCGTATGGATAATCTTCTGGGATTTCAAGATCTGTATTGTCGGCCATTGGATATTGTTATGTCTTTTTTGTGTTGGGTATGTGTTTTTGGTGTTTTTGGATTTTTTAGGGTTTTTGGTGTTTTTTGATTTTTTAGGGTGTTGAAGGAAGTGAAGGTGAAAACTCAGTATAAAAAGGACTTTCTATTGGTATGAGTTTTATTTTTTTATTTTTTGAAAAAGAATTTCAGCCTCTAAGGCTTTGGGGAGATGGTGGTTCGGTCGAAATGCCAATCAGAGGTGTCGTTTGAAAGTTATGGTCCAGTCGAGATGGGTGTTAATTGCTCCGATCGAGCTTTGACTTGATTACTTTGGTTGAGATCTGCTCAAATCCCTCCGGTCAAGATTTGATCGCTGCCTTCTGCTCCGGTCGAAATTTGAGTAGGCACTTTGGCTCCGGTCGAGATTTCAGCAAGCACTTCGGTCGAGATTTCAGCGAATACTTCGATCTAGACTTCAACGAGCACTTTGGCTCCGGTCGAGATCCCAGAAAAATGCTTCGGTCGAGATTCTAGAAAAACACTTCGGTCGAGATTTCAATGAGCACTTTGGTCAAGATTTCAGCGAGCTGTTAAAAAATCACAATTCTAGCTTGACTAGTTTTGGTCATATGACTTGTAAATAGTTAGATGGTCATGATGTGGCTTGTCACACGTGCCAAATAGCATAGGATTCCATTCATAAGGATGTTCTCAAATAGACCTAAGTGTTAGAACCTTTGGAATGAGTCCAAATTATGCTTAGATACAAGGGAGAAAAAATAGGAGCTATTTTTGGTAATTTTTGCATTGTTGAGGGATCTCCAAGATTCCAACCCTAACTTGGTAGGGATGAAAGATCCACAAAAATTAGCATTAGGGATAGGTTTAGGGCTACTCATACCTGTCCCAAAACTGTGATGGATCATGTATATGTAGGTGATGATATCTCACCAAAATCAATCAAGCAATTTCATGTTTTTTCTCTCATAATGGTGCAATTGCTCTCTATGTTCATAATTGTTTGAGTACTTGTGATTACTAATGATTATAGGATTGAATGTAGGTCTGGTGTACAGTACTCAGACTGTGGGAGGCCGTACTTTCACACGTGTGAAGCCTTCTTCAAGGATTTGGGCCATTTAGTGAGGTTCAAGCATAGATTTTTGATGGATTTTGATGGTTCAACTTGTGCTAATCTTATGAAATCATAATCTATTGTTTCCCTCATCATTTCAAGTGTTTTAGGATCCTTATTTGCTGTAATTTTTACATGGTATCAGAGCCTAAAGGCTGAAATGAACTAAATCCTTGGTTTTCATTCAATTTGATCACAATTTTTGATCTAAATCTTGTGTAGATTGGATCTTAGCATCTAGTATTGATTCTAGAACTCAAAGTGAGTCAAATACATTGGAGATTGGTGTAGTGTGACTTAATTTGCAGGTGTTTAGGTGTCTAAAACCAGAGGCAAAGTTGAATTCAATTCACATTACCAAGATAGCAAGTTTTGCTTGCTCCAAGCATTGATTTCTAAGCGAGTTTTGGAGGTGATTTCATAGAGGAGGCTTTCTAGCATTCAAGGAGAGGGAAGATTAGAGTTTTAGGGACTCTTCAAGGCTTTCCGAAGGTGTAGTAGGCACCTCCTAAAGTGATTTAGGTTCAGTCCAACCATTGCTTGACTTATGCACCAAATTAGATCAATTTTTCATCAATTTTGATCATTTTTTGCTTGTGATTGGATAGTAGATTGTGTTGCATCCTCATTAAGTTCCATTTAGATCTTCTACAAGTGATTTTGGAAGTATATTAGGTTGCTGAAATTCACTCTTTATCAGATCATTTGGAAGCTTTAATGTTCTTTATAGTAAGAGGGGCAATTCTACTAGTATTGTCTACTTCAATCAAGCAAGTGCATTGTTTCTAGTATTCTATGATTTGATTTTGTTAGAGATCATTCTTAGATCTTTATAGGAAGTCTATTACTGATCTTTTCAGGTCCCTAAGAAGTGGGATAAGGTAGACCTTCAATCAAATCAATAGAAGTAACCTTCATTTGTGTCAAGTCCTTGATTAGGAGACTAGATGGCATCTATAAATGCATATCTTTTGGATACTAATGAAAGGCTCAACAAAACTAACTATTCCATATGGAAAGTTAGAATGGAATCCATCATGATCATGCAAGATCTGATGGAAATTGTAAATGGTAAGGAGGGTGAACCTATTCATCCTCAAGAAAAAGCCAAATACATCAAGAGGTGCAATGTTGCACTACATTGCATAAAAATGAATGTTGCAAATGAACTCTTAAGAGAGGTAGGAGATTGCACTTCAGCTCAAGATGCTTGGGAGACTTTGCAAAAGGTCTATGAATCCAAGAACCAAACTAGAATGTTAGCTTTGAAGAATCAAATCTATAGAAGCTATCAAAAGAAAGGAGAGAGTGCACATACTTTTGTCCTAAGAGTAAAGGAATTGAACAAAGAGCTAGCCTTTATAGGTGATCCTATCAAGGATGAAGAGCTTGTTCAACTCATATTGAATGGACTAAGCTTTGAATTTGACAATTTGGTTCAGGGATATGCAATTATGGGTAAGCTACCCATACTTGAAGAACTCCAAGGCACACTCATGGCCGAGGAATCAAGAAGGAGCCAAATGCAAGAGAGGATGGATAGGCTTTCCATCCAAGGTGGAGATGACCAAGCTCTCTTCACCAAAGGCAAAGGCAAGTCCAAAGGCAAAGTATCAATATTCAAGAAGTCTACAAAGCTTGAGGATCAAGAAGGACCCTCAAAGGCATCTCCATCAACCACCAAAGTCAAGAAGGACAAATCAAAGGTGAAGTGCTACTATTGTAGCAAGATGGGGCATTATGCCTCAGAATGCTTCAAGAGGAAGCAAGATCAAAGCCAAGCCAACATGAGCAAAGAGGAGGAGGAGGAGAGTTCACATGAGGACTCTCTAATGATGTCCATATTTTCTTCAACAAGCTTCAAAGGAGAAGATCCTTGGTGGATTGACTCGGGTGCTAGTTCACACATGACTAGTAAAAGGGAGTTTTTCTCTTCTCTCTTATCTTATGATGGACCTATAAAGTCTATCTATACAGCAAATGATGAAGCTTGTAAGATTGAAGGAGCTGGTAGCATTCCCCTTTGCTTAGGATCTTCCAAAAAGATCAACATAGAAGGTGTTTTGTACATTCCTACAATAACAAAGAATCTACTAAGTGTTGGCCAAATGGTAGACAATGGTTTCAATGTTGACTTTGCTTCAAATGAATGTTTCATCAAGAAGAAGGGTAAGATAGTGGCTAAGGGCACTAGACTTGGCAAACTTTATAAGCTGGATGCATTTGTGAATACTAATGTTGTCATGTTGGCCGAGAAGAGCAAGATATCTACCTTTACTTTATGGCACAAAAGACTTGGACATGTCAACTCGGGTTCCATGGAGGCTATGATCAAGGAGGAGTATGCTTTAGGCCTACCAAGGTCTATTGGGAAGGAAGACAAGGTTTGTGAAGCTTGTGCCTTATCCAAGGAACATAAGAAGGTGTTTCCTAACTCCATCACAAAGTCATCTCATCCTCTTGAACTCATACACTCGGATGTGCACATTGCTAGCACCAAATCTAATGGAGGTTCATCCATGTTTTTAACCTTCATTGATGACTACTCAAGATATTGTTGGGTGTTCTTACTTTCCTTCAAGTCTCAAGTATTTGATACTTTTGTAAAGTTCAAGTTGTTTGTGGAAAAGCATCATAATCATAGCATCAAGATTCTTAGAAGTGACAATGGTGGAGAATTCATCTCCAATGAGTTCAAGGCCTTTTGTGAGGAGGAAGGGATCAAGAAAGAGACTTCTTGTCCTTACACTCCTCAACAAAATGGAGTTGCTGAAAGAAGGAATAGAACATTATGTGAATGTTCTAAGGCTTTAAGATTAGATGCTTGTTTGCCCAAATCCTTTTGGGGTGAGTCTCTTGTATGTGCAAACTACTTGATGAATAGGGTGTCTTGCAAAGCAATTGAAGGCAAAACTCCTTATGAGATGTTGTATGGAAAGAAACCCAATCTTAATCACTTGAAAGTTTTTGGGTGTATATGTTATGTGCATGTGCCATTGGAAACAAGAACCAAGGAGGATCCATCTTCCACAAGAGGGATCATGCTTGGATATGCAAGCTCAAGCAAGGGCTACAAAGTCTATCTCCCATCCTTGAACAAATTTGTTGTTTCAAGGGATGTCATCTTTGATGAACATCATATGCATATGCTTGAAGAAGGCTCAAGTGCTCCAACAATCAAGAAGAAGATGGCCGAGGAGCAAGATCTTGGTTTTGAGGAGGAGCTCATGGGGGAGCAAGCACCAAACCCACCTATCACACCAAGGAGATCTTCAAGGGCAAAAGTGGAGCCATCAAGGCTCACATATCAAGGCAAAGGACAGCAAGTTGAGGGTATCTCATCCACTTCTTATGCTTTATCTAGTTTTGAAGAACCGTCTAATGTTGAAGATGCATTGAACTCCAAAGAATGGTATAAAGCTATGTTGGATGAGTATGATGCCTTGATTGAGAATGAAACTTGGTTGCTTGTTGAGAGACCTCAAAGGAATGTAATAGGATGCAAGTGGGTCTTCAAGCTTAAGTTGAATGCAAATGGGAGTGTTAACAAACATAAAGCAAGATTAGTTGCAAAAGGTTATGCTCAAGAGAGAGGGATAGACTATGAGGAAACTTTTGCACCCGTGGCCAAGATGGTCACAATAAGACTAATCATTGCACTTGCATCACATTTTGGATGGATTCTATGTCAAATGGATGTCTCTAATGCTTTCTTGAATGGTTTTTTGGAAGAGGATATCTATATGGAGCAGCCACAAGGGTTCATCAAGCATGGAATGGAGAACAAATTATGCCATCTCCAAAGAAGCATCTATGGCTTGAAGCAAGCCTCGAGATCTTGGAATTCAAGACTACATTGCTATCTTATTTCACTTTCTTTTGTTCAAAGTGAATATGATCCTACTCTTTACATTAAGTTTGATGATGTTGGTATTGTACTTTTACTCATTTATGTAGATGACATCATCATTAGTGGAAATAGTGTTGATGGTATTGAAAAAATCAAGATAGATCTATCCTTAGAGTTCAAGATGGTAGATCTAGGGTGTCTTCACTTCATCTTAGGCATAGAAGTACTTAGAGGGTCTGATTTTATCTTTATAAGTCAAGTAAACTATGCTCAAAGTCTTTTGAAGAAGTTTAAGATGGAAGTATGCAAAAGTGTTGACACACCAATGGAGCAAGATGTAAAAGTGCCAAATGAAGATGATGAAAGATCCTTCATGGACATCACTTTGTTTAGGCAACTTATAGGTTCCTTAATGTGGATCACTATAACTAGACCAGATCTTAGCTTTATTGTATGTAGGTTAAGCCAATCCATGCAAAATCCATTGAATATCCATTGGAAAAAGGCTAAGAGGATTCTAAGATACATCTCGGGTACATTGGATTTTGGGATTCTATATAGAGGAGATGTGATTAGCCTTCATGCATTTAGTGATTCAGATTTTGCAGGGGACAAGAGGGATAGGAAATAAACAAGTGCCTATTCAACTTTCATAGGAGAAGGTGTGGTTTCATGGCTTTCAAAAAAGCAAGAAACTATATCTCTATCTTCAACCGAGGCCGAGTACAAAGCTTTGACAACCACTACAAAGGAGGTACTTTGGATCAAGAGATTATTGGTGGAACAAAAGATCATGGATTCAGAGGAGGCACCAATCATCTACAATGACAATATATCAGCCCAACACCTTGCATCTAACCCAATCTTCCATGCAAGATCTAAGCACATTGAGATATGCCATCACTTTGTGAGAGAAATGGTGCAAGCCAAGGAGATTGCTTTGGAGCATGTTCCAAGCAATGAATGTGTAGCTGATCTACTTACTAAACCACTTCAAAAGATACCTTTTATGAAGTTCAGATCATCACTTGGAGTGATTAGTAAAGCAATGATTGTACCAAGCTAGATAGTGAGGAGGAGTGTTAAAAATTCACAATTCTAGCTTGACTAGTTTTGGTCATATGACTTGTAAATAGTTAGATGGTCATGATGTGGCTTGTCACACGTGCCAAATAGCATAGGATTCCATTAATAAGGATGTTCTCAAGTAGACCTAAGTGTTAGAACCTTTGGAATGAGTCCAAATTATGCTTAGATACAAGGGAGAAAAAATAGGAGCTATTTTTGGTAATTTTTGCATTGTTGAGGGATCTCCAAGATTCCAACCCTAACTTGGTAGGGATGAAAGATCCAACAAAATTAGCATTAGGGATAGGTTTAGGGCTACTCATACCTGCCCAAAACCGTGATGGATCATGTATATATAGGTGATGATATCTCACCAAAATCAATCAAGCAATTTCATGTTTTTTCTCTCATAATGGTGCAATTGCTCTCTATGTTCATAGTTGTTTGAGTACTTGTGATTACTAATGATTATAGGATTGAATGTAGGTCTGGTGTACAGTACTCAGACTGTGGGAGGCCGTACTTTCACACGTGTGAAGCCTTCTTCAAGGATTTGGGCCATTTAGTGAGGTTCAAGCATAGATTTTTGATGGATTTTGATGGTTCAACTTGTGCTAATCTTATAAAATCATAATCTATTGTTTCCCTCATCATTTCAAGTGTTTTAGGATCCTTATTTGCTGTAATTTTTACACGAGCACTTTGCCTCCGGTCAAGATCCCAAAGAAATGCTTCGGTCGAGATTCCAGAAAAACACTTTGGTCGAGATTCCAGAAAAACGCTTTGGTTCAGATTTAAGATGGGCCTCCGGTTGAGAGTTTATTGAGGTCTCCGGTTGAGATTTTACTGAGGTTTCCGGTTGAGATTGAGGTGAGGCCTTTGGTTGAGATGGAAGTTGTGCCTCCGACTGAGATTTCATTGAGGTCTCCGGTTGAGATTTTAGTTGGGCCTCCGGTTGAGAGTGAGGTGAGGCTTTCGGTTGAGATGTAACATAGGGGCTCCGGTTGAGATGCAACACAGGCCTCCGGTTGGGATGTAACACAGTAGTTAACACACAATCGTAGAGTTAGGATGATATTGTCCAAGAACGGCCTTGTAATGATGCTATTCAAGAACGTGGAAGACTTTAAGTGTCAGACTGCAGATGATGGCAGATCCAGATATGGATGATGTTGTTTATGGAGCGGATCATAGAAGAACGTTGGAACAGGGATGGAGTAGAGATGTACATGTGTTCAAGCGGCAACTGGCGCCAAATGTTTATTGTTTCTTTGTCTGTATATTGGTTCTGCTTGTTTGCTTCTTGTTACAGCTTATGCTACCTCCATTCTGGTTGTTAGCTGGGCATGTTCTTGATTATTTCTATTTGGTTAGTATGGTTCAACTTGTCACGGATACTCAGATTTTGAACACTCTTGAAATCACTTGCAATCATTCTACCATGCAAGCACACCAACAATGCCCAAAAAAAAGCTCTTCTTGAAACATGGTTGGGCATTATTATGGCACTTAAAAAAAGAATGCAAAAATGAATCATTGCAAAATGAACTAAAATCAGATCCTACACTACTTTACTTGCATAAATTGACAAAACAAGCAACAAAAACTAATCTACAGCATGTTAGAAGTCCAAGAATCAAGAAATTAACCAGCCTTTTGATTCTTGGACATCCTTAGAACATCAAGAACTGGATTGTACAACGATATGCAAGAATCACACCACAGATCCAGCCTATTTAGTTTACTTGAATGCTAGCTCCTACATTAATCCACAAGAAAACATGAAATCTAATCCACTCTACAAAAGCAAAAAAATTAATCCACTCTAAATCCACAACCACACACAATATGAATGGAAGGGCATGATCATAGGGGCATCACTCAAGAGAATTATCATGATCAAGGAGCTTAGTGTAGCATCAAACTCATGGGAAATCTTCTTATTAAGCATGGAGTAGATACAATGCAAAAAGCTCCTCTTCACAAAGAGGGAGTCTCTTAAATAAGCAAGAGAGCTCCTTAGGTGGCATCCTAGTGGAATTTTCACATTTCACAAATTACAAGTGGAATAATGCTCTCCACTAGAGGTCACCATCAAAAGGTGGCTCACTCTACTTTCTTTAAGAGGGGCCTACTTGCATTTATTATATTTGCTTAGAAATACTAGTTTCTACATGGTCATTCCATCTTTCGGGATTCACCATGAGGCTTACACAGTTCTTACTTGTCATTACTAACTAATATTCCTCGGCTCTCATTCTTCATTAGTCTCGTCTTCTCAGAGACCTCATCGGTCTAAGGTGAGAGGTGCTCTTGAGTTGCTCTGTCCGAGTATCTTGGGGATTCATTAGAATCAGCCAATAGAAGTGATTGAATGCATGTAGTAGTGTGTTTTTGCCATAGAATCAAAGATAGATCTTGAATCTCAATCTAGTCTTGATCTTGGTGCATCTACACACCTTAGGAGATCACAAGTACATGTTGTGGATAGTCCACACATGTGAATTTAACATGGTATCAGAGCCTACCTAAGGTTACCATGCATTTTGATCCATTTGAGTGAAAACTATTCATCAATCTTGAGCTAGAAATTGTCAATATTCATTTTCCTAGCTATCTTGTCCAATTTTGGATCAAAAGAGATCAATAGGGCATTGATTGGGTCTGACCTGGTACTGTACGGAATCAGGTGCTCAGACACATGTGAGGAACATACAATTTCAGTTTGGCAGTTCTCTTTCATTTTTGATCCAAAAATCTTGCTAGATAGCTTGTTTTGAAGCTATTTTTGTCTAGTTGCTGATGCAATCAGTTTCATTTCATCTGGTTGAGCCCATCAAAAGTTATAAGATTTTTAAGAGGGTTAGGTAGGGCACCTAGACCTGGGTGGACACATTTGGTTTGGTCAAGAGATTGCTTGTTTGATCCAAAATCACAGTTGAATGCTTACCAATCTCATCTATATGTGATCTAGGCACTGTTTTGAGATCTTAGCCATTTTGTTTCATGCAATATCATTGGATTTGAGTCGAATATGGTTTCTTAGTGTATTTCACATGTGCTAATAGTGTTTGATCCTAAATTTGCCCATACTCCATCATTTGATGTGAAGTAGATCTAGTTTTGGAGAGATTGAGATAGCTAGTGAGAATCATCTCACAGTTTGTTGCAAGATCTTGCATAGGAGATGGTAGCACACCATTATTGGATCCTATAGTGAGAGAGAATTTTTGTTCATCACTTTTATTTATTTCCACTTTACATGACTTCAATGAGTTCATACTTGTTGCAACCAAGTGAGAGATTGTCTACTTCCAATTACTCAATATGGAAGTTGAGGATGGAGTCCATCTTGATACTCCAAGATGTGATGGACATTGTACTTGGGATTGAGGAGGAGCCTCAAGTCCTTCAAGAAGTACAAAAATACAAGAAGAGAGCTAGGAAGGCTCTCCACTACATTAAGATGAATGTCTCTAATGAGAAATTGAGTTAGATTGGTGATTGTTCTACATCCAAGGAAGCTTGGGATTGTCTCAAATCCATCTATGAGGATAAGAACACCTATAGGCTCCTCACTCTTAGAAATCAAATATTCCAAAGTAGTCAAAAGAGTGATGAGAGTGCATCTAATTATGTTTTGAGAGTCAAGGATATTCATAGGGAGCTTGCATGTATTGGTGACCCAATCAATCAAAGTGAGCTAGTCCAAGTCATTCTCAATGGCTTGAGAGATGAATATGACAACCTTGTCCAATCCTATGCCATTAAGGAGGAGCTGCCAAGTTTGGAGGCCCTTCAAAGTGTGCTTATTTCTGAAGAATCAAGACAATAGTACAAACTCTTGAGGATGGACAAGCTATCACTCAATCATGATGATGGCAAAGTTCTATTTGCCAAGCACAATGACAGGAGGAAGAAGCAACACCATCACTTCTCTAATGACAAAGCTAAAGACCAAGATGGAGAGGAGAAGATCCCTCTCATACTTCTACTTCAAATCTCAAGAAGAAGAAGATCAAGTACTTTTATTGTGGCAAGAAAGGCCCATATGCCACCAATTGCTTCAAGAAGAAGAATCAACTCAATCAAGCCAACATCACCAATGAGAAAGAAGACTATATTGCAAGTGATGGAGAAGGCCCTCTTATGGCATCAAGCTTCTCCTCTTCCACCTTCAACAAGGATGACTCATGGTATATTGATAGTGGAGCATCTTCACATATGTGTGGCTCCAAGCACTCTTTTTCATCTATTATGCCTTATGATGGAGTCAAGAAGACCATATACATTGCAAGTAATCATGAGTGCAATATTGAAGGAGTAGGGATTATTCTCTTGAAGCTTGTATCTTCCAAAGATCTCTTTCTCAACAATGTTCTTCTTGTCCCAAGGCTTACAAAGAACATCTTAAGTGTTGGCCAACTTCTTGATAGTGGCTTTGATGTCAATTTCAATATTGACAATTGTGTGATCAAGAAGGATGGTGAGATCCTTGCATATGGATCAAGATTTGAAGGCATCTACAAATTGGATCCAAGTGAGAGTGCCAACTCTCTTGATGTTTCATATATGTCCAATATTTCAAAGGAGGATGATCACACAAGATGCACATATCTTCTCTCTTCAAGTATTATGGTGTATGATTATTTCTTATTATTCAAAGCATATGTTGAGAAGAAATTCTCATTGAAGATCAAAGCTTTGAGGAGTATTGGAGCTCTTGAAGGAATAGCACCATATGAAGTTTTATTCAAGATGAAGCCTAAGGTTGATCACCTTAGTGAACTTGGTAGTGCTTGCTTTGCACATATTCCCTTGGAAACAAGAAGGAAGGATGATCCAAGCTCATGGATCATGATTGGATACTCATCCATCAAGGAGGCCTTTAGTGTCTTTACACTCTCTATTTCAAAAGTGATTGTGAATAGAGATGTCACATTGCATGAATATTCAATCTTGGAAGTGGCCGAGATCAAGGCTTCTCAAGAAGCATCACAAGTTATCTTTTTTGAAGGTATTCAAGTTATGATGGGGCCAAGGTGTGAGGAGGAGTTTCTTCTTCATATGATTTCAAGAAGATCTTCAAGATGCATGGCCAAGTCTTTATGGCTCACCTTACATGGCAAAGAGGGGCATCTTTCATGTTATATTTACTACAACACATTCATATATGCTTCTCTTTCTTTGCTTGAAATGCTATCTTGCTTCATTGAATTTTTTGGATCTCAAAGTTCAAGAAAAGCTATACTAGTTTTGTAAGATGATTATGGTATGGACATGTTTCTTGTCATTATTGACTTAGATGTGTTTCCAATACTTTTTGAAAGCAAGATATTGTATTGTCAAAAGTATGCTCTTGGTTCTAGTAAGAACAGGATTGAGCTTGGTACTCACATGTTTTGAGTGTAAAAATTACAGCAAATAAGGATCCTAAAACACTTGAAATGATGAGGGAAACAATAGATTATGATTTCATAAGATTAGCACAAGTTGAACCATCGAAATCCATCAAAAATCTATGCTTGAACCTCACTAAATGGCCCAAATCCTTGAAGAAGGCTTCACACGTGTGAAAGTACGGCCTCTCACAGTCTGAGTACTGTACACCAGACCTACATTCAATCCTATAATCATTAGTAATCACAAGTACTCAAACAATTATGAACATAGAGAGCAATTGCACCATTATGAGAGAAAAAACATTAAATTGCTTGATTGATTTTGGTGAGATATCATCACCTATATATACATGATCCATCACGGTTTTGGGCAGGTATGAGTAGCCCTAAACCTATCCCTAATGCTAATTTTGGTGGATCTTTCATCCCTACCAAGTTAGGGTTGGAATCTTGGAGATCCCTCAACAATGCAAAAATTACCAAAAATAGCTCCTATTTTTTCTCCCTTGTATCTAAGCATAATTTGGACTCATTCCAAAGGTTCTAACACTTAGGTCTACTTGAGAACATCCTTATGAATGGAATCCTATGCTATTTGGCACGTGTGACAAGCCACATCATGACCATCTAACTATTTACAAGTCATATGACCAAAACTAGTCAAGCTAGAATTGTGAATTTTTAACATTGAGGCAAATTGTAAACTCCTCTTGAGATTAAGTGAAGTATCCAAAGTGGACACTTACATCCTTGAGAGAGTAACTAGCCTAAAAAAAATCAAGATAGTCTTTGATATCAAGATTAGATCCATCATGGATATAGTTCATTGTATGTGGACTAGTCAAGCTAGAAAGCATAATCTTGATAATCATCATTGTTTCACATCTTATGATCTTGATCTCCATGATCCTTATGAGGCTTGGAAGCCTTGGATTTATCTATTTATGGTGCATCCATCATTCAAGTATAACTTTCAAAGAAAAGATCATCATCAAGCATGGAGGAAGCCCATGATCATAGTGGCATATTGGTGGAGCACTCTTCAAAGGCATTGGCAAGAGATCTCTACCAAAGAGATCTTATCATGGATATGGTGAAGGTGCTGCTATGATGGATCCCTTGGCTGATCTTCACTTCTTATGCATACCAAAGGATCCACTCAAAAAGATTTACAAACTTCTCAAGTGATCTAGTACCTTTCCAAGCTTTTTTTTGAGAAGTGTGAAAATTTGGCAAAAATCTAGCTTGGTATTTTTATGAAAGAAGTTTGTAAGTGAATCTCACATGTGTGGAGGATTCCCACGTGTGGAGAATTGTGAATTAAATAAAAATTCTTAGATATAGGGGTCTTATGTATCAAGCATCTAGGTGTAGGATGTTGATAGGGTCGAATTTGGCATAGATGGCAAATTATCCATTTCCAATTGTAATGCCACTATTGAGTCAAAATAGAGTAGGAGGCCAAACTCGAGCCAATTAGTGTAGACAAGTGTAATGCTTTTGTTTGATGAAGTTGAAGAGGTCCAATAGGATTTAGAGGTGGAACCATGAGTGGTCCAATAGAATTTGAGATATGCTTGAAAATGGTCCAATAGAATTTAGAGGTGAATGGATCAATGTCCAATAGGATCAAGAGGTGGCAAAAGTGTGGTCCAATCATGATTGAGCATTGTGGTAGCTCATGGATCTATTAGTATCATTGTACTTCTCATTTGGATCTAATTGATTTTGAGATTGAGTGAATTTTGAGTGTAAGTGATTTTCTAGCTTTCTCTCTCTACCCGAGACCTATTGATGATTTTCTCTCTCTACCTGAGGAGAGCAGCTTGTTTTTACTTAGATTTATTTTGGAACACTTCTCACACGTGTGAGTGAGAGTTGGAAGTGATTGAATGCATGTAGTAGTGTGTTTTTGCCATAGAATCAAAGATAGATCTTGAATCTCAATCTAGTCTTGATCTTGGTGCATCTACACACCTTAGGAGATCACAAGTACATGTTGTGGATAGTCCACACGAGTGAATTTAACATTTTTCTCGTTACATGATTTAGTTTGTTTGATTTTGAAATAATGGAAAAGTTTGATCTTCATATTGTGCTCCCACTCGATTGTGCTCCAATTTATAAGAAAAACCCCAAAGCTAGCCAGATTAATGAGACATGTAAGAAAGAACTTAGAGAAAATAATTGTAGAAATACTGATTTGTGGACAGTTGGATCAATTTATCCCAAAGATCCAAGTACATGATGTTTTCTAGACTTTCAATCTACTGGCCAATTAAATTATTGAATTTTGTGTGTAATGGACATAGTGAATTGTTGGGATACTGTCAAAAGTTGAGCCAATACGGGATGTAAGAAGCAATGAAGCGAACACAAGTAATGAGAAGGCAATACTTCAAGAAAAATTGCAAAAACAAATATGCAAGAATATGACATTGAACTCTAATATATCAGAATTGCAAATTATTGTTACCGATTTTCAAATATCCAATCAAATTATGTTGAGAGATGTTGAGAACTTTAAAAGGAAAAGCTTGAGTGCTATTGCTGAAGGCGAAGTTCTCAGGAGAAAATTAAATATAAGAAAACGCATACGACTTCCAAAAAAAAAGACATATCTGTCTTCAAGAAGTGGAAACAAGAAAAGGATTCAAACTTTCAAGTAAGTATTAATTAAAAGAGCAATGACACGCTTGCTAAATTTTTATGTGCTTGTTTTTCTAATGCTTGCTATTTTTTTTAAGTTCAAGTTTATTATTATGTCTTGCAGATCATCTTTGGTGGTGAGAGAACATTTTAAAGATTCTACGAGTATTAGAAAATCTTTGGGTTCCAAATTGTCATCAAAAACTATAAAAGAATTCTCGTTATGATAGAATTAAGAATGATATTGCTGCAGTGATTATAAAAAACATTCAAGATGTCTTGGATGCAAGAGTTATCCAGGGAGCATGTGATGATTCAGGAATTAGTCGTAAAGCATATACTCTATTGTTTAAAATTGTACAGGAGGCCTTTGCACATCTGAAGATTTGAAAGATACCTCTTCCTCGTCCATTTAGAGTAAAAAAAACAAGATATTGTCTTAATGAGAGTATGACTATGCTTATAGGTGAACCATTTCATATCAAGAAATTGTATACATGTGAGAGTGGAACATTGGAATACAATGAGTCCAAGAATTTATTTTTGGATATTAACACGGTTTAGTTAGTAAATAATTTTTCGCAACTTTTGAATGATTTGGCAATGACCCCAACACGCTTGTGGATACATCTTGAGTTTGAATTTCACTTTTGCTAATTCTAAAGTGTATCTCGGTAAAACTTGTACCAAAAATTTGCCTCCTAACTCATAAGTTTTTCGCCTATACTCAAGTTTAAGCAGATATGCTAGATCCATTGATCTTTCGAAGATTATGTTTTGAAGCTTGCACATCTGATGCAATCCTAGAACTCGAGCCATGTATTGACTTGATTATCTTTCTTTTGTCATCGACTCTTTTAACAAGAAATGACAATTTCAAAATTGTCTAATATAATCCCTAAGAAATCATGCCTCAAGTCATACCATTCAAAAACCATTTCAAAAACCATTTGTTTAACACAAATGTTCAAAATTTTTGCTTAAACTCTCTGATATTTTGAAACAAGTGTCTCCACCACATGTGAACAAGCCTCTCCAAAAGTAGCATTGCAAATTATTTATTTGCAATGTCTTTGCTTGGATAATGCTTAAAGTAATTATCCATCTTATTAGGCCACTCTTCCAAGTCATTGGACAAAAATGCTATTCCATTGCATCTAAATATCATACCATCTTTGCAAAATCATTGGCATCCCCCACTGAAATTCTTGAAATCTACATACACATGCAAACAATGGAGAAAAGTCAACTTCTTCCTAAATAATGTTTCCAAATGCTTATACCTTGTAATCGAGAGGGGATAAGGTATCATAGCTATCTCCCTCACTTCAATATTCTTGTCAAAGTCACATGTCACAGTATCCTAAGTATGTTGGATTTACAAGACCTATATATACATTATTTTATCAAGTCCCTAATCTGAATTGTCTTCATACAATAGATTTCTCTTGTGTCCATTTCAACTTCTCCCAATATCCCTTGAAATGTTGGAGCACTCTCTTGCATTGCAAATGTTCCTTTCCTTGCATCTAAAACTTGCACTTCCCTAACTTGTTCTCTACTTTGCCTTATTTTAGATCGTATTTTATCAAAATTCAGCTACACTACAATATTTGCTCTTCCATCATGTCTAAAACATGTTGGAAAGACAATGCGTATTTGATTTTGGTCCACATAGCCATCTTGTGTCATATTTCTCAATTAATCCTCCAATTCAATCTGATTTGTAAGCTTGTCTCCCAGCATCTCTTTCATGGATTTGTCTACAATTGATCTCATTGACGAATCAATTCTCTTCAACCTTGTAAATATATTTTAAAAACCACAATTCAATCCAAAACAATGATCAACCATGAAAACAAAGAGGAGAAGTTTATAATGCTAAAAATATTCATTTAATAATGTTGATCAACACCCCTCACATGCTATAAAAAAATACTCCTTTGGATTGAATTCAAATGTCCCTTTCTCTCTTCTCCTCGCCAACTTGATAGATTTCATTAACAAATTGACAAAATTAACCATTAGCTACCAAATCTAAAAAAAAAACAAATTAAAAAAATTCAAATTCACTCTCCAACCAATCCAACTACATGATCACAAGAGCGCACACACCCAGATTATTCAAGATAGGACTCTAACACCTCTGAAACATGTAAAGTTAAATTCAATATGGAATTACAATGAGTTGGACTATATACCCAACATGCTAACCTAAATAACTATATAAAAAAATTTGACATATTTTACATATTACAAGTTCGTATAAAAGTTGGTTGTCCCAATATGTTTTTTATGCATTTCAAATATTATTTTAAGTCTGACAAGAAGACACTATGCTACAATGCTACTCTAGATAACTATTGGTGGATACAATTTCACATAAAAACAAATACATTGGTAAATTTCACATGGCTTTTGGCAAATTAGAATTGCATTAATCATCAAGAAAGTAGATTTAGCTCTTATTTTATTAGAAAATTTTAGTTTGAAGGTTACAATATTTATTCCTTTGCAAGATAAATTACACACTAGTTGCATTGAAACGACATTCCGAAAGCAAGGTGTTCCTAAATGTCAGAAAGTGAAAGAAAAAAAAATTATTTATAGCAAGTTACAAAGTAGAAACAATAGAAGGCTTCAAAGTCTAGGTAATTCTATAGTGTGCATCGCATCTATGTCAAGTAAATGACTCCTTGTTATGCCTTCTCATTGATATCAAAGCCAAAGCTTGCATGGTTAAAGTACAGATTGTCGAGGAAGGAGTGCCACTAAGAGAGGATATCAAACCTCATGACGATCAAGTTTTGTCACTTTGGAATTTTGATCCATTGATCTTGCTTCAATTACCAATAATTGTTTGTTCGTATATGATAGACAAGTCACCGAGATAAACAAAATACAAAATACTAGAAACAAAACGGGCTCCTTAGCTCTCCGCTCTTCTAGATTCTATTATTAATCATCATAAACATACCAAAAGCTGAAATACCAAACATAAAACCAAAAGAGTCTAAAATAGTTCAAACTTTTTTCATGATTTTCTTAGATAAGTAACACTCATGATGGAATAACAAAATTATTAGATTGCTTGATTGGTCTACAAAAGCATCTCTACTGGTAGAAAGATGAGAGAAGTAACTACTCCATATTTAATAGAATAAAAAATATTTAAAGAAATATAAGAAAATATAAGACATGTGATTGCAACATTTTATCACAAATATCAACCAATAAACCTAATCTATTTTGGCTTATTGAAAGGTCTAAAAAATTGCACTTATTATCACCAGTTGTACAAATAAGTTCACACAAATATTTAGGATCAATTCCTCCATCGTTAGGTCTTTATACAAAAAACTACCAAAATCAAGAAAATTAAAAACAAATCAATATATCTTCTAACATGGATATAGTTTATGCAATAAGATGAGACAAGTACCATGAAGAACTAATCTTGTATAGATTCAAATTTATAAGAGAAAAGACAAAAGTTAGCTCGATGAACCACACAATTGTTAACCATAGGAATACCTACCCTTAGTTGAAAATGAAAATGACCTAGAAAAATATGCAAGTTATTCTAGAGAAAGTGCAACAAAAAACAAACATCTTTAACATCAACAATTTAGTGAACCTTTTCTTCTTTGAATTGACATCTCAAAATGCAAATTATTCGTTTCAACTTTCAAAGCTTTGTATCGAGTGTCTTTTAATCTATTGCTTAAAACATCTCAAATTAGCTTATTAACATGAGACTTCAAATCTTTGAGATTGATTTTAGTGTATATTGTACTTAAATCAGAATTTTTTTAAAAAATAGATATTGGAATTCTTTTTCTATAGTACAAATGAAGATGAAAAACTTTATTAGTTCTATTCAAAGATGCAGGCCACATTCCAAAACATGATTCTCCTTTCCAAACATTGGTCTAGAAATGCATTGGCTATGTCGTGCGACCTCTAAACTCGACAAAATTATCAATGGTTGTCATCCTCTGCAAATGATCTCGCACAATACATAGTCGCTTGAAAACTAGGAAAAGGTAAGCAAAGCGAGTGGGTGGTAACTTTTTCAGGTCCAGTCATGAGAAAGTATAAAACAATGCCAACACATGCTTCTTCCTGGTGATGAAGTTGACCATGTGCATGGCTTTAGAAGTGAGTTGCAAGACAAACATTTAACAAAAAATCGTAAAAGCTTAAAGAGATTAAGAGTAGAAAACAACTGTTAAGCGTAAAAGGCTTTATAAAACGTCTGAAGAAAATTGTACCTCATAAACCCATGGAAGTGCGACCATGTCGTAGATGAAAAGATTGATGCAATGTGCAGCACATGGGGTCCACACAATGCTAAAGTGTTGTTAAAATTTGTCAACAAGAAGCATAAGCACCAAGCTTGACTCTACTTCTACAGCATGCAATGAGCCACAATATCAAACTATAGCTATGCATTATATCACCAAGATCTTTAAGGTTCTATTCAAGCATTTCACAAGAGCTCTCCATATGATTAACAAGATGTCAATAACTTTTATTCATGTGTCCATACACATTACATAAGAAAGATCACAATACTCACTCCTGAGGTAATAGCCTCCTCTCCTACTTTCTCTCCACTATATAACAAATGAAAAGAGCAATGCAAAGAATACTCTATATATTCTAATAATGAATATGAATGGGTTAAGCTCTATTTACATGTAGTAGTAAGTTTCCTCTCCAAACTCTTGCTTAAAGTGCAAGTTACATCTCTAGTCCTAGCCTTGCATTGTCACCAATGTTAAAACAAGACATTGGTAAAGGTAGCCAATAGAATGTAAACAACTTTTGTAGCACTTCAAAGAAGTAACTTGAGACCAAAGTTTGCACTATTTTATTCTCTTAAGCTAGTCTCACATATTCGCCTAATTTGACATTTTACAATGCTACGTGCACAAACTTCCATAATGTGAACAATACCACATTTGCCTAAGTTAACATTTGCGATGTTGACCTAAATTGGCATTTTTCAGATCTTTGACAATATAACATTGTCCTAAGCCGGCATTTGCATAATCTTTCACATTCTCTCTCAAATTCAACTTAGCCACCCTAACATCATACATGCTTACCACAACCAAGATAAGACTTCATTGATGAAGGTCAACTTCCAAGTGTCATGATGAGCTTTTTTCCAAACACATCATCCTTTCTGTGCTTGAAAAAGATACTTGATCCTGAGGCTTCCTCCCCTTTTGGAAAATTTTTGAGGTCTCTTTGCCCCTTTTCGATCACAAAGGTCATCCATGACCAAATAACTAGTCCACAAATGTTAACTACTAGTATTCAACATAACTAAACTTAAATTCAATGAGGCAAATACTTTTCTATGGAAATAAGTGTCCTTTGAGGATGATTCACTTACTCTCATACAAAGCTCACAATATGCCTCTATCAATGTGGAGTTACAACTATCCCACTCATGGATGAAAAGATCATAGTTGCTTCTAAAACACCCAAGAGCAAGTGGATGAAAGAACCACAATTCATACCAACTATGAAATAAGTGTATAATATGGTATTCCTAATACCTAATACCTAAAACTAATCTTTTGAGCTTTTTTTTTCATAATACATTCAAAAGAATTTATAAAAAAAAAAAGTTCCGCTTTAAAATGACCTAAAACTCCACAACGCGATTGAACTCAATGTTCCGAAATGCGATGCATCTATGGATCGGCATGTGTTATAAGTATGCTACAACCCTTAACTTGTACATTTGATTTATGGAAGTAGAGAATAGACTTAGGATTGTGATTTTTGACAAGCTGAATATAAACACTTCAACCAATTTGGCACTTGCCTTAAGGTAAAAGTGCAAAAGATCTAAGTGATCAAACCCATCAATGAAAGAATGGAACATTGAACAATTTTGCTTTGTAAGCTACACAACCTGCTCTTTGCATTTGGCGACGTAAAAGTGTAAATAAGAAAATTCATACTTAACAATACTCGTCTTGCACTCTACCAAAAAAACCAAATAAAAGTTAAGACACTTTCAAGAGTATGCCATGATGTATCATTTACAAACAAAATTTCACAAAGCCAACATACATCGGGTTCATATTATAAGTATAGAATGAAAACAATGACTGCAAGCCAGTGATTCTTGAAACAGCAGCATCGAAGTTTACAACTCTACAGAGAACCATAACACCACTAGCATCATGTCAAGTGAACAAAAGACAATACATTTGAGCATAAACTGTTGACAGCAACAAGTGAACAAGAAAAGTCAATAAATCATTGGAATCTGAAGTTGCTAAGAAAAAAATGCCAACTCGTTAAAACTTGGATAAGTAATGCTATCATCACCTGATGTGAATTGTGCAGGAACCAATAGCATTAGAGTGGGAAACATATTAAAAATTCCCAACAAAGCTGGTGCAAACCTGCCTTTTACAATTTCTCCTTCAACTGACTAATCTTTGTAAGAATGAAGTTCTGAGCAGCGCATTTTCAATATTCAAGGGAAATGTAGTTCCCATCTTAGCGACAAAGGTATACACTGAATATACAACCTTCATCTGCACAAGATAAACGAAAACTTTAAACTACTTGCACACAAACACTCCAGAAATTAAAAGACTTATCATGCAGTAAAATTAAGACACATATAATTACCTACGCCATGCTATGCTGCAAATCAATAATTTTGAAATTATACTAATGCGCAGAAATAAAAAAAATGTAGAAGCACTGGGTAATGTATTTGCTGGCAAAAAACAACAAACTACAGAAGAGTTACTGCAGGCTGCGTTACTACTTGTTACTTACTCATTCAATGCCCAGCAACAGTTTTACTCAAGCAGACTCTTCACAAATTTCTCCCTGCTTCCATGCAAAGCATTAACAATGATATCCACCAAAGATTTGCTAACAGAGTTCGTGGTGTGCCACAGTTTGAGATTTACGTAAGAACATTCTTTCATAAGCGGAGGGCATAGAGCTCGAGACAACCGCAAACTCTCAAGTAGTTTCCAGTGATGAAGTGCAAAAGCCAAATGAATTACCAATCACTTGGTTCATCACACACATGGAAAAGGTTTTGCAATCTCTTAGCCACTTGTGGTGGACATTATTCACTCCTATCAGCGGCATAGACTGCAGTAGTTCCTGGAAAACAATCCACATACTTTTCTTGGAACTTTTCATCAGATATAGCGGTGATGTAGCATAAGGAAGGTTCCCTTTTGAGCAACCCCTGTGACTTCAACCAGATTAACACTCTGTGGCGAGGTTTGATTCTCTGTTCAAGATTAAGATTGAAAAATACGGGATAAGTCACAAGATCCTTCGTTGTGTATTGCATTGAATTAAGAAGGTAGTCAAGTTTGGCTTGAAATGATGCATTGCTTAGTGTCAGGAAACTGGGATTTCTTCTTATCATTATGAAAACGTCCTCCTTTGAAAATCCACGTCCTTCGAGTTGTTTTGCACGCGCCTCTAATGAATTCACTTTAAGGGAGAAGGTGTAACCTAAAGCCCTGGCTAACTGAGGAGAGCCCATCACAAACCCCAGAGCAAGAAAAAAGTCCACTTTTTCAGTGAGGCTTCCACTGACAGACCTCCCCAGGATCGTTGGCCGACGAGTGATCAGTTTTCCAAGCTCTATAACTCCAAAACCTGCACTTTTTAAATAAATCATCTTGGGCTTTAGGCTTTGCTCAATGCCGTTCCGGAAAAGTCCAGGTGATTTTCTTATGATTTCGGACATCCGACTCCTATCCACTCCCATTGACTCTAGAAACTTGACCTTTGGCTTCAGATTATTCTCTGTGCTACATGTTAATATCTGAGGGTAACGTCGCAATAAATTGCTAATATCTGTATCATTCATGTCCATCTCCTTAAGAAATTGAAGGACGGCTTTAACGTTGGTATCCGACACTAGAATTAAGAGACGAGGACATGTTTCTAATGCCTTGACAAGTTGAGGTTTAGGAACCGAATACCTGGAAAATAGGCTGATCAACTTCTGGAGCTTTTCGTCACCTGTGCTGATCAACCTCTGCGGATTATACTTCAGCAATTGGCCAATAAACGGGTTCTTCTCTAAGCCCATTTCTTCCATTTGATGGAACAAAGGTCGGAGTACTTCGTCCAAGTTCTGTCCCAGCAAAGCGGGACAATACTGGATCAATTTGGGAATATCTTCCTTTCCGACACCACATTCCTCTAGAGAGCGCATACAAGAAGCTAGGTAAGAGGGATTCGATCCGAATAAACGAGTCTCTCGCTTGAATAGGCTCCATATGCTCTTCCTTGGAATGCCGAAATCTTCCAGCACTGCAACACATGCGATTAATCCCTCCTCTCCGACCAAACACTTAGAATTGGAAGGCATAAATTCACTATAATCCTGAAGAACGCACCCTACGCTTTCAAAAAAGACCTCCACCTCGTTAACTCCTTCCTGATGCAAAAATTGCTCCACGGAGATCACAGTGTACTCCACAGAACCGCGAGCACCGTTCTGCCTGGATGCTTTTGCCTTGCGAAGGATGCAGTTAATGGCTGAGGGTGCATTATCGCATATGGCCTGTGCATCCTTAAGAGGGATTTGTTTCCTAGCATGCATATATTGCAACAAAGCTGCTGCAGCAGCTTGCCGCTCCCCTTTATCAACTTTTGGGCTACTAACATCAAGTGCAGCAAACTGCTGCTCCTGCTGAGGCTCCAAACAGACCTCTTCCTCGTCTTCAGCAGATGGCAGCAAATGTAAGAAACGGATCTGAAACCCTAATGCAATGCTTCTGCAGGAACACAAGCTCGCCTTTCCGATGGGTGACAGGGCTGCACAAATTACTAGAGCACGCAGATGAGAAACCCAGGGCAGTGCAGGAACAACCTCACCCGAGGTAAGGAAATGGCGTAAAGCTCTGCTGCCTCGATCCTGAGATATGAACCCTCGCAAACGAGATGCGTAACAGCCAAGCCACATGTTAGGCATCTTAGGCTTGCTCCTGCGAATTAGAAAGATGTGCTAGAATCTATTGCAAAATGACACTATCCCAGTGAGAATGAGCGATAGTAAGCATCATCGTCGCCATAGCCATCGCCAGGAGGAGCTCAGAAGCTTGGATCGCATCAGGTTCGCACTTGGATCGCAACAGGTTGGCACCCAAAAAACAAGAACATGAAGCTTTCGCATTATTTTAAGATGATGTGAATATTTGAAAGTGATACAAGAAAGGTGTGTTTTTATCACACAAGGGCCTTGCATTGTGATCTTCATTTCGAGTACTCACATTTTGGTACTAAGAATCGGTATTTTTTATTAATATTCAAGATATTCGTGTACAAGTAATCACATTCAGTATTTAGAGGATCCACGTTTCAAAACTCAAAATATTCACGATCATTATTCACACTACAACATCGAGACTAATTATTATCAATATTTTGATTATTCATGTTTCAATTTTCACGTTTCCCTTGTGTGTCAATGAGCCCCTCTGGACCTCATCCCTTTTTCCCCTCGACTCTCCTCCTTGGTTCCGCTTACACCCTAGGCTTTGCCTTGCTCTTGCAGGCAAGGGCCTCTCCACCCTTCGTCAACTCATCCATGTCCCTTCCTGTCAGCTTCTCCTCCAAGTCCGCTTAATCGGGGACGAGAGCTCACTTTTCTTGATCTTGCCTCTTTCGCGGGCCTTGGCCTCCGCATTGCCTCTGACCAGTCTTCTTCGCTTGAAGGCTGGCAGCCTGCACTTCAGCCCTCTCTCTTCAACTATCCTGCTACCCACCTCAAAGCTAACCCCTCCCTCCTTCCTACTTTCTACAACTCCTCCTAAGCCCATTCTGATTCTCCTTCTGCCTAGCAATTTAGATTTGCTACCCTCCGGTTTGTCAGTTGCACGAAGAGACTTTAGAGCACATGTTCTTTCACTGTAGCATGCACATTTGGACGGACTTTGCGCTCTTGCTCAGTCATTGGCTGGCTCTTCCTCATCTCTCAATAGCTTCAGTATTGCTGGGGGACTCACACCGTATCACTAGGGCTTCACTCACACTCTCTATCTTGTGGAAGTTTTGGACTGCACATAATCAGATGGTTTTTTATGGTTCCTTTTTACCACCTTCAGTATTCAAAGTCTTCACGATCAATATTCAAAATATTCACATTTTAGTATCAATTTATTCACAATCAGTATTTAGAGTATTCATGTATCAGTATTCAGAGTAATCAAGATCAATAGTCGACCAGTTCTTCATCCATTATGGAAGACATTTTATATACATCCTACAAGAGAAGACACGAACCTAAACATTAAATTATATTTTTTGGCCTTGCCTTGCAAAGCAATACTACGTGTTGAGGTCAATCAATGGAGGTAGAAAAAAAATCAACACTAGGCTTGAACCTTGGTTGAGGGGGTAAAGTAGCATGCATCTATGAATGTGGTGCTTTTATGATGCATGATTGGTGCTTTGCTATGCATGACTAGTGCTTTATTATGCATGAATGGCTAGATTCCATTCCCAAAGCAAAAGCAAAAGAAAATGTATATACATGAGAATGTGGTGTTTATGCATGAATGAATAAATTCTCAAAACTAAATCTTAGAAAAAAGTAAACACATAAATGGTTACTATTGGTTAGATTCCCAAAAGCAAAAGCTAATAAATGCACCAGGGTTGCCCCCGTTAAAAAAAAAAAAAAGATATATTCTCTATGCAAGAATATACCATCTTTGAAGTGGTATTTCAAGCCTTTGACTGAGCAAAGAGTCTCGTTGGAGCGTATCAATCCAATTGAGTTGAGAGAAAGTGAAAAGGGTCTTCCTATTGCTGCACATCTGCATCTGCATCACCATCGCCAACAAAGTTTTCTACAAAACTATTGCTGATATCAATGGAGTGGAGATTGTGTTGCCAATTTTCTGAAGTGCTTGAGAGTACTTGGTGAGTTGATAAATGCCATGTGTCAATTGTGCTGGATATTCAGCTTGACAGTATCTGGTGAATTAATTTTTTCTTTTTTGAAGTTGTATCAATGTATCTGATTCGAGAACGATCAAATAGACTTTAATCGACATTAGGAAAAATAGAAGATGGAAAAGAGTTTTGCCTATCTGCTATTTGCTAACTAAAGTGCGTGCTTAGTAAAACTTGTGTGTTTAACAAAACTTCTTTTAGGAAGAGATGAAAATCTTAGAAAAAAGCTCAATCAAAAGCAAACGGAACTGAATTTCAGCCGTAGTTGCATCAGCCTTCCATTTCTGAAATCTGACAACAAGAACTTTTCGAAAACTTTTCGCTTTCTTTAATTGGCATGAAAATAAATCATCATAAAAATAGAAAATGGAAAGAGTATTTACTCTCTACTATTTGCTAACTGAAGTGCGTGGTTAGTAGATCTTGTGTGTTCAACCGAACCTTAATTAGCAAGAGGTAAACAGCTTAGAAGAAAACTCGACCAGAAGTGAATTGAGCTTCATCCTCAACCTATGAAAATGCTTCTTGGTTTCCAAGGGGAGGCTCGAACCTGGGACCAAAGAAACTTTGGATGCCAAGCCAACCAACTGAGCCAACCCCGTTGGGTCAACCTATGAAAATGGCATGATTGTGGTTTGAAAGATAGACATTACTGTACCTAAAGATGTAGCCATCAAAATATGCAGCTTTAAAGGATAGCACATCTGGCCTTTTTTCATGCTTTGAAGAGGTACAAACATTTTGTGTGCTATTGAGTCGTTCTGTGTCATATAACACTTGGAGACTACTTAGGATCTTGTAGTAGTATGCCAATACTATGCAATATGGAGTGAGAATAGTCAATGCGTGTCTTGCCTAGTTCTGAATTGTTGCCAATTTGGATTTTGAATGGCCACTTTACCTTACTTATCACTTTTTTTTTTAAATTGTATTACAACTACATTTCGAAAATAAAAATTAGCCACATTCCATATGCATTCTTGAAGTGAAATTGCTATCTATGAGTACACCTACAAAATGGAATGGTTGTCTATGCACCTACAAAATGCATATAACTTGGCTAGCTAAAAGCTGAACTTTATCAAGGTTGAAAGCAAATAAAAAATCTATGTTTGGTGTTTGTTGAGTGCTAAATAGGCAACCTAAAATGTCAACTAATGAATGCCTAAGATTGTTTGTTGTATTAGCATTCCCTAAACAACCAAATATTCCATCATGATGTTTATGTTTAGTTCTTGCTAATAGTCCTCTATAAAGACATCCATTTGCTCTTATTTCTTGACCTTCCCAAAATGGATTGTATGGAAATCAATGAGTTTTGGTGCTCTAAAATCATCTTGATGTGATGATCACGACCTTAGATAATTCATAAGCAATAAGTTTGTGGGATGCCCATTTTATTGAGGATATTTTTCACACTAAAAACATGGAATAGGTTTTTTCTTGAGGAAGTGTATGATAAACATATTATTGTTACTATTTCTTGTGTCAATGTTAGCATTGCTCCTTTTCAAAAGCATTTATTTGTTTTTTACTTAGCCCAAGTTATTCACTTCAATTGCTTCTTAGAAGCTGCGATCAATGACCTATATGTTGCAATTTCTTCGGTTTCCTATGTCATGAAAATTATTGCCCATATTGAAAGCTTGTAAAAGAGGAACACTACCATCTATATTGTAAGGCTTTTGATGAATATCCAAGCTAGCATTAGGCTCTCTATAAATGAATCTTTTCGTGTTGGAAGTTTTCTATTTTTAAGCATCCTTTATTAAGTACAATTTAAAGTTTTACAGAAAGTATCATGAGGTTTTAGAATTACTCCACTCAAGATTTTGAAATAACTAACATCCAAAATGAAGTTTGCAAATTTATGAGGATTTTCCTTTTGAAATATCAATCTTTCATTGCTTGTGATACCAAATCTCCCCCAAAGGATGTGATTGGCATACTAAGTCTTTTCCCAACATAAATAACATGCACCTTTTTTTGCCTCTCAAGGCTGCTATGGGCATAATGACCAAAAATGACACTAAAGAACTTGATAAATATATCAATGAGTTTCAGCCATGGCCTCTCATACAAAGTTGATTGACATTAAAAATGTATTTAATGATATCATCCAATCATGATTAGTGTGAACAATCTTGAATATAGATTATCAGAGTATGAAGTTCCAGTAAGCTTTGCCCGAGCGAGCTTTTGCAAAAATTGGAGCGAGCTTTTCATAGCCAGATTTTGTTTTTAGTGTGTGATGATCATATTTGTGACTCCGTTTTATAAAAACGTGTTTGTCTTTGATGAACACGTCTAATTAATGTTTTTAAACTACTCGTAATGCTAACAAAGAATTTGTGGAACATGATTATGGTACTTGCCTTTAGAATTGCTCCAAGAGCAATAAGAATTGAGTGATGTAATCATGATGCTAACTCAACATACCTCCCTCTCTCACTAGACTACCACCCAACACCATTTTGCCACACTCCACTAGTATTCCATAATCCATAAACCGACACCTAGCAAATTGCACAACCTTTGGTCATGTACGTGGCTTGATGGCTTTCTTTACATGATTTTTTGAGGGGTACTCCTTAGTTTTTATAGTTAGTACCTAGGTGTTGTGTATTCCACTTTTGAAAAGGAGGGCTTTATTGACTAAATATGTAATGAGGTTTGAGATGACCATTCAATTACAAAAAGGTGCACTCACTTATGTCCTTGGGCTCTTTTTATTGCCCATACGACTCTTAACCCCTAGCATTTGATGTGGGGATTTATTCCTTCTTGCTATTTGGTTTTGGTATTTATCATTTCATGTTATATTGTTCTTTCATTGGCCATTAGGGAAGGTTGAGCCTCTCTTCTACCATGAGTCTTTTGGGTGTTCCTTGTCATTTTGATTGTTACCAATTTCCTTGATTTGATACTTCATCTTGCTAGTATTGTCCATTTGGTTCAAATTGCAATGTCACTTGGTTCTAAAACTCATGATTCGAGGCCTTTTGTTGGGCCAGTTCTTTTTGAAAAAAAGTGTCTTATATCGGATATGCAAAATTGAATACATTGAAGGTATGGGACTAATATTAAATTTTGTTCTAGCACATTTTGGGCGGGTTGGGACCCTACATGTAGGGCATTTTTGGACCATCAATTAAGTCCTAGATTTATGTATCAGCCAAACTATAATGCATCAACTCATGCACCTAGATTGTTAGAAAAATGCACTCTCCCCAACAAGTTCTGAAAGATTGCCCTATTTGCGGTTTAGGGTAATTGTGTTATGCAGATGCAATTTCAATTCAGTAGAAGATACATGGCTTTTATAATCAGGATGTGGCTTTTATAATCGTGTCTATTATCCTTGTGTGATACATGTGTCAATGTAGTGATAATGTTTCTTAAAGAGATTTTGGTTAAAAAGATCTACCATCATGATACATCCAAATTGTCATCAACTAGGTGTTAAGATGGATCTAATATCTCAAGTTTCCTATATTTTGACTCAACCACAAAAAAAATCCAATCATGTCTTTCAAAATCTAGCATTGGTATGGTAGACATCATTTAACTTATTCTGATGTGTCAAAAGATAAGCTTCAAGAGCAACACATGTTATTTTTCATGGTAAATAGGTCAGAGTCATCTACGCATTTTGACAGATAGTAATATGGTGACTCTCTACAACTCTATGGGAATGCGACTGGCCTGGGCTAGAATCTCTGGCTGAGGATGAGAATATGTCATAGGATAATTTTCAAACCATGAGCTCACAATATTATCCCTCCCTTTTATTGGATTGGTGGTCCCACGCCAATGACTGTTGCGCATTGTCGGGGTTTGTTGTCGTCGGTGTCCTTGTGGAGTATGGATATGGCCCGGAATAATGGAGCATGTTTGTAAAAAAAATGTCTGCTAAAGAGCCATGGCTACATGAGGATGGAACATAAACACAAAAGGAAACACTCATATAGCGCATCAATAGGATACGAATATTCTCTTATGAACGATCAGACCATGAACATATACTATCAACTACATACAAGCTTATTGATGCATTAGTCGGTAGCGCAGGATTGGCTCCAGGGTATGATATCACTAGCTTGGACATAGGGTCATATTGAAGATATAGATCTGAGACGACAGACCTTACATGGTCAATAAATAGGATGTGACTCTATTTTGATCAGAAGCAACTATGTATCGGGAGGTCTCGAGGTTATTAGTAATAATAGAGGAGCCGAGGCAGTTCTAATAATACCAATATCGATGACATGTGAATGATCACTTTGACAAGCAGACATGGTTTCTTAAGCCTAACTCATCCCCATGCATTTTAATACGTGTGAGCTGGATGAAGGGATTATGAGTTAGCTCGGTTGATTTGAACTGTTTGTTGACGAGGGTACCCTTTAACACCTGCCAAGAATTACATTGATTAGGTTCAATGTTTAGATACCACTCATTGGCAACACCCTTCAGCACCACTAAAAATAAGGTAAGAACTCATAATAGGTCCTATCTAGGTTATGGTCTCATATGGTCTCAGTTCCACATACATTTTTTTTGTTTTTAACAAGATTGGACCTAGGATAGTTTAGAGCTTGGCGAGTCTAATGGACCCTGTCCCATACAACAAATTTTTTTTTTCATTTTTTCATTTTTTTTTCCAGGCAGAAACACGAGACGAGTTCAAATTTGGCATGTGCGAGTTTGTCTGAGCCCAGTAACTAGTTGTGCAAGTTCTAAACCAGAATATAGCCCAACTTTAGGTCCGATTCAAAAATTTGGCCATAATTCTCACGTCTATGCTTTGTTGAATTGGCCCAATATATCATAAAAAACCTCAGAGAACGTAGATTTCAAAAATGTCAGGGGCGAATTTTGATGTGCAAGTTTTAGGCCTGTGTGAGTTTATTTTAGGTCCAGAAAATCCTAAAAATACAAAAAACTCAATTGTTGCGGCATGATCAAAATTCGTGTGACCCACAGATGGATTTGGCAAGTACTGATGAGGCTATAGTAGGGCCAACGAGTTTTGTTGAGTCACTTAGATAGTTGTGCGAGTTTGTTTTAGGTCCAAAAAATCCTAAAAATACAAAAAAACTCAATTTTGTGGCATGATAAAAACTCGCATGACCCACAGATGGACTTGGCAAGTACATATGAGGCCATAGTACGGCCAACGAATTTTGTTGAGGCACCTAAATAGTTGTGCGAATTTGATTTTGACCAAAAATGGCTAAAAAATGGGTTGACTGCTCAAAAAAACAAAATTTTTGCCATGAAACAAATTTGCACAATGGCGTAGGAACTCACCCATGATGAGCTGGTTCCAATGGTACTATGGGCGAATTTTGTCTTGAAGATTTTTTGGAAAAATTTATGTTTGAATCAATGTTTTTTGACAAGGGTGGGTTCCAGAGAATTCGCACAATGGTTTAATGAATTTGGCATTGCGGATTCTGCACTCTTGGTGATGGGCAAATTTATCTGAGCTGGTTTGGTATGGAAACGTTGTCAAAAAACAGGCCAAAACAGCTGATTGGTCCACATTTTGGCCGTACAAAAATTTGTAGAGCGGATATTTGGATTCTTGAGGCTCTGTTTGGGCTTTGTAATGATGGGCAAGTTCTGTTATGCAGGTTTGATACAAAAAATGAGGAAACAATTCAAAAAAATGAAATAAATGACTATAAAACCCTAAATTTTTAACCAAGGGACTTGGTTTCTCCCCCGTTACCAAAAAAGATGGCTGTGTGAGGATGAGGGGAACGAGATGGAGTCCAAAAAATCTGCAAAAAATAAGGTTAGAGCACTAGTAGGAAAAAAGGTAGCGAAAAGAAATGCAAAGAGAGGGAGAATAGAGCGGCAACGGCGCCAATGTTGTCTTTTAGGGTTTCTTCCTACTATGGCTTCCCAACTAGTAGGGTAAGGGTTCCTAAAAGACATTGAAGTATAGTGGTGGTGGGGTTCGATCCACTCCATTCTTATGTTCTCTTGCATAACAAAACCTCTAAAGCTTACCCTTCTAGAGAGAAAAAATGACCTAAACTAGTTCCTTAAGGCAGCCCCCCAACTAAGGAATGTCATAGGTTAGCTCTCTAAGGCTTCCCCCAACTAGAGAGTATCCTAAATCAACCTAACCCTAATGACCACTATGGCTGCCCCCCAACTAGTGATTTCTTACCTAAAGTTTAAACAATCCTACTTAACTCCACAAGGGAATGATAAACAAGGTGAGAGATAATAATCCATTAAGCACATTCACCATAACATAAAGCCAGTTGAGGAAATCTTAGTGGGGCTCGAGCACCTACCACCAAGTATTCTATTCACAACTAGGAACACAAGTTAAGCAAGAATAGATTAGTCTATTAAAGCTTGGGCTTATACAAGTGTTACTTAAAGCTCCCAAATCCACTTCTATATATACAATGAGTGGTAGGCCCATATGCTAAGATGCTTATGGGATACTCCCAAAGCTTATTGCTAAGCTATTCTAAGAAGTGACTTCTTGTATCAAAATGAAGTTCACTTAACAAATAAACTTAGAACTTCTAAACTTAGGAATAACTTTTAAACTTAGTTTAAAGTATTACAAATATTTCTTGGTAATACTTAAACTTAAATGGAAAAGGGTCTAAGGCTAAGGTTCCTAAGCATTATTGCTACAAAATTGAGTTTATTTGTGGACTTACAAAACACATGCCACATTAACTCTTCTAATGCCGCCATTAAATACGAGGGATTCCTTGGGGCTAACATTATAGTGTGCCATGCATCCACTCTATAGTGCATTGCTTGGGCAATGGCTCAACATCATGTGAATTTGTGGCCATGTGTCTACCTCTATTCTGTCGTTGGCGCTTTCTCGACAAGGCCCTCTCTTTTTTCTCTTCTTCATATAGGTCTAACCATTTATCCATAACTCCACAATTATAAAATATGAATGTAAAATTCTTTTCTCGTTGGAAGAGTGTCAACCTATGGATGTTTCCCATCCCTTGAGGTTTTTCACTTGTTACCTCTTCGGCTTCCTCCTCATGCCACAATAGTGGAGCCGATGGATGTAGTTGGTGCAAAAGTTCAGTAACTTAAAAGAGAGATTCATCTACTAACCATCCCTCTGACATGCTACCTTCAAACCTCTTGTCTTTTGACGCACAAAATCTTTTAAGACTTTCATGTATCTTTCCATAAAAAACATCCACCTTAAAAGTCACAAATGGTTAAAAATAAGTATTTTATTTAATGAGTTCATGTATCAATTGCTTTAGTTTAAATACACATGCAAAGCAAAATTTATGCACTTATACCAAGTGTGCACTAGACCGGCAATAGAAACTTCTTCAACCAAGAGCACCAATAAATGCACTTGCGAGTCCATGATGAAAGTTGGAAAATATCTTTCAAACATGCACACAATCTCCACCATATCATCACGTCTCTTGCGAAGATCCAACTCACGAATTTCTTTTGAACACATCCATCTACAACATATTCAATTCATTTTATGTCTATTTAAATTTCCAGTCAATAAATATTAAATAAAAAAATTCACCAAGTACATGGAAATACCTGACAATGATTGAGTTTGTATATGGTCTCACAAATATCTTTTGACAAGCACTCGTGAATTGACAATGAATAGATGAATTGAATCATCTTTAGCAAATCATGAGACTTGAGACCCTGCAACTTTCCATCCACTGTGAATGATGCTCGTAGAGAATGGGCAAAACCAGTTGGTGTTCTAATGTCATGAATAATGGAGCGCACATGGTGAAGCTCCTCCTTAGTGAATGTCCAAGGTACTTTTGGAGCATGATCTTCACCATCCTTTATCCAATATTTTTTTTTGGTGTTTGATTCTTTTAGATCATGCCTTGCAACAATGGTATCTTTTTCAACAATAGAGAAGAAGTTAGGAAAGTGCAAGTTTTAGATGCAAGGAAAGGAACATTTGCAATGCAAGAGAGTGCTCCAACATTTCAAGGGATATTGGGAGAAGGGGAGGAGTTGAAATGGACACAAGAGAAAATTATTGTATGAAGACAATTTAGATTAGGGACTTGATAAAATAATTAATATATAGGTCTTGTAAATCCAACATACTTAGGATACTGTGACATGTGACTTTGATAAGAATATTGAAGTGAGGAAGATAGCTATGATACCTTATCCCCTCTCGATGACAAGGTATAAGCATTTGGAAACATTAATTAGGAAGAAGTTGACTTTCTCCATTATTTGCATGTGTATGTAGATTTTAAGAATTTTAGTGGGGGATGTCAATGATTTTGGAAAGATGGTATTATATTTAGATGCAATGGAATAACATTTTTGTCCAATGACTTGGAAGAGTGGCCTAATAAGATGGATCATTACTTTAAGCATTATCCAAGCAAAGACATTGCAAATAAATAATTTGCAATGCTACTTTTGGAGAGGCTTGTTCACATGTGGTGGAGACACTTGTTTCAAAATATCAGAGAGTTTAAGCTTAAATTTTTAACATTTGTGTTGAACAAATGATTTTTGAATGGTATGACTTGAGGCATGATTTCTTAGGGATTATATTAGACAATTTTGGAGTTGTCATTTCTTGTTAAAATAGTGGATGACAAAAGAAAGATAATCAAGTCAATACATGGCTCGAGTTCTAGGATTGCATTAGATGTGAAAGCTTCAAAACATAATCTTCGAAAGATCAATGGATCTAGCATAGCTGTTCAAACTTGAGTATAGGCGAAAAACTTATGAGTTAGGAGGCAAATTTTTGGTACAAGTTTTACCGAGATACACTTTAGAATTAGCAAAAGTGAAATACAAGCATGTTGGGGTCATTGCCAAATCATTCAAAAGTTGCAAAAAAATATTTACTAACTAAACCATTATATTTGGGCATTGACAAATCAAGTTGGTTATGAAGAAATTGTCTCAATGACTTGTGGTTGAAAGAAGGAAGAGGAGTGGTGCTTCCAATGTGGTGTTAGATGAATTGCCCAATCAGGAAGCCAAATCAAAAGCTAAAATAACTAGAGGACCAAAGTTGAGCCTATATTGCAACATTATCATTCTAATTTTATCAAGGATAATGATTTGATAAATCTATCCACAAATGAAGGTCAAGGGAGAAATGAGGATGTTGACAAAGAACTATTTGATCTTAATATTCCTATTCATGTGCCAATCTTTAATGAAACATCATATAGCAGGTCCAATTTGTTAAAACTTTGAGGTTTAACTTTTTTAAGGGAATGATCGTAATGGATCATACGCTACTAGAAAATGTGGCATTATGAGCATGGTTTTCTTGCCTCTTATGGCCACCCCAAAAGGCATAATTAAAAGCTCTTAGAATAGACTTTTTACAACCTAAAAAAGGTACAAGAGTTGAGAAAAATTCCTTTTGGAATGTCATGTGGGAACTAGCCCCACTTTCAATCCACCATGTATCATTGGAGTAGCTCTTGCTTGTTGGTGTAGATGTCATCAAGGATGAATCAACTTCATCCTCATAATCCTCAATGGTAAGGTTGTCTTGTTTACTCTCATCTTGTGCATTCTTCTTTTTGTAGCACTGGGATGCAAAGTGCTTTCCACAAAAGAAGCACTTTTGTTTGGCTTTGTCTTTCTTCTTTCCTTTAGAGCTTAATTCTTGATCACCATCACTTTTGCCATGCTTTGGATCTTCTTCTTGGACTTCCATCATGTAGTACATTTAGATTGATTCTTTTTCTATCGCTTATTAATGGAATTGACCCCTATCATGTGATATAGCTCAAAATTATTGTCTATCACTTGAGATAAGGCATTGAGTGATCAAGTTAGAGTAATTTTGAGTTTATGACATTCATGTAACTTTAAATGTTGTGCTTACATGTGAGACAGCTCAATTTTGGTCCTAATTACTCATCATTGTTCTTTGAGCGATCATAATTGACCAACATCACATCAGATAGCTCAATATTGGTGCCTATCAATGTAAATAGCCCCATTTTGGTGTCTCTATCATCCGAGAAAGTCAAAATTTGCTACCTAGCATATGATTTTGTTGCTTATTACTTGGCATGGCTCTATCAAGTGACTAGACTCAACAAGTAATATATTAAGACAACTCAAGTTCAACCCCTTGTCAAACCCCTAGTACACGTGATAACTTAGATTTTATGTCTATGCCTGGTTTTGTTGCTTATCACCCGACACGGCTCATCAAGTGATCAGACTCAACCAATCCCAAGTCTAGTATACTAAGATAGCTCATATCACATGAGATAACTAAAATTTGATGTGTATATTTTGGAATAGCTCACTTTTGGTGCATATCACTAAAGGTTTCTCATAAAGTGACTAAATTTGAGAAATTGTGTGCTCATGAAATAGATTAAAGTCGATTCCCATCACTTTAGATAGTTCAAATCTAATGTCCAATACAAGATCTTGGTCTTTATCACTTGACATAGAAGATCGAGTGACTGAACTTGGTCAATGTATGATTTGGAACAATCAATTTTGGCCCCTTATAGATTGAATATAGTCCTTGGACAGGATGATTAGTTTGCTGCTTAAAAGGACAAGAGAGCAACAGTTTTATTTTAAGAAGAGATTACAGCAGCAGAGATCTAATATAGGAGCATGAGCACTTCAACAGATGGACATTGCAAATGCTCAATTTTTTCTTGTCCCCCATCACCATCTCAAGAAAAACCCATTTTACGCTCTCAATGATCCTCTGAAATCAAAATCGACTGTGATACAATCAATTAGTCCTGGCGATCCTCTTAGCATTGCTGGTAGCACCTCTGCACAAGACCACAACCAAGGATTTCACAAACAAAGATGTTTGATCCATTTCTCAATGCTAGATAATCTAACAATGTCCGCCGAGTTATTTCCTTTCCATCCACTCAACACAAAGTCCGAAAACACCCCACCACATTCCCATGCGCTCTTGTCAATTGCTCCCATCTCCATCCATCAACAATCCCTTCACGAAAAAAAACCCACCTCCAATCCCTCTTCGGATTCCACCCACAGAGATTTCAGATCCTTAATCTTCCTTCAACTGGCTTTAACCGCACAGTACACAACCATGTTCCTCGAAATCTATTAGCATTGGTACCATACTTCATGGAAGTAGTAGTATATCTAGCGTCTCTCAGTGTATTACAAAGAAGAAGAAGGAAGATTGCGCCCAGCTTAACACATGTTTTTTTATTTTTTTTTAAAACGTTTCGACCCAGTATGTTCTAACCCAAAAGGGTCGGAACGGGTTTCTAAGGGACACATATATAACAAATTAATTAATACTTTATAAACTAAATAATGTCCACAACTTATATGCGACATCAAACCACATATTTACATTTGTCATTTTTTTTAAATCACAAAATTCTCTTAAACACATGGTCATTTTGTACCAACCATATCAAATCATCTACTTGTCTTATATAAAATCAAAATATAGTTAATATCTTTAAAGAAAACATGGTCCTCTTGTACCCAAAATATGTCATATCAATCACATGCTTTTGTCCTTAAAAATTCATGCTTAAAAATATGTCATATCGCCCACATGCTTTTGTCCTCAAAACATATTCATAAAATTAGAGTCAAATCACTTTTTTAGTTCCATAATTTGTCTTTTTGACAAACCACTCGCTATGTGATGCCTTCCAAGCCGTAATCACGTATTTCTATGCAAAAAAAAATTTGCATGGATTTCTTGAGGCTCACTATCACACTCAAGCTCTCATAGTCTCACTCTCAAGCTTTCAATCTCTCTCTCTCTCTCTCTCTCTCTCTCTCTCACACACACACACACACACACACACACACACACACACACACACACACACACACACACACATCTTTCATTCTCCAATTTCCAATCTCTCTTTCTCTCACACACACACTCTTTCATACCTCCTTTTCATTTTTCACATATTTAAAAGTTTGCTTTTCTTTTTCACGCTCTCACACATATCTCTCTCTCTCTCTCTCTCTCTCTCTCTCTCTCTCTCTCTCTCTCTCTCTCTCTCTCTCTCTCTCTCTCTCTCTCACACACACACACACACACACACACACACACACACACACACACACACACATTTTCATTTTTCACATTTGATATCTTTCCAAGTTCTTTTCACAACTTCATATCTTTCTCTCAATAGTCATGTCTACTAGCTATAGTGGAGCATCAAGGAGGAGGCCAAGATCCTCTTCCGGTGGAAGAGGACAAGCCTTGGGATCGGATTTCGATCGAGTGCGAAATTTTTATACTATGCTACCTCCCAAGAAAAGGCAAAGGATGAAAGCCCTTTGTCTTTCCGAAGGAGAATCCGATCAACAAGATCGTGGATTCGTTTCGACGGAGATGTCGTCGGAAGAATCCACGAATATTTTCTATGACCTTGATGAGGACGGTTCCATCATCATGGACATTAGGTGTAAGGTCGTCATCGATAGATTGCATGACCTTACTCTTAAATACTTTGGTCACGATTTGTTTAACCCTTGGGAGCAACAAGACTAAGGGGACAAAGACAAGATACTTGATATATTGTACCGTGAGTTTTCACAACCAAATCGATTTGATGACAAATGGGCGAAGATGAGTATGTTTACGCATATTCGTCATAAGCGCCAATCATTAAGACGATTATGTAGTAAAGGCAAGAAGAGGCCGGGATGGGCATCTAAAAAAAATTGGGAAAAAGTTGTTTATGAATCCAAGCATCCTAATCCCGAGCGCTTTAAGCAACAAAGAGAGGCAACAAAATCAAGGCTTAATCTTTTAGGCCAATCTTACCTTAGATCGGGAGGCAAGGCCAATATGCATGCCCAATTTGTAAGCAATTCTCTTTTAGCTAATTGCATTTCATATGTTTATTGTTTACCAATAATTTTTTGCTTTTTTCTAATCATCGATTTGTGTTGATGTAGGTTGAAGATTATGGGCGTAAGTATATAAGTGTCGAGTACAATATTGGATATCGCCAAGGCTATAGTGCCTTGGTTGATCATCTTGCGGCACAAGGCGTACATCCAAGGGTAAATTTTTGATACATAATTTGTATTTCTCTTATTTTTTATTCACAATTTGTATTTCATTTCAATTTTATGATATGTGTTTGGCTAATAATTATTAATTTGTTTTGTGAATGTGTATGTAGAGGGCATCCGCTTCTTTTGTGGAAGAAAGTACGGGAGGAAACCAAGGAGAAGAAGGGAATGAAGATGAAGGGGACGAAGGCAAAGACGAAGGACAAGGTTCGGCTTCGGACAACGATGAGAGAGAAGATAGCGAAGACTAAGAAACCTACTATTACTTCTTAGATTTGATGTATTCTTAGTATTTGCAAAAGTAGAAAAAAAGAGTATTAGTATCAATGCTCTTTTCATGAATTAGATGCAAATATGTACACTTTTTTGAATAATATAAACTTTTGTATTTGATCATCTCTATCTCATTATGTATGGAATGATTGTCTATTGTTTATGCTTTTCTATTTCATCTTGTATAAATTTGTTGTAAATATATACAAACAATAAAAAAAACAAACAAAAACATCAATTTAAGATGATAAAAACATACCTCATCTATTGTTTGGATGATCTTTAATTCTTTCTAAGGTGCATCTCTTTTTTTTCTCTATAAAAGCAAATAATGAAAACCAAATCATTGTTAGATTACAAATCAAATATTCATTGTTAGATTACAAATCAATCAATAAAATGATAATTGTTAGAATACAAATCAAAGAATCATTGTTAAATTAAAAATCGTTAATCATTGTTATATCAATCTCACCATGTTGAAGATACTATGAAAATGCACTTTATGACTCAAATGTAATCTACCAAAATTTAGAATCCAGAATATATCTCATGAATAAACAATGAAAAACTAAAAACATAACTATCTCTCTCTCTCTCTCTCTCTCTCTCTCTCTCTCTCTCTCTCTCTCTCTCTCTCTCTCTCTCTCTCTCTCTCTCTCTCTCTCTCTCTCTCTCTCTCTCTCTCTCTCTCTCTCTCTCTCAAAAGCTTTTCTTCAAAATTTAGAATGCCTAACATATCTTATGCATTTGCTTGGATTGTCTCCTTTCCTTCAAAATTGCATAGCTTTTTTCTACAAAAACCAACAATGAACAATCATTCACTAACCAATCAATAAACAAATCAATAAACAATGAAAAACTAACAAACAAAACTATCTCATGCCTCTCTCTCTCTCTCTCTCTCTCTCTCTCTCTCTCTCTCTCTCTCTCTCTCTCTCTCTCTCTCTCTTAATGAAATTATGAGTTGAACCACTGTCCAATAAAATACTCACTTCTTGATTCTTAACTGTGCCAATTAATTGAAAAAGTTCATTAGGCAAGAAAGAAGTAGTACTAAAAGAACATTCACACTCACAATCAGTCAGGTTAATTTCCAAAGTCTTACCATTGCCTCTTGGGATTTCAATCATGTGAGTAGACACTTTCTTCCTTTCTGGACAAAATTTCATCATATGTCCAGGCTTCTTATAGATGATACATAAGTTCTCTTTCTTAGCCTTTTCCCAGGACATAGATTTCTTGAATCTCTTTCTCTTCAACTTCCTGGTATCTGATGTTGCTTGATCTAATTCGTCAAAATATTTTGCTTGGTCTGGACCGCGCTTCTTACCCTTGTTGGTTTTCAAAGTGAGTTGGCGCCACGAATTAACTCTGGTTAACCCTGTTAACCATGATTTGACAATGCATATACATTAATGGTACATCGATTTTCTATCTCAACCATCTGTCATATTCATTTTCAATATTTTTGGGTCTCTTCGGGCAGTGATGAGCTAAAAGGGTAGGCCTCATCAACCAATAGCATTCCCACATGCTGCCCAACGAAACAACAATATATTTTAAAAGTTTTAATTTTATTTATATTTGGAAAATTCTACGTTACGTAGAACTCTGATTTCAAGGTTTCAATTGGTCCACATGGCAACGAAAATAAGAAAAAAAATAAAAAAACATCTTTTTCAAAGGCCCTCTTCGGGCTCTAAGTTTCTCTAATGCATGCAATCAGAATAATTGGAAATTTTACCAATTTTGCTCACAAAATTGCAAAACTTCAGATGATCATGTCTTTGGCTATAGGACACCAAATTGGGTCCTGTAAAGCTCAGTATAGAGGGAGACCTAGTGAAGAAGACACTTGCCATGTCAGCCTGCCACTTGGGATTCTCACGTGCGAGTTCAGAACAACTAATTAAGGAGTAGGAGGGCGCACTTTTTCTAGGCCAATATGTCTAAAAACTTGCAAACACTCAACCAAGCCTAAAAGTGATGATCATAGTTTAAGACTGTTTGGATCATCACTCTTAAACTATGATGATCTAAACAGTCTCAAAGAGTTCCATGAAGCCTTCATACAAATCTTATGAAGCAATATAAGCTGAGAACCATGAATTCTTGATTTCTAGAAGTCAAAATTGCTACAAACTTGATGGAATTGAAACATAAGCCTCTACCCATCAATTTACAGGTCTGATAGCTTGCTGGTAAGGTAAAAAAGAATACAAATTATGATGAAAAAAATCGAGAATGATCCCCTTAAGGGAAGCTCCTTAGATCTTGCTTACAAATCCTAAACACAAAGGATAACCCACTATGAAGAAACCACCAACCAAGTAGAAGCATCCAATCAATCTCTAGAAGCCTCACCCTCAAGCCAAGGAACAAGAAGCATGAATGTAGAGTGAGAGCTTGGCAATGAATCAAGAACCATGATGAGGAGTAGGGCGAGTTTGGACCCATTATATAGAGCCAAAAGCATCCTGACCACTCAGCCATGCATGGCCCTAAGTTCCCTATACATAGATTCACCTGGAATAGAGTCCTATGCATGGACCAACTATTCATAGAATTGCTATTGATAACTCTACGCATGCATACACTGTCTCATACCTTGTCTAAACTCCATTTAGTGTGTTTTGGGCCTCACAAGGATATTAGTTACTTTCAGGTCACGTCTAGTATGAGGCATAACTAACAGCTTGTTTCGCTGGAGTACCGTGTATCCAAGACTAGGAGTATACTGTATCCTATGTATTGGTCATGGACATAACAGATACGAACAAAGAGGTAAGCAACACCTTGTGTGCAAAATTCACAAGGCACTCTATGGGTTGAAACATTCACCAAGACCCTGGTTCCAGAAAATAAATGTATTTCTTATTGAGAATGGTTTTATTCCAAACTGAGCAGATTCGAATGTCTACTTCAAATTTGTATCGGATTTCTTCATCATCATCACTCTATGTTGATGACGTTCTATTATTCAGTAACAATCTAAATCTGATGAAGGACATCAAATGCATGTTGGCCAAGGAGTACAACATTACTGATATGGATCCAGCCTACTATTGTCTCGGAATCGAAATTTTTCGAATTCGACCCAGCAGACTAATATTCATCAGTCAGCAGCGGTATCTCACAAATGTGCTGGAAAAGTATGGAATGGCCAACTGCAAACCAAGTTATTTTCCACTCGACCCTGGACTGAAGCTGTCAAAGGAACAATCTCCTCAAACCGAGGAAGAGAAGAACGAAATGAAGAAATATCCGTTTCACTCCATCATCGGCTCACTAATGTATGCAATGATCTGTACTCGACCCGACATTGCATATTCAAGTTTGGGGTTCAAGTCCATATTTTAAAATACACTATCAAGTGTGTTTAGAACCATCCTAGGACATACAAAGGAGTGTACATGATCATTTGCAAATCTAGGAGACTTAATTATCTAGTCTACATGATCATTTGCAAATCTAGGAGACTTAATTATCTAGTATCCATATTGAGCATATAGTACATAGAGTACCATAACAATCTCATGATATTTTTCTTATGTTTATTTTTTTAACCTTTGCACAAAGCACATCGCTTACAATGTACGATCATATTTCATGCGCAATTGTACAATATTACACCCAACCTAAAATAAAATCATATTTTATGCACAAATGTACATGTACAACAATACACCCAATCTAACTTGAGATATCACAACTCCATATGTAGGCCCCAAAGGCACAACATGGTAGAATTTTTCCCATTACCAATTTCCCCTTGGTCACCTTGGCTACACATGCTTAGAACACAACTCGTATTGCCAAGGCAGAATGGCAACATAGTTCAAGAATGTAATTATTTTTTATCTTTTGTCAAAAATAGATTTCGTGGGTATTTTGAAGGATGTTGACTTCTTGAAAATTGATAAGTTGATTTTTTTGTATGAAATTCTATGGCTAGTAGAAGACATCAAGGATTCTAAACTTCAATGCTTTGAATACATAGGATTCCTTTGGCTCTTTACAACATCTAAAGAGACCATGAACGTTTTTAAGATTGTGAAGTTCTATCTAGACTTTTTTCTTTTTCTTTTTTGTAACAATATAAAGATTGTGCTTTAGGCAACTAATGGTCTTAATATGCAACATCTACATTAATGCCATGCCATTTTCTAGATTTTAAAATCATAGCTTTTTACATGTCGCTACACAATGGTCATAGTTTGAGTGAGTGCCTTCTTGACCGCAATAAAAAACTCTACCCAGTTGACCTTGTTGTTGCTCTGATGGATATGCTAGACTTTTACACAATTTTTGGTGAAAGTTACATGTAGCCAATACAAGATCAATTAACATTTCTATAACATATTTAACAATGAAATTTAGTAATAGGGTGGAGTGGCTAAGGCCCACTTGAGAAAATAATTGGATACTATGAGTCTTTGAAAAATTTGAAAGTTTTAGTTATGATGTGTACATTAATAGCAAATTAAAATAGTTTAATTGATGTGTCTATCCATCAAACAACCTTTAGGTAATCAAGGCTTTTCATGTGTTGTGTGTGTGTGTGTGTGTGTTTGGGGGGTGGGGCCGTTCCTCTATGCGGAACAACCTTAGGGCTACGAGGTGAACCTTCCCCAATGCGAAAATAGTTTCTAACTTTATTTTAATCTTGTTTTGCAGCAATTTTATTTCAACATGCACTTTTTGACAGTGAGAGCTGCATGTAAAAACAAAAAAAGATGCACAAATCCCACTAAGGGAGTCTGCACCATTCTCGTCGTCAAGATGTTAAAACCTTTTTCACAACCAACACAAAAGACAAGGTTTGAGACTTTGAGTTGAAGGTGTTATAAGGCAACAATTGTAGACACCCATGCACTTTGGAAAACTCAAAAGATATGAAGAGAAATTTGAGGTAGGTGTGTTGGGCAAGGGCCCAAGGGCCATTATGGATTTACACAAAGTACGTGTGTGTCAAATCTAGACCCCAAAAGAATTGTCAAATTATTAAAAACAGTGAAGGACAATGCCCTTGGGCCTTAAGGCCCAAAGGAAGAGCTCGTACTTTCAAGTAAAATAGGGGAGGCCCCCACACACCCCAAAGTGGACTTTGGGGCGGGGGGGGGCTAGGCCAGGCCTTCCGACAGCTGACGTGGCAAGACCTGCCGCCTAAGGGTCCTCAAGCAGATAGAGACACCCATGCCACGTCAGTCTAGATCCCACTGCCCATGGACGGCTCAGACGCTCCCTTGCCGACATGTCGCAACGGATGCCGTCCGTTTCGTCCTCGCGTTCGAAAGCGTTCTCTTTCTGTTTCCTTCTCCGCTTTGCTGCCTTTTCTTTTCCTCATGCTTTTCGCCATCGCATCGGATCGAGCGTTAGTTTTTCAGCCATTTTTGTAGATGATCGAAGAGGGGAAGGCAACGATATATTGTATTCGATGCTGTTCCTGTTAGTACAGAAGTAGTATAATAGTGTTGTCTGTAACAGTTTGGATTTAATTAGAAACAAGAGCTTAGGTAGGGGCTTCTAATCTGCTGGCTTTGGAGTTGTTATGCGATCACAGGCCTGTTTTATTTGCAGCGGAAAATTGGCTGCTCGGTGGTGTTATATAGGTTGCACTTCATCTTGGCTTATGAGGTTGCCTGATCTTGAAATTTTCTTGAGAGGTAATTTAGTATTCGTAGTATTTGGTTGTGGATTTTAGGGACAAGCATTTGAATCTGCCTGTAACCTTTCTTGGCAGCTGCACATTGGTTTTGTATAGGAATTATTGACACTTACCTCGTTTACAAAGAACTCTCGGTTTTACTTTAACTTGATAGCATAGTTGCAACGGCTCTTTATTTTTACGCAATTGTTGTAGTTTTGTCGTTTTCTTTCTGCAGTTGCCACTATGAGTGATTCAAAGTTCTGCACCATTAGGTCTACATATAGGTAAAATATTTCAAGAATGCACAATCAGTATGACTAGGCAAGAAGATTCTTTGTTGGTCAAAAGTGTTCTAGGACTTGTATGCCGTTTGATACACCTGACCAGATGACTAATAAACTTGATGCCAATGCCGTGAATGAAATTTTTTTATAGTCTTCTTTGCCGTATCAGGTTTTATTCAATTCAAGGAGAGTAGATTTGTATAGCTTTAGTCTCCCTCCTGACTTTATCTGAAACATTTGGAAAAGTGTAAGTAATTTCTAAAGTGTTCTTTAGATGTTGAAGGGCCATGTTACCTTCATTTCAAAGTATTACAGCAAAGCAGTATAATTACGAAGCTGGCATCCTTTATGCTACTAAAAAGTATACGGAAATATTGATTCGTTTCATCCTATGTGGTGTGAAACGAAGATGAAAGTGCTTTAGGAAGGGCACTCTCACTTTCTCTATGGAAGCACGGTACTGTGGTCATGTCAATAGCTTCTGGTTGTATCCTCCTCCTGGCAGGGTGCATTTATTTATTCTTAATATAAAACAGGGCAGAGATCGGTACCCTACGTTTTTGAGAGTTCGTTCATTTATTCTTTGTCTTATTTTGTGGCATTGGCGACTAAGGGTTTTTCTTTTCATGGAATTGGGCTTTCTAGAGTTCTTAATCAAGGGCCAGTCCCTGAGACTGCTTCTAGGCAATGTACCAAGAATTGGCACTTCAGTATTGGAGACACACATCACAAGTATGTTGGGGATCATCCTTTCAGTTTGTCCCTTAACATAGCCCTTGTCAAAACATCAAAGTCCATCCCTCATGAAGACATCAAACCTCACCATTGTTTTTCTGACGCCCACTACTTATGCTAAGAACCCAAATTTGAAGGTAGTCCGCTTGTATTTTTGTAGCACGTTCATGGATTCATGCTAGAAGTTGTTTTGTTGCAGATAGTTCAGTAGTTAATTTGATTCAAACTGAGGACTTTGGCCCAGTACATCCCGTTATTTTGCATAAAAGTTGAGAGATGTTATGTGTTGAACGAATCAAGAGTTGCACATGGGCATCAAACTTTCTATTGCAGAGTCAAGAAGCTCATTGTAAGCATTCTCAGAAAGTAATTTGGTTAGACTTTTGGCAATGATGCCAAGGTGAGAAATACACTTAATGGGTTGTTCTGTACCAGTTGGAGTTCTAGCACAGAGGAAGCTCAATATGCTTAGCTTTGAAGTTTTTGGTAGCACAAATTATTGCCTATTCATTCAGCTTCCCTCCTCCATTCTTTTGAGCAATTGAGTTCCTGAGTTTGATTTAGCAAGGGATACATTTTTCGTTTGAGATATGTCTTGTGACTTACTAAGGTTTATTATTTTTCAAATTTTGAACTTCATCATGCATTAATTCTGTTCAGGTGTAAACCCCATGTGGATGAGTGCACAATTTCTTCATGCTGCAAAAAATGCGTCTACTAAGTACACTATATGTGTTGAGATGGGTTTCTGGAAAACATTCTGAGTTTGAATGTAACCTGAAGGATTGATCAATAAGGTTAAACAAGAGCATAAGGCAAGGTTTTATCCATGCAGAATGATGACCAGGACATAATTTCTAGACACTTCAAGCAAAGTTGGTTTGATGGAAATGTCACTTGGAAGGATTTTGACAAATCAATCTATTATGAGAAAAGTGCCTACTTTCATCAGAGTAGAAGCAACGACAACTCTCCATGCATGGGCTGTACTTATTGCTGGAATTTTTGTTCTACTTGCCCTTTCCCTGTCGAGCTTCCTCCTTTTTGAGCATCTTACCTCCTACAGAAAACCTGAGGTGAGCAAAATGGTTCGTTTTTATCTGGAATTAGAAATCTGTAGTCTTATTTATAGTTTTTTTAGGAACAAGTTGTATCTTGTATTCATTTAGTCTTTTGGATGAACTTTGTAGCATTTAATGTTAGACTTGTATATTCTCGTTCTGTGTTGGACTCACATATGCTTGTTTTGTAAGATGCTGTGGTCTTTGCATGTCAGCATCCGCTTGTATTCTTGATACCTACAAATTTGAAAATTGGGTCATTCAGCTTATGGTAATTTAAATAAAGATCAAGATATGATTTCTAGCATTTCGTATTATACATATTGATAGAAGCAAACCGCATAGAGATGAGAGATAAAAGAGAGGAGAAAGAGATGCTACTTTATTTATAAGAGGGCACAATATGGAAATTAAAGATATCAATGGTTCTCCCAAGGAAAAAGCCTATCCTGAGCTCTAGCTTATAGTTCACTATTTTTAAGTTACTCTATGCTAGACTGCATCCAGGTCGCACTCCTCCTTTTTTACTCTTATGAAACCCTAGTTTTAACTCCCCCTTTTTTGGAGTATTTGGAGAGCAGCTCTCTAGAGTTATAATTCAAGTATCCTTTTGTTTGGTGCCCTTCTTTTGGCCCTTGCCATAATTTGCTTGAACTTTGCATTTGGTGTCTAAATGGTTTGTAATATTTTGTGAGTCCTTGTGATCTCCCTTAATTGGCATTGTTTTTCTGTTTCCTTGACTCACAAGAGGCAATATCTTAGCTATTGGTAACTGCTGAAGATCATAGGGATATAAAAATGATATGATGCTGAAAAGTGACATTGTGCATGTGAAGATATAGAAAAATGATGTCACAAATTAGAGGTATCAAAAGAAGATGCCACATAAATGAAACTGCCGAAAGATGATAAGAAAACTCACAGTGGCTGAACTTTTTTGGCTTACATACATTTCACCACTTAAAAAGGACAATTATGGCAATACATGCAAGTTCCATCAGTAGTGACAACATGCACATGAAAATTGGAGTACACATCACATCCATTAGGCACTATATGACTTGTAGGAGGTTGAGACGGGGTCGTGAGGGATAGAAGTAGCGTGCTCTTAAAGGTGGATTTCAAAGCACACAAAGGAATCAACAAAACAGATTGGAGAGACTAGAACTTCTACTAGCAAACAAAGCAATTTTCCTCTTATTAGAAAGTGTATAGATGACATAAATGATGTTGCATATATGGTAGATGACTCTCCAGTTCTAGAAGATGGGCAGCCAAAGGTCGCAAGGAATTGGACAGTCAAGAGTCCCCGGGAGGTGGAAGGTCAAAAAGCTATGGAAAGTGACCAATCAACAATCACCTAGGCCTCTTAGACATTCAATTTCACATGGTATACAAGTATGTTTAAATGCCTATGCCAATATTGTGGCTAAACAAAATAGGACTAGGCTTTATTAGTGTGATTGATGGGTGTTGCTGCATGTTCCAATCGTACTCTAATATATTCTGTTGTGATGCCACTTGATATTGATGGTCAATATTCCAACACTCCCCTTGGACGTACATCCATGTATATCATAATAGTATGTAACAAATAAAGAAAAAAGATAACCTGCACCACACAGAGAGATCTCTTTCCTTCAACTTCCAAGGACTGTAGTACACATTCTATGGATTCCATTAAAGCAAAGTTCCCGCACAGGTGCCGTGGGGCCTGGGTGCCGTAACAGGTGCCATACCATGACATGTGCCGTGTTTTTTTTTTTTTGGTTTTCTCACTAAAAAATGACAAAAAAATTTTTTTGAAAAAAAAAAGACAGGTGCCATGGGTGCCGTGGAATTTCATACGGCACCCACAGCACCCGTGCCGTACCAGGTGCCGTACCACGACACCTGGAACTTTGCATTAAAGTTTTCCAGACGTTTTTAGTCAATTTCGGCAGTATTTCAGCAATTTTTTTGGCTGTAGTAAGTTTTTCAAGGTGTTTTAGTGCATTTTAGGGCATTAATAAGGTCGAAGTCAATGTTTTTTGGTTTTTTAGGGCATTTCAGGTTGTTTAGCCATGATGTTTCATGGGTCCGTTTCGTACGTCGTTTCAAAACGTGTTTGAAACGGGAGGTTCAGGTTCAAAACGAGAATTTTTTTGATAATGTGTTTTTATGGGTTGTTTTTTGGGGTTTAGACATGTCATAGAAAGCAGTGTTGCAAGCCAATTCAAATCGGTCGATTTGTCCTGATTCAAACTGGCTAGCTGGGTTCGAATCGGCAAACTTTTCGAATCGTTTAATTTTATTTGTTTGGTTTGGGACAAAAACGGTTCAAACCACTTCGAACCGGTTCCCGGTTCGAATTGGTTCCGAACGGTTCGATGGCTCGAACCGCGGTAGGCAATTCGAATTGTGGTTCGATGCAACTATGATAGAAAGACTAGTACCAAGTAGATACATCCAATTTCATGAGAATGCTCTGGAGAATGCAATTTCAAGAGGAGAAACTGTGTATGGTCGCTTTCCTTGGCCAAACAAATTTGCATTTTTTTACCAGTCATTTCAAACGTAAGAAACACGTTTCGAAATGGGAACGTGTTTCTTTGTTCGAAACGCGTTTCGATGAAACATAGCTCCTGAGTAGTGATGCATCATGTAGTGGGAAATCTTGAATATTGCAATTTGGTTGTCGTATAAATAACGTTTTTGTATTTTGGCAACGATATAACAATAGAGAATGAAGAGAACTAGAGCTTGTATTAATAGAGAAAAATAATTGCCTATGCCAATATAGGCCCATGAATGTGAACCATCCACAAGAATCAGGTCAAATGCATCCCATAAGAATTATCTAGAGTGGGGTCACACGTAGAACCAACAAGATTTGGCTCCACAATGAGAGCAGCACCACATAACGCATCACCACAATCTAGAGCATATGTAATAGTACTGTGATGACGGGAGCATAATGACTAGACACAACTATGGAACTATTTTTTCACCAACATGTATACGAACCATCAGAACAAGAGGGTTAGCGCATACTATTTGGCACGTATAGAACATGGCTGATCAAAGTTCAAATTGTACCTGTGCCCCATCATAGGAATCTTGAAGCCTATGTATAGCATTTGGAACGATAGCAATAAGGGATGAAGACTGATTATATGATGTATCCAAGCATACATGATCTTGAGCGGTAGAGCCAATATGATAATTGGGATGGTCCTTGGCCCCATCCATAAACGTAATCCTTGCCACAACTGGAACATCATGTTTATCAGGTAAAATTTTTGCAGCAACTGGAATCTCTACATCTAGATTGTGTACAAGAATCTCCTTTCCAATATCGTGTGACCCATGATATCTTTTTATCGTGACATGAACCTGAGTTATCTTATTTGGAATATCACGTGGACATCTTGATCAACTACGTCTAGAACATCCTGAGAATTATCTAATAGTGAATCCATAGCATTAAGATTGTGTACAAAGGCACAAAAATCAAAAGAGTAATCAACTCGTCTACACGTCTACCACCAAGATTTAGCTTGGCCTCTAAAGATGGCTATCAATATGTGGATAGGTTTCAATATAGCTTTGATTAGTATGTGAATAGGTTTTAATATAGAAAGCTAGTGCATTCATCCAATTTTCTAGTCTAGTGTTCCCATAGTGCCCAAAATACAATGTGATGGAAAGAAACGACAATTGTTGTAGAAAATTCCATAAAGGTAAAAATTGCAAGAGGCAATTGTGAAATTTTCTTGTGCAACACTAACAAAAAAATGGCGTAGATGGAACAAACACAATAGTCAAGGGAGCCCCCCCTACGGGACCCCCACTAATAACTAATAAAAGCTGGGCCTTTGGCCAACATGAATAACAAAAGTGCCCTTGCGCCTATATATGAATAAAATGGCATGTGGCTAACATAGTAAATGGCTAGTTGCGAGGCACCATTGCTAGATGGACCAAATGTCCATAACATACGCTAGATAAATGAAGTTGACAATATGATAGCTAAGAGTTCCTCATAGGGCAATAACAATAACAACGAAGTCTTTTAGAGTAGGCCTAAATTGGTTAGAAAATGTGGGCATTGAAGGCAAAGTTTGACCAAAATAAAAACCACTAAGAGACCTTGTTCAAATGAAAATGATTGACACCTTTGGAAGTAATCAAGATAAAAAGTGAATGTTTTTAGGAACCTTACTTTAATCAATAATGAGCAACAATACTTGAAGGAGAGTGCTTGCATTCTCAAAAGGTCACTACTTGTGTGAGAGTTGGTTCTCATTATTTAGAGATTGTGTGGATGGACTAGCATACAACAAGTGAGAAGGCATGAAATGCAAAGGGCGTTAACAACAAAAGGTAGAGGATGCCCAATAAAATCCACTTATACTATCTTGTAATAAGTATAATCACATAAGCTCCTTTCACAACATACACAAGCTGGAGCCAAGGGATTACACAATAATGAGTCAGACTTTTTCAGAAGACATATTGCAATGCATGTCAAACCTAATATACGTGTCAAGCCTAGTATCTCTTATCCTTCTCTTGGCAATTTTTCTTGTAAAGATATTCTTGATAAGCAACAACGGTTTATTATTGCTTGACTGATTTGCACTTGTTTTTTTGGCTGTCCCATAGATCTGTTTAGGTCTATGTTTGGACATTGATAAAAATAGCTCATCTTGTCTCTCTCCTGTAGGCTCTAAAATATATAGATGCTTTGAAGGTTGTCATAGTTGTCGTGGCCCCATTTGCCCCCTTGATTAGATGTTAGCCAAATATTTGGCTTGGCTAACTTAGTGAGTCTAACTAAATAGTGAGTGCTCACTAGACTATGCTTATATTCATTGCATACATTAGAGATATAAAAGAAAGCTATTTTTATTTTTCGTATGAGATACATAAATGAAGCTTCTTGTCCTCTTCTTCTCTATTTCTTTTGTTTTAGCGTTCTGGTCCCATAGATCATTTTGGTCTTTGTTGATGTTAATAAAATCAATTAATGTAATCTGTGTCTCATTGTGGTGTTGTTAAGTTATTTTCAAAGAACTTTCTAACTAGGCAAAAAATGGCACCAATTCCTTTAAGGGCGTTATGTCCTTTGAAGGAGTGTTTTTGCTGCTTTTTTTGATGGGGAAAGTGGCAGACATATTGAAGCGTCTTCTAGGAAGCATCATGTTTTTTTTGGTTCATATTTTTGCTCGGTTTCCTTTCAAACCTTTTGTTCTTATGTTCTTATAGTCTTAGTGCACGATGAAGACGTTGATGAAATCTACTTCTTCGAAGATCGATCAAGCATGAAATGACTTGGCTATGTAAAGAGAAAAACTGTTCTCATGGAGGCAATGCTAAGGAGCCAATCAGAATAGTGTAGAGAAAAGCTATAGATTTGGAAATTTATGTTGATGGGAAATTGGTGAAACATAAACGAAAAACAAACTACAGCGCGAATCTAGCTCAAATGTGAGACAAAACTCCTAATTTCTATGTGGAAGCTGAATTCAAGAAGTGTTTTGGGCTTGGAAATTATCAATATCAATATGGACCTTTACGTTCCACACAAATTGTGAAACCGTAAATTAATAATAATTTGTGTGACTATTATTTAATTTGTTTGAGACTTCTACTTAAAAATGATGTAATTTTGTTTTTACCTATTGCTATTTTGTAGCTATAATATTATTTGTCAGCAAGGAACAATATTGGTATTGCTGTTTTGTGTAAGAGGACTCCTAATCCATCAAAAAGGTGTTTTTTATGGATTTGTAAAATATGCTAGGATATTCTTGGAGTAGAGAAATAGTCAATTTCAAATCATAGATGCAGCGCGTTTCTGAAACGCGTTTCTGAAATTTTCCAAAAAATTCCAGAAACGTTTTTTTTAAAAAAAACTTTGGTTTTTTTTTTTAAACAATATGGGTATCAGATGAAAGCTCTGATTAAGAGCATTTTTATTGTGTAGTTTGCCGACTGTTTCGGGGTGCATGATGGTCCAATTTAGGTGCATTAATCCTATTATAATTGACAACGGAATCTAGTGTAGACAAGAAACAATGAACACAAATCTGAAATTCTGATTATAATAAAGCGAGTACATATGATGGTGCTATCCAAGCATGCACCCTGGAGAAGGGCTTCAATGGCGATCTAGAATAGACTCTGGATGATTGAATTACACAATAACAGAATGCGGAGAGAGTGAACAGCCAAAGGACCTAGGGGATGCGAAACACCAAAAAGTGTGTTTTCACTCAGGGAATTGGAAGGCCAAATCATGAAGAGGCCCCCTGGACCCCGCCGCTGGGGGGCGTTGCCCCCCCCCACCGGGGGGCTACCGCCCCCTGGACCCCCTATTTCTCGGGGGTCTACTGCCCCCCCGAACCCCCTGAGCATTTATTGAAAACCAGAGCAAATAACAACCAAATAAGATCTGTTTGTGCCCCATCTAGTGCACTTTTGAGAGGCAAAACGCTGGTTTGACCATTGACCTAAAAAAATTTCAGCCATAAGCTATTTTTCCAATTTTTTTTTTTTTTAACGACTCTGGGTTACGAATCGCTTTTATGAGAAACGCGGTTTCAGAATGTGTTTGCCCAGAAACGCGTTTCGGTGCAACTATGTTTCGAATACATGTGTAAATAATTGGTGTTAAGGTGGTTTTTAAATCTAGTTCTAATTTTTTGAGAGTGGGCCACATGGAATCAAGTTATATGGTTCATGTGGTGGTGTTAGATTACTCATATAGGGAATAAAATGTTTTCCTAGAATCATGTTTTATAGCTTTCTTGTTGTTAAAACAGTAAACATGTAAAATGGAATTCTTTTTATGGATTGGTCTAATAAATTGACAACTTAAATTTCTTGGTCTTTGCAGGAACAAAAATGGCTAATTGGAGTCATTTTTATGGTTCCAATATATTCAACAGAGTCGGTAAACCCTAAAGGCAATCTATATCTCCTAAATTTTATAGAAGAACTTTTGCTTGATGTAATTTTTTGCGAACTACAAGAACATAGCATAAGAGTTTGGCCGTTCTAGCTCCTTGTTGCCATTGTAGTTCTATTGTTAATAATGTACGTATCAACTATATGTTTGTGGCTTATTTTCGGGTCCCTTTTTTGGACATCGTTGCAGTTTCTCTCATTATGGAATCCAAAACTTGCATTGGAGTGTGATATTCTTCGAAATTGTTACGAGGCATTTGCGTTGTATTCATTTGGATGCTACATGATTGCTTGCCTAGGTAAGTTATGTCAGTCCGTGTTGACAATTGTCTTGTGGCTTTAACGGTGCATGTTTTTGTATGATTGGATTAGTCTTTTACAAGAGTGGCGTAATGGAGCCTAATATTCCTGGGCCAAACAACTTTTGCTTGCATTAAACGAGTCATATGGTGGTGAAGCTAACGAAATTTAACTTGTGCAACGAGTTTGTTCTGAAGTAGGCTACTCAATTTTCTGGATGGAATCATCTCATTAAGGAATAATTTGTGAACTGTTTAATCTTTTGATCTGTGACTCATGACTGCAAGTTTTTCCTCTCTCATTGAATCAATAAACTTAGAATGTATTTCTATTAACAATCAAAGGTAGTTAGTATTGGTTTAGCACTCTTAAGTAATGGTTATTGTGGAGACATGTGATTGGAAGTTTGATACTCCTCAGGTGGAGATGATAGGGTCGTGGAGTTTTTCGAAAGGCAAGCAAAGATTGGCCCACGAACACCACTTTTGATTCATTCGGGGGGGAGAGCTGTTGTGAAGCACCCTTTGCCATTGAACTTTTGTATGCCGCCTTGGTCTCTAGGGCAAGACTTTTATGATATTGTCAAATTTGGGATTGTTCAATATGTAAGTGTTACTCTCTTTTTCTTCATGGGCTTGCCAAATGAATGTGAAGCATCTTTTTACTTGTTCCAACATTTGACATGTCCATTGTTGAGTTGCTGGTATGTTATGGTTTCACACTTTGGGATTTGCACCTAGCAAGGGAATGGAGCACTATGTAGGACATAGTACATTCTGTTCCAGAATGCAATCTTTCAAATTCGAATTACTTGCTGCTTTTTACTTTCAGGTTCTTAGTCGTAAACATGTTTTGAACAATATGCTGTTCAGCACAGATCTAAATGCACCAAGATTCAGCTGTGTTTGGCAATGCTTGTTCAGTATGCATTTTTTGAATGCTGTCTTCTGGAAACATAGGGCAACTTATTTGTTATAGAGTGCTATGTTTTGACAAGCACTGTCTTGTAAGAGTGGTACTTTTTAAAAGGGACGTCGACATTATTTTGTCAAATGAGGGAGTGTCATGAAAAACGTACCTTTTGTGAGAGAAAAGAAGACTTTTGCAACTTTCGTTTGAAAGTTTCACATTGGCACACTTATGTGAGGAAAACTGTGTAACAGATGGTGCTGATTACGCTGTTCTTTTTTTAATAATATTGTGAAGAAAGTTTTGCAGTCCATTATGGCTCAGCATCTTGAACTTACATACTGCATCATATCAGTGTCTTTGTTGGATAGGAAATCAGAAAACTTTAAGAAATCTAGATGGTACTTGGAAAAATGAGTACTTAGACTTATTACAGTTGGCGTTGCTGTGATAAGTCGACACTTTTGGACTGTGCAGATGATACTAAAGACTGTTTGTGCTTTTTTGGCCTTAATACTTGAACTTTTTGGTGTATATGGGGATGGAGAGTTCAAATGGTACTATGGGTAAGTAAAATCCTGCTCTCGGAGCAACTTTCTCTGAAAATGTTTCCAGTATCATAATCCCATTTCTCAAACTTTTAATCCCTTGGCATTCAGTTTTCTGTATTTGTATGTTCCTTTGTAAGGACAGTATTGTACCTTATTTGAATGAGATGAAGATTTCTGCATAATTTCTCATGTGGACATGTTGAATATGTCTTTAAAATTTGGCTCGACAATAAAAAATGTTAATACTGGAAATGATATATAGGAAGGCCTACAATGCAAAAGTCCTTTTGCTAAAGTTCAGCAAACAGTTACATGGACAAAGCAGGCCAACTTAGGAATTAATTATAATCATGCAGTTTGTTCTGAAGAAAAAAATCAACGTTCAATACTGGACCTTTTTATGGTCGTTTGTTCAAACTGTGGCTTCTAGGTTTCTATGTTACCTGCATCGACAACAGCTTGAGATATCCTGTGAAGTGACAAACCTTTAGAAAGCTGAGGGATTTGATGTTGAATCAGTATTACATGCTCTTGGAAGAACCTTATGTAATTTGTGAGATATGTCTATTAAATAAAATATTTTGTCGTCATTTCTGTTCTCCATGTGCATTGGTTCTGGCTGCTGCCAGCCTTTTCAAAAAGGTGGCGCTCCTCCTTGGAAGAGCTAACCACAATGGTTGCAACCATCAGCCTTTTAAGAAAATGAAAGTGCCGAAAAGCAAGCACACGAGAACTATCAGGTGGATAGTCATTACTTCTTGCTAAAGTCCCGACAGTTGGAAATCCTCCCAAGTTAGCTTTTACGATATGAAACGAGCTTACAATGTGTTTTTTCAGTTGTTTACTTCTTATAATTAGTTATGAACCTGGAAGCTCTTTTCAAAATTTGTATTTCTACTCAACTTCAAAGAGACTTTCTGCCATGTGTTCTCATGTTTCTGTCACTTCAAAAGATTTCCACACGTTTCCTTTGAATGGAGAAGCTGTATTCAGGAATTTCTCTGAAGCATTGCATATGTAGTTGCTTCAGAACACAATCTGCAACCCCCAGCAATTTGGAACTTGGGACCCTGTTTGGAAATTTTTTGTTTTAATTTAATTCATAATATTACATTTAGATCATCATACTATTCTCTGACCCTAAATCTGGAACTATGTATTGAGCAGACATGAGGGTCCGGGCCAAAATGGCCGTGTCCGACCCCTGGACGCGGGGTCTGACGCGTCCTTTTTTTTAAATTTGTTTTTTAAAGGCTGGACACGTCCAGCGTCCAGACGCGGACGCGTCCGGGCCCCGGACGCGTTTCTTTTTAAAAAAAAAAAAAAAAAAAAAAAGCAAAACCCGCGGGCCCTGCGGACAGTCCGCAGAACCCGAGAGCAGGCAGAGGACGGAAGAGGGCGGAAGAGGGAGGGTGTGGGAGAGCATAGAGAGAGAGAGAGAGAGAGAGAGAGAGAGAGAGAGAGAGAAAGAGAGATATTGTTTGTGTGTGTGAGAAAATTGTGTGTGTGTGTGAAAATTGTGTGTGTGTGTGTGTGTGTGAAAATTGCGTGTTGATTTGTGTGCATTCAGTTGTGTGTGTGGTGATCTGTGTGTGAGAGAGAGAGAGAGGAAGAGACAAAGAGTGTGAGGAACGTAGAGAGAGAGGATTTGTGTGTGTGCACAGTGTGTGTGTGTGAGTTTAGGATTTAGGTTCAAGGGTGCTTGGGTTTGGGGTTTAGGGTTTAGGGCGGGAGAGAGCTTGGATTTCTGTGCTTCTGTGTGTGTGTGTGCGTGAGAGAGAGAGAGAGAGAGAGAGAGAGAGGGAGGGAGAGAGAGATGGCTGCTCGTCCCATTTGGGATGAGGTGGAGGTCATGCCCGACAAAAAGTGGCGTTGCCCTTTTTGTCGAAAGCAGTTCACAGGGAACGCCTCTCGGGTTCGAGCACATCTGGGGGGGTTGCGAGTCCGACCCACGAGGGGACGCTACGGTATCGGCATTTGTATGGTCATCCCCGTTGCGGAGAGGGCTCACATTATGGAGACATATTCTGAGACAGCTGTTGAGCCCGACGAGCCGTCCACAGATGCCGTGGACTCTATTTCTACTAGTGCACCCACTGCCACCGACCCCACTGGTACACCCAGCGCCACCGCCCCCACCGTCGCATCTGCACCCGCCCCCGCCCCCGCCCCCGCCACTGCCACCGCCAGTACTCCCCATGGATCCACGGCCTCCACTGCTGCACCTACGCCTCTGCCATCACCGTCAGATCTGCACGGCCCGTCCACATCCTCCGCTTCCGCACCTGCACCTATGCCACCACATCCACATCCTCCCAGCCATCCACATCCCGAGGCACTAGACAAAGGTCCATGCCGGGACCTTTCAGAGAGGGGCAGCACAGAGAGGCCACCAGGACCATAGCACAGATGTTCTATGACCTGAACCTCCCCTTTATCATGGCATCATCCCGCATCTTTCGAGAGGCTATCTCGAAAGTTGCAGTCTGCGGGCCTGGCTACACACCACCCACAGCCGACGCACTACAAGGCCCTTTGCTCTAGGACCGGGTTGCATCAATCGTAGAGAGACTGTCCGCACTGCACGAGGCTTGGGATAGATACGGCTGTTCCATCATGGCTGATGGGTGGACTGATTGGCGCAGACGTCCACTCATCAACGTGATTGTTTCCAGTTGTTACGGTTCCATGTTCTTGCGCAGCATCGACGCCTCTGAGGCAGGGAGAGTGCATTCGGCCGAGTACATTTACGGTATCATTTGTGCGGCGATAGAGGAGGTCGGACCACAACGTGTTGTCCAGGTATAATATTCTTTCATTAATTGCTTGCTCATTTGTTGCTTGATGTTGATACAATAGTTCTGCGTAGTTTTCGATTGATTGCAATGTGTTTCCGAGCTGTGAACTGATCATGTGAATGTATCGCGAAAGGTTGTGACGGACAATGCGTCCAACTGCCGCGGTATGGGGGAGCTTCTTATGGCAGACTACCCCTCCATAGTGTGGATGCCATGCGCCGCACACTCACTGGACCTCCTCCTGCATTCCATTGGGCGCCTGCCTTGGGTCAGTGACATTCTCACGAGGGCACTTGCGATCGTGGACTTTGTCACACGCAAGCGTCGCATGACGGCGCTTTTCCGCACATTCAGCAGGTAAGCTGCCACTTACTTTTTGGCTCGTTTCATGTGTGCCTCTCATTCCGTTTGTCAATGCAGGCTCGACTTGAAGAAGCCCGCTCGCACCCGCTTCGCCTACCAGTTCATCATGCTTGAGCGGCTACACAAGCTCAAGGGTGAATTGCGGCACATGGCCACTTCGGCAGAGTTCACCGCCATGGACCTGTCCACGACCCCAGAGGGCTTGGCCTTCCACGACATCTTATTCATGGAGCCTTTCTGGGTGGATATGCAGCAGCTGATGGACATCATGCGCCCCATCTACTCTGTTTTGAGGCTCATTGATCGCGAGGGGTGCACGATGGGCCTCATCTACGAGTTCATGGACCGCATAGGCGAGTCTCTCCAGCGTTCCGAGCTGGACCCTGCCAGGTATAACTTTTTTCCGTCTCACCATCCTTATTTCCATTTCGCACTCTGTTTCGTCTTGCTGCCGCAACACGATGGTATGTAACTGTTGCCTCCGCGTGGTTTGGTCCACAGGTTGGAGCTTATCAGGCGCTTGTGGCAGCGGCGATGGGAGAAGTTTCACCGGCCCATTCACAGTGTGGCCCACATACTGCATCCGCTTTTTCAGAGCGAGAGGCAATACGACGATGCAGAGCTGCGTGCGGACTGGTTCGCATACATCCACCTCCTCAGCAGCGACACTGGGTTCCGCAGTAGGCTCGAGGTGCAGAGGCTCGGTTATAGGTAAACTCTTGATCTATCGTACGTTGTCGTTCGTTCAATTTCCCTGCGCGGGCTCAAGTGTACTAGATACTGATACACATTTTAGCATCATGTACAGTGGCATCAGATGAGATGTATATATTTTTTTACAGTCTATTTGTGTCATGGCTAATTTATCGTGGTTGCTTACAAATGGTTAGCTCTGTGAAGTTTGAATGGTTAGTCAAAAATGGTTTGCTCCGTGCAAGATGAGAGAGAGAGAGAGAGAGAGAGAGAGAGAGAGAGAGAGAGAGAGAGAGAGAGAGACCAACACATCTGCATCTCATTCAAAACATATGCATCATGTTCAACCATTTAACATAAGACCCTAAACCTGATACCCCAACAAATGGCACAGTTAACACAACACCCTTAGCCCTAACAAATCACCCTAAACCCACAACCCCACAGCCATAACCATCAAAACAAGCCACAAGCATAATCATCATCCATAAACATCATCAACCCCACCCACGTCCTCATTGTGTCGTAGGCATTGCAACACAGGTATGTGCAGATTCAACATCAAAGCTGCACTTTCGCAGCATGCACTTAAACCTGCGTAAAATGTATCAATGGTCCACGAATACAGTCCACTGGTTCGTGGAGCGGGTACGTACTCAGGGGACCGAGCCTGGCCTGATTCGGGCATCGTCCGGTCAAAATGGCCGTTCGACGGGTTAGAAACGTAATTAGGTCAATCCAAATGGACTAGTTCTGTAGCTATCCGTCTGACGGTCCCGTTTCTCCAAGCACTACAGGGAGTGAATGGTCACCAGTGGAATGGATGGTCATCATAACTGTGTCGTTCACTACCGGGAACCAGAAGACCTACTGGCTGGCCCGACGACGAGGGACCCTGTCCCGGACCATGGGAAGTTGTTCTGCGGTGAAGTTAATTCCAATCCGTTGCGTTTCCTCGCCCACGCCAGCTCGGTCAGGGGGGAGCAGGTCCGAGGACTGTGAGGGCACGTAGCTGCAGCTCCGGTAGTCGCCCCATTATCTCTCGCTGGCTCTCGTGAAATCCTCCTTCTAGCTTCCGTTCGTTGTGTCGGCGGACATTTACCAGGACATGCTCCGACTAGTTGCCCACGTGACGTCGACCCTAAACCCTAAACCCTAAATCTATCTCATCACATAGGCCATGGTACTGTGTAGAATGCATCATCGGTCCAGGAATACATACAGTCCACATGTTCGTGATCCCGATACGAACCCAAGGGATCGAGCCTGGCTTGATTTGGGTATCGTTCGGTCAAAATGGGCTAGGTATGTCAGATATATGTAAGAACATGGTTGGGTGGTGATTGAGCTGCCCTCAGCTAGTACGAAAACCTCAAGCATTAGATGATGATGCCACCTTTTAGATCATTTTGACTCATTGAACAGTGAAAACCTGATGGTGGCCAAGTTTTATTTTTATCTTTTTTATTCTAGCTTTACTGAACTTTGATCATTACCTTATCTTGCATGCTTATGGTGCAGGTATCCATATATCACTGTTGTGCTAAACTTCAGTCAGACGTGGGCATTATACTGTTTGGTGCAGTTTTACTCTGTTACAAAGGATGAGCTTCAATCAATCAAGCCATTAGCCAAGTTTATCTGTTTCAAGTCTATTGTTTTTGCAACATGGTGGCAAGGTGTCTTTATTGCAGTGATTTTTGGCTCTGGTGGGGATAAAACATTACTGCCAGTAGGAGCCAAATTTCAGTCAAGTTTACAGGACTTCATTATCTGTCTAGAGGTAGGCTTCAACAGCTTTTTGGGATTGATTGGTGTCACTCGAGAGTAGAAGTTTCTTCTCTTGCTGCGACCTATTTTAGACAGGTTGAGCTACCACTTTTTTTGTGTAATTATGGTGTTTTAGGTTTGACCAGATTTAAGGTCATTTGTGAATTCAATCATTGACGTACTGTGTTTGGTGCAGATGGCAGCTGCCGCTGTGGCCCACATATATATCTTTCCTGCTGCTCCATACCAGCTTGTCGATGATCATGTACATCGAGGTGTTTCTGTTTTAGCTGACTATGCATCATGGGATTCACCATTGGACCCAGAGGAGGTTAAAGAGAGTGAACGCACGCCTATATTACGGTTTCTTCCCTCTGACACTGAGAACGTTGCAACAAGCTTGAGAGCAAGTTTCCAAGATGTTGTCTTTGTGGGTGGAGAACAAGTGAGTGCTGCCCTAAAGACTCTACCACAGCTCTGTGCCTTTTTATGACAACACCAAACAGAATTTTGGAAAAAATTTAATCGTATAGAGTTTTAATCTGTCTACTTTGGGAGTCTGTTTGTAGCCAATCAACCAACTAATCTCTCATTATTTTTTATGCTGAAATGATTAAATTTGTCTAGTAGTCTCTTTTGAGCTTTTGTAGGCTGCTATGTCATCTGGCATGCCTGTACATCTTTCCAGGTTGTCAATGATGTGAAGACAACTATGTCACAAGCTGTGGAACCAATGGAAAAGGGAATCAATCGTCTAAATGAGAGACTACACAATCTTCCTTGGGGACCAAAGCACAAAGAGAAGGAAAAGAGGAAACATACAAAGGATGATAACTGGCTTTTGGCTTCATCTGGCAGTGAAAAGCCACCAATTCGAGGCATCGATGATCCACTGTTAACTGGGAGTGTGAGCGATAGTGTAGTGGCCAGGGGTCGAAGGCAAAGGGAACCGCATGGAAATGGAGCAGACAGTAGTGGAGAAAGCAGTGATCAAGGCGTCAGTGGTTTCAAAACGAGTGGTCGAAGGTGGACTGTAAGAAGATGAGCCTCTTGGGCATGGATTTGCCCATCGATGATGCTGAGGCATCCTTTAATATGAAAGACATTCGTGCAGATCCTCTTATATGTAAGATATTGGTGCACATAGCCTTATCAATGACCTGGGCAATTTGAGCTGATATCCTGATTTGTATATTGTTCCTTGTACCATAGAAATCATCCTTTGGCATGATAAAATTTTTGGCCACTTGGGTGGCTTATACAAATTATTGATGGTACTCCTGAGCCTATTTTGACAAGTGAGCGAGAATCTTCAATATATCAAATCCTGTAACTCAGTTCTTCAGGTCACACTTGTTTCCTTAGAAGCAGCCTATGATGGAAATATTAGGGTTTCAAATACTCGATCTTGGATTGCTTCAAAGGAAAGAAATATATGATTGAAAAGACGGCTTTTTGCAATAATTTTATTGCCAAAATCAATATTGATAGTCATACAAGTTGAAAGGTTATTGTTATCAACAATACCTAGTTTACAAACACGTATCTTACAGAGCAGTTAGTGTTTGACTGGATTAAACTATCATTTAAATCTCTGTATCCTCTATATGCCTCCTTTTTGAAGTCAATGTTGCAAGTGTGTGCATTGCCACACTGGTAATTTTTGTATACGTTGTTCCTTCACAAGGCACTGTTTTGAAACGTCAGCATTTAGCTGTAGTGAGAGTCTGCAAGGGACACCAAAATCTATTTAAAACCTGTGAAGGTTAAACAAGTTAACATGTTTTCAGATAGTTCGGTATGTTTTTAAAAGTCAAGTTTGGACTTACATATAATAGATCTTTGAATGTTCAATGAAGAAAATGTGAACACTATTAGATCCTTGACTTAAGAGTGTCGATATGTTTTTGTGTAACAGTCGTTTCTTACATAAATGTGCACTTTTATCAAGATGATCTTTTAGCTGCAAAATTGGTTGATTGTCCACATATTTAGGCTATTAGCAATCATTAGCATAAATTTAGGACATTCCAGTTTGTGAGGAGCAAGGCTGCCCCTCAAGGTGATTTTCTTGAGAAATGCTTATTAGGTGGGAGTTTTTCTGATAAAGATAGGTGGAGATGCCTATATCGTTTGTGTACCTCTTTTACTGCTTCTCTTTGAGAGGTTGTTGTAACAGTATCATAGCACAGCACAATTTTTTTGCTAAATGCTTGCATCTTGGGGTAACTGAAAGTGCTGTTAAACACCTTAACAAGCTATGAGGCTTAAGATTGATTGAGATAAGCAGATTGTTAGATGCCTAGAACCTCCGGCTTTGGCTCTGATATAAGAAAGAGTATGGCCTCATTGGTGAGTTCTTAATCTCTCTGGTAAAGTCAAATTCTGTCAAGGCTCTTCATTAAATCCTAAATGCATAGGTGGCTGTCATAAGTAGAATTTTCATATTCCCATACTTTCTTAGATATGATGAAGTCTCTCATTCACCAGTGGTTGGTAAGCAGGCACGCGATGTACTGTTGCTTATCTAAGTTACTAGTCTTCCATAGTTTCTTAGAAAATATTTGAGACTTTAAAGGAGAGCAATAGTTCTTCTTTTGGAAACTTGTGTCAAACTTTCAGCAGTATGAGCTTTATTTTGCATCCCAGTACAAAGGCAGCCTTCTTTACTATGAGTTCAAATGAATATGTGTGGTGCTAATCGATTGTACCATGAATGAGTGATTTTGGTTTCAGTTACCTGCTTGAAAGCCTTAATTTGAGTACCATCAACATGTTAATGCTCATTTCAAGAGAATCCACAACAAACAGGTTGCAGTTCGACATATGGCTATTGACAATCTTGCGTGACTTGCTTAACATCGTCATGACCACATGTAAGCCTTCATTCCACAAATTTTCGTTCATTAATAAAGGATAGGAAAACCCATCATATACAGAAGGATGAAACATTGAATTTAAAAGCCAAAAGGCAATATTAGTCGATCTAATATGTATGATGAGGTCAAATTTTTATCCATCAAAAACCCACCCCTAGAAGCATGCTTGCATTTCAAACTTGTATACCAATATTATTATCTGTTCGCATTCAAGTCTGCAAATAGTGGCTTCTTGGTAAAGGGTTATTCCTTTTTTGAGCCTGTGGTCTGTAGTTTAATTCCACTCAGGAAAACATGAACATCAAGATAAAGAAAATAGAGGGCATTGAAATTATGGGTAGCCTGAATGGCCACATGAAATTAGTGCACCCATCCACCCACCAAATCTCCAAGAGAATGTCTCAAATCTCCTTGTGCATGCACAATGTATTAATCCCGACCAGAAGTGGCATATAGTCTATAGCGCTGATGAACTAATTTCTAGCTGCATCTTTCATGCTTTGTGGGATGGAGTTCATGGTGCAAACTAACAACATTTATTTATGTTGAAGAATGCAATCTCTGATAGTACTCTAAGCACACTACAGTTTGCTTGGTGCTTGCATTTTATGCAAAGAGGTGCAAAACCTTCTAAGTTTCTCAAACAGGAATCCTTTTACAAGAAGGCAATTATGAAATTTTAAAGCAATTAAGTTGTACTATTATTACCTTATTGGCAGCATCATCAATGATTACTATGAAACATTAATCAGTTTTTTTAAAAATTAGTTCTGATAGTCTGTTTATCACAATTGCCAGTCATGGCACCTAGAGAGAATGAATTCATGTTAAGCCTGTCAGTTTTAGCTATTTTTCAAGTTTATTTACATAGAAAAATAGCCCCATCCAGTGTTTTTCCCTCAGTAGCCTGCATGTTCCCGACATGACACAAGTCATGCATATTGAATCATGCTCATCTTTTTTTCAGGAACATTTTCGTATTCTGTTTTCAGCTTATGTCGCTATACTGATGGTTTCTAGCTCTGCAGTGATTGATCTTGCATATCCTGTCAATCAGATTACTTGGAATTTGCTTCTAAAATCCAGAGGAAGGTGGCTAGTTTGTTGGCTTGCTGTCACCTAGGACAGATGGGGTTGGCCACCTTCACCTCTTAAGCTACCTCTAGCCACATGTTTCCAGCAACAAGCTTCATGGTGACATATTTAATTGGAATTCGAGCCATTCTATCATAAAAGTTTACCTTGTAACTTCAGATACGTCAGAGACTGTCTGCTGCAAAGTGATCTTGGTCAGACGCAAGCTCATTTGGGGATCCGATCTTATTTATCCTGTCAATCAGATTGCTTGGAAATAGCTTTTGAAAACCAGAGGGAGGTGGCTAATCTGCTGGCTTGGTGTCACCTAGAACAGAGTGGGGTTGGCCTTCTTCACCTGTTATTCTACCTCTGAACTACATTTTTTCAGCAAACAAGCTTCATGGCCATATTTGACTGGAATTCCAGCAGTTTTATCAGTAAAGTTCACCTTTCCAGGTCAGATACATTAGGGACTGTTTGCTGTAAAGTGAGGCAAGCTCATTTGGGGAACCATTATTCTGTCAAAGTTAACATAGTTTCTTCAGTACCTGACGGAAAACGAGGAGCACTTCAAATTCTGTAAGTCTCTAAAATTTTTCGAATATTCAGACCATAGTATCCCATTCTGCATCTTTTGGTACGGAACATCAAAATTTTAAAAAGTGCTCTCTGTTTCGGTCTCAAATAGCCCACTTTAAGGGTTTTTTTGTGACTGATTTCAGCATAAGCAACCAGGTTTTGTTGGCAGATATTTTCAGGATAAAAGATTGGTCTGCTCTAAAACCCTAACCCTATAATCGATGTCTGTACATTGATTAGGATATTCCGCCCTAGAATTTCAATCTGTTGTAGCTGGAAATTTGACCCGGTTTGGAAATAAGTCTGACAGGTATCAATTGATCATCCTCACTTAACCTCCTTCCCGATCTGCATCCCTAAATTTTAAAACGAAACAAAAACTAACGTTTCTAACAAATTTCGATATACAGTATGATGTCCGTACGTGCCTGTTAAGGTTCGGTACGCTACAGACTATGATCCATACTTCTGCTGAAAAATGTGTACCATTTATTGCAGTAGTATGAGTATAGAGGGAAGATTCTTGCAGGTTATCAATGCATGGACTAAGGCCGACTTGCTAGCTCTCTGTTTATCTGCGAACACATAAACCCATTTTATGCTTGCTTTAGTACACAAACTTGTCATTTCTTACTTATATTTTCTCTCTCATTGGTGAACTCATTAGTAGAAAAGAAACAGTTATGCATGTGGAAATGAATTTCTGAGTGAAAAAATCTCTTTGCTGGGAAATCCTGCCAGGGAGTTGGCTCAATTGGTTAACGCTTGACATCCAAAGTTTCTTTGGTCTCAGGTTCGAGCCTCCCCTTGGAAACCAAGAAGCATAAAGGATGAATGAGGCTGTTAGGTCGTCGTCGTGCCATTTCCTAGCCATCTTTTATGCTTCTCCGTATCATCAAACCATGGGATCGAAAGGGATCGAACCTGGGTGAGCCAGCCAACCTCAAGCACAGCACACCAATTCACAACTTGTGAAAAGATTGCCATTTTTTATGGCAATATTCCCTAGTAGAAAGGTCTTTTGAAAAATTCATTCACTTAGCACGTAAAAGACGACTGATGCTACAAAAAATGCCGAGTTTAACCCAATCTCTCTCTACACGGGACTACCTACGGGCCACTCCACCCTTTCTCTCTTAAAACAAAGTGGGGAATATATATGACTTGTCTCATTCTCTCCTCGCTCTCCCCAAGTGTGCGGACCATCCTAGCTCTCTCTCTCTCTCTCTCTCTCTCTCTCTCTCTCTCTCTCTCTCTCTCTCTCTCTCTCTCTCTCTCTCTCCAAAATGGATCACTTATGACTCCACATGGGAACCACCTATTTCCTATGGCATTTTTTATAACTCATGAAAGTTTATGAACACTTTTATGGGAGCCCGTCAAAATCTTTATGATCTCAAGCCATGATGGCTCTTTTCCAAAATTGAATGTAGTTCAAGAATACAAGGGCACACCTCAAAGGAATCTTTTACTAGTAGTTTTAGCATCCATGATACTCTTAAACAATATGTTCTCTCTTATTGGTTGGGCTTTCCATTACCTTCCCAGAATAGATTTCCTATTCTTCATCAATCATGCCTACAACATCAAACACACAAAGTAGTTCGATTATTGTTAATTTTGCAATACAAAAGCCATTGAAATTTGTGTTACCATGTGAATTTTGGAAGCGAAATCATGAATTGTATGTTAGTGTCACAATTACAAACATGATTCTTGTTTATCAACATGCATTAATCACACTCTAAAAGTTTCATAAGTAAACTTTTAGTTCTTTATATAAATAGACTTTTAGGGAGTGTTAAATATAAAAGTCTAGTTTGGTGTATTTTCGACTTTTTAGCCTTAACCGTGCCTCATTGAGGCCTTGGAGACGTAACACGTCTCACACAATGCAACCCATGTCCATGCATGAGTTGCCCACAATGTGATTTTGTTTATATTTACAATTTGAAGTTAATAGAATTACTTTCAATTTTTGAGTCTTTGATTGTTAGAGAACTTTTGTCAATTCTATCATCAAACTTAATCAAGATCTAGAAGACATGCATGTTATGTAGCACCACCAACCATGACATTGTTAAATTGTATGTTAAATCCTCACATAATATTTGTATGACAATACCATTGGTGGTTAAACTTGCAAGGCCCACAAAATATAGGATACTATCGATATATGTTGCAACATAACCTGCAACCACGACACCCCAAGGTGCCAATGCCATGATGGTTAGAAAGCCAAGACCCCGGATGAATAGGTAGATTGCCTAGCCAATCTACTATTGAACCTGAAGCTCAAACATTACACTCATACATGAGCTATGAGAAACAAGCCTTTTTGTTATATAATGTCAACAACACAGGAGCCAAGATACCATATGCTCTATAATAAACTACGGGACACATGCTATCACAATTTTATTGGATGTTTTGGTTGCAATAAGAACTACGGAACATTTGAAAGTCCACACAAGGGTGTACACTCTTTATAGTAGAGAATGTGGTCACGACCATCTATACAAAGATTGCCCATCTAGAGTTGTAATTACTAAGGTCAATAATAGACCAAATGCACCAATAAACTTAGCAACATTCATTGTAGACTCCCAAAAGGACTAGGAAAGATTGAAGCTCCAATGTATCTGCAAACTAGAGCATAGAAAAGCATTATAGAGCCAACGGTTAAGCTAACTCTCAAGAAAAAACAAACGCAACCATGTGATGGAAGCCAAAACTTAATATCGATTGAATTAAGTAAATACCCCAATTCAAAAATTGAGAAAAAGAAAGTATAGCAAAAAGAGAGAGAATGGATAAAAGAGGAGCTAAAAAAAACATCAATCGATTGATTTGGATCAAGAGCTTGATCCTTTGAAAAACCTTTTTGCCGAGCCACCCACTAAATCCCTCACCAATGAAATTATAATAGCCACCTCAAATACAATATTGGATGCTTTTGTATGCCATTTGCCACAAATGACGTGGAGCTACTTGATAATGAGGACCAATCAATCTAGGCACGGTGTTGAGAAATTCCACTAAGGAACCACAATCTCACTAGTAGATCAAATTTGATGAAATTATTGACAAAGAAGATGCCAAGTTAGAATATAACGTACATACCTAGTAGTAAAGGTAGGAGTAGCTTGGAAATTTGAGAAAAGCAACATTACCCTCCTAGGACAATAAAAGAACCTACCTAGAAAAGTTGATATAATTGATGGAGGGATCAGAGATGAATCTTATCTCAATGAAATTGTGTTGATAATGGAAGTTCAAACCATTCAACTAGTTTCACCACCAACCTAGCCAACCAAAGCATGGTTATCCACTAGGAGTGATGTTCAATGCACACATAAAAATAGTCGAGGTTGGTCACTTTTTTCACGGTCATGGATTTACTTAATGCACCAAACTTGTATAGTCTGTTGTACTTGTTGTATACATATTTTTCTAGAGAATGAATACTATTTCTTACAAAGTTTTCTTCCTTGGTGAGGAGTTTATTCATGACAAGAGTGAAAATGAGAGTGCAAAAGAGAGAGGAGATTTTAGTTTTGTAGAGTCAAGTCCCAAGTTTTTTTCCTTGTAAATGTTAATTAGTTTGAATCATTAACACATGCAACACCTAATGTAAAAAGTGCACTTAGAGAGAGTTGGCAAGAGAGGTTTTATGGCAAAATTTGAGAACTAGAGTTTTTGGCATGGATCTTGGAGGATCACAAATGGATCTAATGGATGTTTTGGGTCTAGATTAAAAGAGTAGAATACAATTTATGTTCAGTGAACAAAGCTAAGAAAAAGAGGTGTTTTACACTTTGACTACATTGTCTAGTTTCTTTCTCTAGCTAGTATTGTGATTACTGTGTCCATAGATGAGTAGTAGTGCATGAATGAAGTGTATGTCTTATCAGTGGATGTGTGTCATGTACTTTTAGTACATCAGTGCTTTTCAAGGCAATATAATATCCATTGTAAGCTTTGTAGGCCCAAAGGAGCTATTAGCCTTAAGAACAAGGCGGTTCCCTCTTTAGGCTCTTCAAAGTAACTAATAAGGATAACAAGCAAGGGCCCAATGTAGTTTGAATAATACTTAACAAGGGCTAATTATCCCTCAAGATAGTTAAGTTAAGTTAAGTTAAGTAAGAGCATTGTCTATAACTAGGCAAGAGACATCATTTTGTGAATCTTTTGGCTCATTTGCAAGTGCGAGCTTCTTGCTTCCTCCTTGTGAATGTGAGCCATAGGGATTTCCATTGCTAGGTCTCATGTGCCCTATCTACATGAATCCATGCTCACTTACATTGTTTTGTACTCTTCTTTTCATTTCTATTGTGATTCTATGGAGATCTTTGTGTTTCTAGCTTTCTATGGATATGCTATCTTGAATGCTTTGTACTTGCTATTAGCTTTACTTCCATTGTAATTGCTATTAGTTTAATTTTGTCACATGAAATTTCTTGGTATCAGAGCATAGATCCTAAATTCATGATAATTCTATGTGAATTTCATTAGATTTGATAAGTTTATTGCATTTGTAGCTTTCTTTTTGATAACTTCTAACTTTGAAATTTTCAGGTATGCTCAGACCAATTTTCGACATTCAATTTAGTTTTTCATTTCTAATTTGATTCAATAGGTTTGTAGAGCTTTGTTTTAGCTTTAATTTGCACCAATTTGCTGGGCATCTGGATAAGAGATGCAAAAGTTATTGCTCTTTCCCAAAAAACTGTCAAAATAGGTGATTAGAAATTTCACTTCACTTTATTTTCATTTTTCATATTTGATTTGAGTTTTAACATCAAGTTTCTATACATAGGATTTTAGAGCATTGTCTTGGCTTTGATCTGATCCATATGGCAGGTCATTTGGGTTAGTATCCAAAGAGTTATGACAATTCTTGATTCCTAGCTCTAGTTTTGTTAGTTTTCTTTCTTCAAAATTTTCAGAGCTGTTCTGTTGTATATTTGACTTATCAAATCACATTCAACCATTGATCTGATCCTATAGGCTGATAGAGCTTGTTGTTAGATTTTCATAGGTACTAAGTTTTTGTGATTTGGATCAATATTGAGTAAGTTATGATCAACTTAGTGGAGATGGGTCAGACTAGCCAGAATTTTGGAAATTTTTTTTACAAGTGAGAGCTTCTAGCTTCCTTGTGAATGTGATCCATAGGGATCTCCATTGCTAGGTCTCATGTGCCCTATCCACATGAATCCATGTTCATTTACATTGCTATGTACTCTTTATTTCATTGCTAATGTGATTCCATTGAGATCTCATTGTTTCTAGCTTTCTACGGATATGCTATCTTGAATGCTTTGTACTTTTCTTGCTAGCTTTACTTCTTTGTAATTGTTTATTTGTATGGTGAATGTACTTATGGGATAATTGTCTAATTCACCTTGTTTCTCTATGTCCCTTGTCGAGTTAAGTAGGATTATTTTGAAGTTTAGTACAACTCTTCTAGTTGGGGGGCAGTCTTAGGAGGGGTTAAATTAGGATAGTCTTCTAGTAGGGAGACCGCCTTAGAAGAAGATCAAGTACCAACCAATAGAACTATGGTTTGAGTGGAACTTACCCTTACTCACCCTACACAACGACCTTTAGGATCAACCTTAACTCTATTAGATGGGAGACCGCCATATTAGAGCTAGGAAAGAATCTAAAAGTACAACAAGTGGTAACTCTTCATCTTCTTCATCTAATGAAGTTAGGATCATTAATAAGTTCAACAGATCTAACTTCTATATCTAGAAGTTTAAACTCCAGATAACGTTGATAGATAGAGATCTTTGGGATGTTGTAGATGGGTCTGACCCGAAACCAAAAGACGTTGATCATGAATTAGCTAAGGCATGAAAGATCAAGGATCACAAAAGGCCCTAGCATCCATCACGCTGAATATGGCCAACTCTTAAATATTCCACATTACCACATGCAAGTTCTATAAGGAAGCACTAGATTTGTTATTGAATATGTATGAAACTCAAGATATAACCACAAGGTTGCACCTTAGAAGGAGGTTCTTTACACTCAGAATGTCTAATTCTACAGCCATCACTTCTCACATCTACAGTTTTAAATCTTTATTAGATCAATTATCAGCTATAGAATGTGCTATTGAAGATGATGATGTTGTTTTGACCTTGCCTTCTTCTTTACCAAAGTCTTACGAGCACTTTGTGGTAATGATCTCCACTCAACCTGAGCTAACTTTTCAAAAGGTCATCGATCATCTTCTTCAAGAAGAAATACGGAGAAAGACCAGTGATTTGTCTGTCAAAGACAAGTCTCTGGCCCTATACGCCAAGAAGAAAGACAATTCCAAGGGCAAGAATCAAGTGCATCAACAGTAGCAGAAGCCTCACACTCATTCAGAGAACAATGGATCGTGCAAGAAACTCTTTTGCAGATATTGTAAGAGGGTGAACCACGACATCAAGGAGTGTCATATTCACATCTACAACGAGGCAAAGAAGCAGCAACAACAACAACCGAATTCTACTAATGTGACAAAATTTGAGGAGTACACCTCTGATGAAGACAAACCATCAGAACTGTTAATGGCTTACAACAGTAGCGATGCAGACTACGATAGCTGGTATGAGTATGCAACTTATGGAAGAGATCAATTCATCTACTTCGGAGACTCTAGCACCATCCGCGTGGAAGGCAAGGCGATTGTCAAGATTGCATTCCACAATGCATTCTCTATTTCTGTTCCAAATGTTCTTCACGTGCCTCAGTTATCTAAGAACTTGTTATCGATTTCTAAGATGACTGATGAGGGCTACAATGTTGCTTTCTCTTCTGAACAATGTATAATCTTCGACAAAGATACTAATCTGACTACTTGTAGTCAAGTTGGAAATTTATACATACTTTCTGACTCAATCGCACTAGCTACTACTCACAAAAATGTAAACAATGATGCTTTACTGTGGCATGATCATTTTGGGCATGCTAATACAAGATCTCTTACATGATTTTATTTCTCTCTTTCATTGGATAAGAAAACTTTTGTGTGAATCTTGCATCTATGGCAAACACCCTAGAAGCAATTTCTCCAGAACACATTCCATCAAGACAAAACATGTATTAGATCTTGTACATAGTGATCTTTGCGGTCCAATGCCAACTCCATCCTTAGGAGATGCACTCTATTTCACTTTCATAGATGATTATTCTAGATTGTCTATAGTCATGTTCATAAAGCATGAAAGCCTTTGAATGCTTCAAGAAATTCAAGGCCATGGTTGAGACCCAAACATCTACAAAGGTGAAAGCACACTTTGAACTGATGGTGGCGGTGAATACATGTCTAATGAGATGTCTGACTATCTAGCTAAACATGGCATTTGAAGACAATTTGCAACTTCCTACATGCCTCAACAGAACGAAATTGCAGAAAGGAAGAATCGAACGCTTCTTAACTCAGCCAGATCCATGATCCATCCACCAATGTAGCATCTGTTTCTAGGGATGTAATCTTCAAAGAAGATACATTCTATGATTTTAAACAACGATAAATGATGTTGTGTCATTTCATCCTATTCTATGTAGCACAGAATCTTTCAATCATGATGTTTCTTCTATAGAGCCTGCAACTACAACTACATAAGCCAAGTAGCAGACAACATCTATCACCAGACCAGACCAAGCTAGCTCAAGCAGATATGGACAAATTCAAGAAGAAACACCATCGCAATCTGGTTAACCGATTGTTCGAATATCCTCAAGGATTCAAACAGTTTTTGAGAGGTATGCACCTCAATCTTTTTGGACTTCATCAGAAGATCCAGAGACCCTAGACGAAGCTATTAACTCTAAGGATGTTGTGAAGTGGAAAGAAGCTATGGAAAGTGAGTACAACTCACTTTTGATGAACCAAACCTGGACACTGGTTGACTTTCCCACTCAGAAGAGAGTTATCGACAACAAGTGGATCTTCAAGAAGAAGATCAACTCTGATGGTTCCATTGCAAAATGGAAAGTACGGTTGGTGGCTAAAGGATTCACTCAAGTCCAAGGAGTGGATTATCAAGAAATATTCACTCCTGTTGTCAAAATGCAGTCAATGAGGCAGCCACGGAAGACCTTGAAATACATCAAATGGATGTCAAGACAACGTTTCTCAATGGCTATGTCAAAGAGGAGCTGTATGCCTTCCAGCCGGAAGGATTTGAAGTCAAAGGCCAAGAGCAGAAAGTGTGCAAGTTTCACAAAGCAATATATGGCTTGAAACAGACCGCAAGGGCTTGGTTCGATATAATCAATGCTTATCTTATTCAATTGGGTTTTGCAAACAATTCAGCTGACTGCAATATTTACTCCAAGCATATAGGTGTCAATTCAGTTCATATAGCTCTATACGTAGATGATGCATTTTGTCTAATAACATAGTCTTACTGCACACTACTAAGAGTGATTTGTCAAAGGAATTTGACATGACTGATCTAGGCACTGTTCATTCTTTATTAGGAATTCACATTACTAGAAATAGATTACAAAAGAAAATCTATCTTAGCCAGCAGAAATATCTAGAGAATGTTCTAGAAAAATTCCGTATGTTTGATTGCAAACCGATTGATACACCAATGGATCTAAGTATAGTATTGACCAGACCTTCTTGTGCGGATACTGAAAGTAAAGTACTCGACTTAGCGAAGTACCCTTATCATTCACTTAAAGGATCTTCAATGTATGTCATGTTGTGCACCAGACCAGATTTAGCATACATTGTTAACACATTAAGTCAATACATGTGTAATCCTAGGATCTTGCATTGGAAAGCATTGAAGAGAGTGATGAAATATATTCAAGAAAGTTTAGATCACATTTTATGCTATGATGGAAATGCTATCGACCCAATGGTTCTTCAAGGCTACTCCGACTCAAATTGAGGAGGAAATGCCTCAACCATAAAATCCACTTTCGGGTTTGTTTCTTTCTGGCAGCGGGACCAATCTCGTGGAACTCAAAAAAGCAGAAATTAGTTGCGCTTTCTTCAACCAAAGCAGAGTACATCGCAGCATGTCAAGTTTCAAAAGAAGCTATATAGATCAGGTTACTACTCCATGACTTACAATACACTCAGTTTCAGCCTACTACCATTCAATGTGATAATTTGAGCTGTATTTCACTGTCAAAAATACCGTGAAGGGAGGGGCCGCAAACACCTCCTTTGCGGTCGTTTGGGAGGGGTCAACAACGGCCCACGAGAACCGTGAGAACTGATAGCATCAGAGAGAGAGAGAGAGAGAGAGAGAGAGAGAGAGAGAGAGAGAGAGAGAGAGAGAGAGAGAGAGAGAGAGAGAGAGAGAGAGAGAGAGAGAGAGAGAGAGAGAGAGAGAGAGAGAGAGAGAGAGAGAGAGAGAGAGAACCGTGAGTTCTAGATCTGTAAGGCCCGTGAAATGCAGTCAACATTGTCTTCGTTTACGATGAAATGTGTGGCCTAAAGGACCGTGAAATGCGTGGTCTAAATGCGGTCCCTATGTGGGATGAAGGGAGGGGCCGCAAACACCTCCTTTGCGATCATTTGGGAGGGGTCAACAACGGCCCATGAGAACCGTTGGATCGCAACTGGCAAGAGTTGTTGAAGATTGCGACCTGCATGCTATCAGAAGCGTGAGGAGAAGAGCCTGCTATTGGAACCTTGAGTTGTGAGCCTGCAATCACAACTGTCGGGCAGAGTTGAAGAATCACACCACCATCAACGACGTCCAGTTTGTAGATCAACACCTTATATGATTGTAAATAATGCCAAATGATGAAACAATTAATCATGTAAGGAGTACATTGAGTTATAAGGTGTGTTTGCATATCAGCGATGACCAGTTTCAGGTTCGTTCCATGTTAGTGTTCACTAATTTATTGTTCTACACAACTACAAACTTAGATTGGGTGAATATGATGGTGATTGATTATCATGCAAGTTGGGAGCCAAACAACTGCCTGAATGACGGGTTCCGTGATAGCTTCTATCAGGTAACCATTGTTAGTCTGGATGGGGATTTATGGTGTGGTTTGGGTGACGAATGGTTTGATCAGAGCTTTGGCGTGGCGATGGGAGATGGGTTGACGATCACCGGACATAATGTCAACGGTGATCATCGAGTCGGCGTTAATCCTGACCTTGTACGTGGTACCTTGGTACAGGAAGTGGAAACGAACCTTGTCCTTGTCCCAGGTGGCGTAAGCGTGAAGGGCGAGGCCCATGTTAATCTCAGAATGGAAGAGCGGCGAGTAAAAACCCATTGCTTCAGGGAGAGGCCCGACTGTCTGCAGCCATGGTTGGATCAAAGTGTCAGAGGGTAGAGGCCAAATTACTAACATAACCAATTACCTGCATAGTATATAGCAGTAAGGCAGGAAGGTTGAAGGCAACATGAAGTTGAAGCCGGTAGGAAGTTGAAGGCAACCACTCACAAAACAACTACATTATCTCACCACATCTACTCACCAAACAATCACATGTACAAAACCTTCTCTGTGTACAAAATTTGACAGATTTTCTTTCCAAATCTGACTCTGACCCTAACTCTAACTCTATCCTACATCCCAAATGCCAAATCCAACTCCAAATCTAACTCCAACTCTAACTCTAACTCTACCCTACATCCCAAATGCTAAGTCTAACTCCAATTCTAACTCTAACTGTACCTTGCATCTCGAAACCATAGACTATAAATATCACTTCAAACCTACTACTACAACACTTCTGAATACACAATGTTCTGAGTGTACCTCGCCGCTCCATCCACATCCGTAAACCGATTGTCCTTGTCAGTAATCAGCACATGAAGACTTGCTACATTTTGCACTCTCGAATGTGCAACATACAGCTGCCCATGATTGAACACAGGCCGAGGCAAATACAATCCAATCATGTCCATAGTTTGCCCCTGTGCTTTGTTTATTGTCATGGAAAATGCTGCTCTAATAGGAAACTGGACCCTCTGCAATTCAAACGGTATATTCGAATTGCTTGGCACTATAGGGATACGTGTAATAAGGACTCTACTCCCTATATTCTTCCCGGTCACTATCTCTGCCTCTATGACCTAGATGATCAATGTTGTGCCATTGCACAATCCCTTGTGTGATGCTATCGATCGTAACAACATCACAATCATCCCAATCTTCAGCACCAACTTATGTGGAGGACACCCACTTGGTTGCAAGCTGTTCAAATACTCTATAGAGTGGACATTAGAGCCCTCACACTCAACAACACTATCGGCACTATAAAAGATGAAAACATCATCTAGAAGCTGCTCAACAACCCTCACATTGATCTCATCCACATCTTTGTTCAATGGGGTCAATATTGCACGACTCCTCAAAAACTCAACATCCTTAAAACATCATGCAACATCAGGAAATGTGAATGAAATCCATTTGCCCACATCCTTAGGCACATGCCCTTCGGTAGGGAAATCAGGTCCAAATCACAATGCAAGAATGTGGGCTCACGACCATCTCCCACACTCGGCAAATAATCTGCAAACCTCAACTACTCATACTTATCGCCACCCTCCACGCCCATGACGCGCATGTTCTTTGTCAATTTATGCACCTCCATGTGTTTCCACAAACACGAACACTTCAGCGAAGCATTGACAATCTGCGCCCGAATTCCACGCGGTACCACTGGTAGAATCTGTCGAAAATCACCTCCAAAAACAATTGGAACTCCTCCAAATGGAGCGTCGATACTCAATATATCGGGAGAACCCCCAACTCCTTAACGACGGCCATAGCATCTTGGTATTGTTGATGCATATGATGCGGTGAACCGATGTATGAAGATGGAAGCACTACACGCGTTCCTATGTCGCTAGAGGAATGAGCTCCCACGACATCAACAATACCACACTCGAACGGTGACAGCTCTGTGACTACCCTCTAAATGTTCTTCAAAAGCATCAGAAAGTGCATTGTTACGGACATCATCATCGACACGTGCGTCATCTCTGACATGCATATGTGGGATTCCCCACTCGTCTAGCTTATCGCTTCCTATGCAACCTCCTCCTTCTTGCAGACTGGCTCTCACCCTCCGGAGTGATGTATGAAGGGTTGCCTCGCACACACTCGGGAGTGTCCATGTCATGGAATCACTCCCTCAAATGCAAAACACCTACAAAAATTGAAACAAAAATGATCAAGTTTTATATCAAACATTGGGAAACAATCAAATACATGAAAACTTGTATTAAGAGTGAAGGTTACGTATAAGCAGATTAGGGTTTAGGAACTATGGGGTGCGATTTTAGCCCCTTTCATACACAGTCTTTAGACATTAGGCATTACAATTAGGCTTTATGCATTAAGCTTCATGCATTACATTTTAGGTAGTAGGCTTTAGGATTCAGGCATTATGTTGTAGGCATTAGGTTGTATGCATTACGTTGTAATCAGAATGAATTTGGCGATGTCACGTGGTATCCATCTATGGGGAAAGCTATTTATCGCTTGGACATTCGTGTGAAGATCAACACACTCGGAAATGGCGTTAATGATTTTTTCGGATTTCAGCGAACTCCTTTGGTTATTGCAAGAGCAGAGTGATCTACTGGTATAGTATTATTCTAGATATGTAGTTTGTTTTTCATATCAATTTTGGAATAGCAAATTAGCTAATGATAATTTGTAATTTGTTACTTAAGAATTATCTGAGGTGAAAATGAATGCCGAGTCCAAATACAAAGTTGCAAAAGTACCAATAGCGACACTGTTTGCAGGAGGCTTGTTTGATGGCAAAAGCTCACTGGCCTTTGAATATGTTTTGATAGCTCGTTGGGTGGACAATGGATCTTTGAGAGAGAGGGAGCTTTGGTGTCTGTTGGCGGCCAGTAGAGGTGGTGTTATAGGAGCTCGCTGATCTTCACAACCCATCACAGCGCATTGCTAATGCTCCAGAGAGAGAGCTTATGCTCATCCTTATGGAGCACAAAAATTTCCAGGCAGCATCACTGCCTGTGCTCTTCCTTCAGGAATTCCAGAGCATATGAAGGTTCTCTGGCAGTTTGTTCTATCAAGGAATTTGTCATCATCAAAATCTAGCTGCTTCACGTGCCATCCTACGCATTTATACTCATTAATAAGATTATTCTAAATGTTGCAACCAGTCTCATTTTCAAACACAACCATAGCCTCTTCTTATTTACTTTTCAATAAATTATCATATTAACCCTGCATTGTGTTGCCTACAAAATTAGGAAGTTTTGTTGTCATCTCTAAACTATGCCCGAAAGAGAGAGAGAGAGACTGGCAGCATTAGCTAGAACGCTAGAAAGTATATAATGTTGTGAATCCAGAGATGGTAAAAGCTCGCTGGCCTGTGAAGTTGTTTTAATAGCTCATTGGGTGGACAGTGGATCTTTGAGAGAGAAGGAGCTTTGGTGTTTGTTGGCAGGGGTACTGCAATCTTCTTATGAGCGCTAGCTCTAAGTTTAAAAAAGAATGCCTAAAATGTTATAGTTATCATGATAGTAAACTAACCTACAAATTGGGAATTGCTGATCTACAAACACACTTGCAAACTGGTCGTTTATCTGCAAACACATCGCTGATCTGCAAATTGGACGTTTATCTGCAAACACGTCGTTGATATGCAAACACACCTTATACCTCAATATACTTCTTACACAATTAATTGTTTCATCATTTGGCATTATCTACAATCATATAAGGTGTTGATTCGCAAACTGGACGTCGTTGATCAACAAACACACCTTATGATGGTGGTGTGATTCTTCAGCTCTGCCTGACAGTTGTGATAGTAGGCTCACGGCTCAAGGTTCCGATAGCAGGCTCTTCTCCTCACGCTTCTGATAGCATGCAGGTCGCGATCTTCAACAGCTCTTGCCAGTTGCGATCCGCAAAGCGCCTGCCAGTACGAATTCACACAACACAACACAAAGAAAGAGAGCGCGCGAGAGAGAGAGAGACGCACAAAGAAAAAGAGAGAGACAAAGAAAAAGTGAGCGAGGAAAGAGTCCCGATCCACACACACACACACACACACACACACACACACACACACACACACACACACACACACACACACACACACACACACACACACATATATATATATATATATATATATATATATATATATATATATATATAGAGAGAGAGAGAGAGAGAGAGAGAGAGAGAGAGAGAGAGACCTGTTATACATTAATGGAAAGGTGGCTAATAAAGAGAGAGGCGCCGTTAGTCATTAATGGAAAGGTGGTTGTGTTTTGAAGGGACGTGTTTTGAAGGGCATGTGTGTGTTTTGAAAAATTAGACTAGCCAATATGCATGGATGCATGGGGAGGAGGGCCATGCATCCTTTTCCCCATACATGCATCCTCCTCCCCAAGTTTTGTAGTTAGAAAAAGCTCATGCATGGGTGAGGGGAGGAGGATGCATGAGTGCACCCATACACATGCGCAAAAGTGTACATAAGTTTAAATATATATATACTAGTAAAGAGTGCCCGTCGTTGACGGGCAATGGCGGACGTGCGTCGATGGCAAACATGCGTTGATGGTGAATGTGCGTGCATGCCCTAATGGCTTTGTGTATGTGTGTACTTGTGTGTGTGTGTGTGAGTGTGTATGTGCATGTGATGTTGTGTGTGGTGTGTGTGTCATGTTTGTGTTTATGGAGGGTGCGTGTGTGTGTATGCATGTGTTTACAGAGTGTGTGCGTAGGTTTAGGGAGTGTGTGTGTGTGGGTTTAGGGAGTGTGTGTGTGGGTTGTGGATTAGGATTAGGCTGTAGTTTTAGGCTTAGGCTTACGTTTTGTGTGTGTGTGTGTGTGTGTGTGTTGTGTCAAAATCTCTCAAAACTGTTAAATACTTCACTCTTTTGTGAATCTCATAGTCTAATTTTTCAATGTCAGCAAATCCATTAAATTTTTTCAAAAACATTATAATTCATTATTGTAACAGTGCATTATTATCTCACATATTAATGCATCAATCATCTACATAGATCTAAGATCCTATTTCCACAATAATTACAACCCAATCATGATCAAGAAAAGTAAACAAAGAACAATCAAAGCAAAATCAAAAGCACAAACATATCTTCATATATATAATATTCAATACCTCCAATGAAGAGCTTGGATGAGGACATTGAGTGGGTTGTCTCGTACAAAGGCAGGTAAGATTTTGGAGCACAGTGGATCTGTGCCAAAAATCTGGGGCCTGAACCTCATAAACTACTTGAGCAAAACAAATGAATTATATATGAATTAAAACTTTGAAGTTTCATTGAAGACTTTTGAGATTCTTGAGTAACTTGCACCAATTCACCAGCCACCAAAACCTGTGATTCTCCACAAAAAAGCTACACATAAAATCCACAGAATGTGATTGAAAGACTTCATAAAATTGCTTCTGTGTTCGCAAGATTGTTGTGGGAGACTATTCGAATACTATCCCTGAATACAAAGAAATGGTTTATCTACAAGAGAACAACTCAGCTTTGTGGCACCCACACCTGCATGCAAAGCAAGGAGATTGAAAAAGACAACAAATGTGATGGAGAAACAATAGGGAACTTCAAATTGTCATGCTCCAAACTTCAAATTGTCACGCTCCAAGGGTGATTTGAAATTTCCAGAAGACCTTTTAAAGGACTGAGTAGTTCTCAAAGCTCAGGCTGATTTAAATTGGCACATGGCATTCCTCCCACAGTTTTGAAAATATAAATGTGATTCATGTTGCAAAAAATGCATGGATTGGAAAATAATCTTCTTCATTGCTTTGTCGGAAGTTACGTCAGCTGCTTTCAGGTAATTATAAAGTCTCACAGACCTTTTAGCATCACAATGAGCAGTACACATGTCCAGGAGTATACCGAATGTAATGGCATCAATTTGGCATCCATATCTTGGCATATGTTCATACAGTTGAAATTGCCTATTCATAGAAATTTGTTCGAGCTAGAGCTTTTATCATCAAGTTGTAAGTCATCACATTTGGGTGGAAGCCTTCTGAAACCATCTCCTTGAAAAGCCCAAAATCTATAAGTGCTTCACCCTTACTTCCTAAACTATTTATGAGAATACAATATGTAACAATATCAGGAAGCATGCCTTGCCTTCTCATTCTTTGAATCTATAAAATCTTTTCTGGATCTAGCCATTTCGGCCAAAACAGTCAATCATTTGGTTATATGTTTGCAAATCAGACTCACACTTTGAGTCAACTTTACTTTTTTTTTTTTTTGTTTCAACAATGCTTCAGCAAGGGATTTCCAGATACTAATGTTGAGAAATTAGGCTATGCACTTTGCAATTTAAGCTAGGAAAGGGCCACTTTGCACTGGCACCAAAGAAGATTGATCACTATATTATCTTTGAGTGTTACACAACACCTTTCCGGCAGCACTATCGCATGTACTCTCGGAAGAAAATTTTGATTCTTGTGTTTCTTCCATGAATTTGAGCAATTTTGAGGACATAGGCTGGTCATTTCGGTCAAAACTGTCACGGGAATAACAGATTGGCTTTAAAAGCTGGTTGCTGGAAGAGCAAGCTCTCTGTGAATAGTAACGTGATACTATCAAGGATTCAAAAAATATGGAGCTGAATTCAAAATGCAAGACTGCTTCAATGTAAGTTTTGCAGTTTCGATGATATCTAGATGTGGAAAATTTTGAAGCCATGGCCCTAGCATCATCAATAATCATGAGTTCAATGTCTAACAATTGACAACCTCTGGTTGCTGGAAGACTATTGCAGATTTCACTTTGCAAAATGTAAGCATTCACTGTTCACAACATTGAATTCAACTGATTTGAATTTTACACCAACAGTAGGAAGAAATTTGAATTGACAATAAGAATATGATAAATCGTTATTGAGTGGCTCCCAACAGCTAAGTGATTATATAAGAAACTGCAATGAAAAAGAGATCCGATTGTAGTTTCTAGAGACTACATTAGCTTCAAAATAGTATGAGAAATCTGATTGCAAAAGTTAGAAATGCAAAAACACATTGCCAACACAGTGTCCTTATTATGAGTGAAGAGGACTCCAATACAAAGCAATGTCTCACGACGATAAAAATATTTTGCAACTTGTATGTTTGCATCTACTGATACTTTGAACAGAGAGATGAAAAGCAATCTACAATTCCATTTGAGCATGAAACACTTGCTGCTTTCAGTGTGCTGCACAACTTCTTTCTTACAACTGGGCGATTGAAAACAAATTCTGTAGATTTGAGTTGCTCACACCAAAATTGCGCAAGATAACATCAATGAGGTGCTTCAATTGCAAAATGCTAAAATAAAAACGTCTACAGAGGACATTTTTATGGGAAGAGAGGTTCTTCACGCGGGAGCCCTACAGGCTACAACTTGAACATTTGAGAGGGGCTACATCATCCCTGACAATGGATAAGGGCCAAACATTCAAGATATGTCTTGAAGGCTCTTTGCGCCAAAGTAAACTTAAAATAGAAATCTACATCAAAAGTTCAAACTTGTGTGAATGCAAGCAAGCAACGCTTTGGTGTTGTTGATGGTGGCGATGGTGGTAGTGCGACCAAGGCAGCTGCACTGACCAGATTTTGCACGTCTTTTGCGCTTTGCTCTTCTCTGTTTCCTACTGTTGCTGGTTATGGTCGTGGCTTCTAGAGCAGGCATTTGATCTTTTTCTTGTAGGAATTGAGCACAGAAAGTCCTCTCCTGGCTATGGTCGTGGCTACTGGAGCAGGCATTTGATCTTTTTCTTGTAGCAATTGAGCACAGAAAGTGCTCTCCATGAAGAAAGCAACCCGACACCTTTAGCAATCTCAAACAGATCATTGTCTGCCCAAATGTGCTCTTTGCAACTGAGAATGACTCTCATCACGGCTCTATCGATATCTAAGAACCCTGCTGTCCTGCTGTCCAATCTTTCTACGAGAAAAACATGTTGTCCTACTGTCCTAAACCCTGCTGCCCTGCTGTCCTATTGTCCTAAACCATGCTGCCTTCACTGTGCAGAACAATTAGCTGGTTGGTCTGATACCTTTATTCAATTCTTTTGTAAATTTATCATCTTTTGGGAACAGTTTCTGTCAATCCAAGCCAGGGATGGCTTGTGCACTTGAGGTCAATGCTCTGCTGACGTTCATCAGCGATGTGGGTTATCCATTTACAATCACATCAAGTTGGGTAGGTGGTAATCCATGCGTTGGATGGCAAGGTATTGCCTATGATTCATCTGGTGGGCATGTGTCTTCCATCTTATGGAGCTCCCTCTGCATCCACAACACCTCCTCATAGCACCAATTTAATGTTTGCTGCTTTCCCTGCATCCATACCATCTCCTCAGAACACCAATCCACCAATCCAAGATCAGCGAGGAATGAGGGTGAGGAATAAGGAGGCCGATGGAGTGCATGAGCACCGATGACAGAGGAGCATCGATGGAAAGTGCAGGAGCACAGATGACGAAGGAGCTATGTTGCATCAGAACTACGTTTTGACCAACTTTGGTTTTGAAGCTAAGTTCCTGACAGCCGTTCGCTGTGAGGCACGACCTATTTTAGGATTTGTTTTGGGGGCTTAGTTTTGCTAGACGTCTGCTGACGTATCTGGTAACAATGAGATGAAAGTCTATGAAGAACTTGAAAGCCTGCTCATGCTTTTGCATCAGGGTGTTTCTTCTTCTCCATGCTTTTGCCGTAACATACATAACATGACTTTGTGTGCTCTGCCCCAATCAAGCGGCTGCTGATCTGTGAATCAGGAACCACATACTTCTCTTTCTACCCAGCATTCAGATCATAGCTATCGTTGTTGGCAACAAAGTTCTCAGCTCAGACAACGATCCCATCACAGTACCCATGCAAGTTCCTGCTATGCGCAATGCCCACAACGCTCTATCGTGTCGGATTCAATGAATTAACCACTAAAATATATTTATATATATATATTCTCGAAAAGAATAACCATAGATTATAGACTTTTTACAAAATACAACACGAAATAGAAAAAAGCTTATAGGAGGAAGAGTTTATCAACCTCCTTAAAAAGAAGTAATGGGAAGATGACATAATCACCGATCCCGGATTCCCTGCTGTTCCTATCTAACCAAATGTTCCATAATGTGATAACTCTAGTAAATTGCCAGGAAGCATTGATAGCTGCATCCTCAAAAGTCATATCATTGTTATATATTTTGCCATTAATATTTCATTGTTGCATCATGAGTGTATCTTTCATTCTTCTTGTTGGCTAAAGCAATGACCACATGCTAGTTATTTAGTTACTCTTCAATATTTCAATATACTCATTGTTTTCGTTTGAATATTGAATGCTAACCAGAAAGGCTTAAGTGCCTCAAGTAGAATACTTCCTTATGTTTGATCTTGTCATAGATGTGAAAGGGCTTATATTATGTGGACCAAATATGAGTATAAAACTACATCTCTCGCACCTTGGTTTATTCTCATTCTATCACAATACAATGCACTAGGCAATTTAAAAGTTGTACAACCTCAAATTCAGCACAAGTGAGTTTCCAATCATTATCGACGTGCTCATGACCGTGGTTAGTAAGAACCTCTTCACATGCTCACCTTGATAGACTTCATCTCTTCAACAAGGTAGGTCAATGGTTTGCATGCCACACAACCTCAAATAGATGTGTTCCTCCACTTCCAACACATTGCATGGTACCTAGATACCTTTTTAGAATTATCCATTGGAAATTCCTTGTTAGAGTTGCGAGTTATTAACTAGATCTTTAATCAAGTGGAATCCGGGACCCCTGAGCTGAAGAGCCTCATCTCCTAAAGGAATGATAGAGTTCTATGCTCATCAACATTGTTAATTTTACCCTACTTTTGCCTAGTTTGCATTGCCAACCATTACAACTTCTCCAAGTGACACCTTTGAAGGGTGACATCCAAGTGGTTGGGTACAACATACATTATCCTTCAAGCCCAATTGGCTGAATAGTCCGTGTTTCACAAAGTGTGTGAACCCCGTCACATCCTCAGATGAGCGGAGGGGGATGCAAAGGTTATGTAGCAAGCTGAATTCGATCCCCTCATCCTCCACTAGTGCCATCTCGAGGCTGTAAGACGGTAGGAGAGACCTCACCTCAGGTCAACCACTAGGCCATCCACCAATTTGTGCATGGAGTCTAGGAGAGGAACATTTGGTGATTAGCTTGTCTGCCAGAGGAGATCTTGCTTATGGGGTTGCTATACAAGCCTTGTCACGTAGAAGACCTCTAAAAATTTTGTACGTTCAATAACCTGCTGGTCACCTTGTTATGTGATGAATAGTTACGCCTTTTGAGGGTCGTGGGTGATAAAGGTTGTAGGTTTATTGTAAAAATTCAGATCTTTCTGAGTTATTTAGCAACTTCGGACATGGCCAGCCATCAAAAACCAGGCAAGTGGGAACAACCCATCAACTTACTAGTACATGTACTAGTAGAGCTTCCTTGTGGTTGATAGTACCCGAAAATGAGGCCAAGTAGCTATGTGGCATTCAAACTACTCATGTTAGTACAAAATTGTTATCTAACACCTATTTTGCAGCAAAATTTGTCAATATTTAACAAACAATCTGGTTTCTTAGACCCATCAAACATCTAGCATTTTTTGAGCTGAGCTGCCCCCCACCCCCACCACCAAATAGTCTTCCCTCAGCCTTTAACAGCATTTCAATGGCTACCTTCCACTTTTGAGAGCCATCTATGATCTACAACGTGTCATTGAAGCTACTATGAATGTAAAAGACACTACTGCACTCCTGGTCCTTAGTGTATAAATACTTCTAGGTGTTATCAACCTGTCGGATCACAAAGAATCGAGCCTGGGTGGGCAAGCACAAAACTTAAGCAAATACACACCTAACGGGTATAAAGGTTATGTAGTAGTATCAACATGTGGGATCACAGAGAAGAATCAAACCTGGGTGGGCGAGTGCAACTCAAGAACCGTGTATAAATGACGAAGTTGCTCCTATAACTACATAAGTATCTCTCATACTAAATGTAATGAAAAGGGGAAAAAGAGGATCTTTCTGCCTAAGTACCTATAGCTATATTGATTTTGACAGTGCAGAGAAAAATAAAGACAGCTGGCAAATGTTTCTATCTCAAGTAACATTCCATGAGCTCCCTTACTGTTTGTCTCCAACACAGAAGCCCCCCTGGAAGGCCATGATTAAAAATTTATTTACCTATTTTCTCACAAATGACCTGGAGGAAAGTCCACATACTTCATGTGCAAATCCAGTATGTCTCTTCCATAGATGACACTGTAGTATTTCACATCTGTTTCAAGCTTTTAAAAAAATCTACTAAAGGCACTAGAGAAAAGTCCAAGTACAAGTGTGCTGTATGAGAGTATCGAGCATAAGGTACTAGACGTGCTTTAGCTGAAAACAGATCTAAGATTATGTGCGTAACAATTCAAACTTAAGAGGATTCCCACAAAATTTGAACTGTGCTGCTAGAAATACATCGCTTCAATTACTCTGTAAACCATCACAGATGACAGATATCAAGCCATGACAAAACTTTGGCCTACAAGGGGACGAGGGGATGAGATCACAGGTAATAAAATTAACTTTGTCCAAGTAAAACTGTGAGAGGAAAGTCTGTGCACTAAATCAAGGTCTTGCATGTGACACAATGTAATCATTCATGTGCCGAGAATTTGAAGATTCCCCATTTAAGTTTGCAGCATGTTGTTTGCGCAACTTTAGCTGTTGCAGCTTTTGCTTCTGCACTGTTGAATGATGCCTTGAGTATGTGGTCGATATCACAACCAAGAAGAAAACAACCAAAATGGTCCAAAGAGCAACCATCCAATATCTCGGGCTGATACCTACTATTGGTCTTGAATGCTTTGGCTCAAACATGCTCTTGTTTACTTGAATGCCACTTGAGTTTTTATCTGAAAATTTTCCACCTATCTTTTCTGCAGAAATGCCACTGCGGCTGGGGTTTATTAGTGATTTGATTTCATTCTGCTCTAACTCAGCTTGCCGTCCATCAGTTACTTCCCTCAAAAGTGGAGTATTTTGCAGTTTGCCACCACTTTCCGTTACATCTTCCTTGACTTCTTGATCCAATTCATCCAAGCAACCCCGCTTCTTGTGATGCAAGTACAATGCTTTATTCAAAATTGTGATACATTCAATGCTAATCTGGTCTCTCCTAAGCTCACCCCTGTCACTTGTCGCTAGCGACGAGGGATCAGGAGGCTCAGGAAACATTCTCCAACAGATATTTGTCATATCCTCCCGCGTCCAGTGTGCCTTGTTGAATTTCCAGTTGCCCACGCCAAACTCTAATCCATAGTGAAGTACAGGAGGCTCTACCCCTTCAAAAGGTATGTACCCAGGATAAAGCATTATGTCATCTCTGATTTGATGCCTCAAATTTAACTGCACATAGAAACTGTTTTCAGAAGTTTTTTAACAAGTTCAATTCTTTAGTTCCTAACTATTATTCTAAACTTTTATCAAGTGCCACCCTCATAACATTGTTATGAAGAGATGAAATATGAAAGCTTGTCATAAGAAAAACTTCAAAAAAGATAAGAACACAAAATTCTAGTTGGAGTTTTTATGGAGTCAATTTATTTAACTACTGATAAGTGAAAGAAATAAGAATCTAATAAGAGAATGTTGTTCTATTGAAAAAATGATGGTAATTGGAACATTTCAGCATCAACATCAGGACAAATGTCCTCCAAAGAGTCTTTGCTAATTTGAAAAACTTAATTCACATATCCAAATATGCAGCACTAGCTTGCAATAAGTACTAATAACTCTTCTAACAAGGATAATCAAAAGTATTTCAAAATATTTGTATGCCACCACGAAATTCAACTTGACAGGTGTATCTTTGTAAGTAATCCCGAAATTGGTACATGAGTGTAACTGTGCTACCACACTATCAGAAGTGTATGTATGCTACATGTATACCCTACAAAAGTAGAACTCAGATTGAAAGATGCACACTATGTGCTATGTGCAGCTATGAAGCTGTTCGCATATCCAACATTGAAGTTAAGAAGTTTAAGCAGTGCCTGTAGAGCAGAAACATGTATCCAATGTCAATACTGCAGTTTCCTATCAGTAATTGACCCAATTAATTGAACTTGTACACCAATCAAATCTTGTCTGATACGACTTATATAAACATAAAATGTGTAGAACAAAATAGGAGTTATGGTGTATTATATAAAAAAAGTAGAATAAGAATATATATTTATTAGTATAAGACAAATAAGTTCAGCTCGACAATATACTGAAGTACAATCATTATACCCATGATTTGTTAGCGAAAGGGGGGGAAAAATTTTATCAGAGTAGTTTGGTGCACCCCATACGACCTTTCAAAAAATATCTCAGAAATCAGAGCTTCAAAAAGCCATTCAGGAGAGCTCATCCAGATTTGGATGTGCTGCCTGCCTTGTGACCAACATACTACAGACAATCTCAGCATGTCTTCCTTCAATCCCGAGGCTGTAGTCAAGTTTCCTTACATTTTCAATGGGGCAAGTAGTATAAAAAACAAAAATTGATATTTGTGTTGTGAATGATTCTTTTGATATTTATGTTGTGAACAATAGAATGCCTCAGTAAGTAAGATGACCAAATGCTTGAATGAGGTTAAAATAAAAAAAATGTGAATTTGAAAAAGTTCTGGATTTTTTTGATATTTATGTGTTGGGAACGATAGAATGCCTCAGTAAGTAAGATGACCAAATGCTTGAATAAGGTTAAAATATAAAAAAATGTGAATTTGAAAAAGTTCTGGTTTGAAAGGTCAAATTGCAACAATTGACTACCTGCTAGAATACAAACTTTGTTGTGAAAGTATGCTCATAAGGATGTGCACAAGGGCATAGAAAGAGCAACTGCTGTCGAATATTCAAGAAGTGAAAGTCAAATTAAAATTTCTAGGAAGAAGAATTTAGAATAGAAGGGAGTAGATAGAGAAATGAAATACATTGAGAGACCTCTATTGCTGAATGTCAACAGGGACTCTGAGAAAGCACTACTTTAGCAGAAACTGGTTTCTTTAACCTGGTGAAAAAAAGGAAAGAAGGCTACAAAAAAAGAAGCTCAAAACAACTCTGCAGATGGAATGTCACTTATAAAATAGACAAACTGCTGGACATAGTCAGAAAGTTACTGAACCTTCGTTACAGTTACATAATAGGGTGAAAACTTTGCGATTGGATCAGCAAGTTTAAAAAATCCAAAAATTGCAACGATTGATTACTTCCTAGATTACAAACTTAATTGTGAAATATGCTCGTAATGATTTGCACAAGGGCAAAGAAAGAGTAACTGTTGTGGAATATTCAAGAAGCGAAAGTCAGACTAAATTTTCTAGAAAGAAGAATTCAGAATGAAAGGGAGCAGATTAAAAAATGAAGTACACTGAGAGATCTCTGTTGCTGAATGTAACTTTGAGAAAACACTGATTTAGCAAAAGCTGACTTCTTTTATCTGGTGAAAAAAGAAAAGAATGCTACGAAAAGAAAGCTCAAACCAACTTTCCAGATGGAATTTCATTTGTGAGGTAGGCAAACTGTTGGAAATAGTCAAAAAGCTTATTAACCCTTACGACCATAGTATATGGCTTGGTTGGTGACCATTTATTCTGGGCTTTAAAGGATCAGCAAGTTCAAAAATCCAAAAATTCCAACCATCGACTACCTCCTAGCTTACAAACTTTATTGTGAAAGTATGCTCATAATGATCCGCACGGGGCCATACAAAGAGTGACCGCTGTGAAATATCGGAGAATTAAAAGTCAAATTAAAATTTCTAGAAAAGGAAGTATTCAGAATGAGAGGGAGCAGATTGAGAAATGAAGTACTCTGAGAGAACTCTATTGCTGAATGTAACAGCGATGGAGGAAACAATGATTTAGCAGACACTCACTTCTTCTATCTGGTGAAAAAAGGAAAGTATGCTACAAATAAGACAGCTCAAAACAACTCTTCGGATGGAATTTCATTAGTAAGGAACTGTTGGGAATAGTCAAAAAGTTTATGAACCGTTACACACAGTATATGGCTTGGCGGTTCATAACAGGGTGACCACTTATTCTGGGCTTTGTGAGTAGATCAGCTAGTTCAAAAATCCCAAAATAATTGCAATATTGAATACTGATAGAGATGGTTAGATAAGAGGCAGGTGTACAGATACATAGCTGACTAATTTGTCTTACATAAACCAGTAAATTCAGAAGGTGCATCCTTTTGCTGACATTCTTACTGTGTGAAATCTGAGCTTCTTGTCCTTAAAACCTTCACCTAAATCTCAAGAAAAAACTGAAGCCAAATGGCTATAGCAAAAGTATTGCTTTAGTATTGAGATTTCAAATAAAACCTTAACAGGGCTGAGAGTGCAAACATAGCCAACAATCAATTAGGGAGCTTAAACTATCAGGCCTAACAGCCAATGAAAGTAGAATATGTATAGCTTGAAGTTACATCAAGTCTATACTCTTTCATGAATCATATAATTCACATTCTGATACCTTAGGGTACTGAAGTACCTAAAAAATTGGAGAACATCAAGCCTGATGTCACCTTAGAAATTTAACTTTAATGAATCATATGGTTCACAATGTGATACGTTAGTGCCAAGATAGCTACAGAATTAAAGAACATCAAGCCTGATCTCTCCTTAAGATTTTAAATTCAGAGTGGGTAGAATGGAAACATACAGAGTTATTCACGTTTTCCTCACCTCTGCGGCACCAAAGGCATAGCCATACATCTCACTGATCCAGCCTTTCCCATACTGATCACCCGAGATATTTGTTGCCCAATGTGCCTTGTCAGCCCTAACCTGCTCAGTTTTATGCAGCCACAAAGGAGCCAATGCTCGCAAATCTTCAATATGAATGATAATAATCCCACCAACTTTGTCACATGCCTCGGGATTCCTCGTATGAATTCGAGCTAATTCATTATCACATCCAATCAGATAACTGCAACAGGCATCAGAACACTGTAACTCTGTGAGCCAAAGATGAGAAAGGGCAACCAGGATAGAAACACCCCAAACTTAAGCTGAATGCATAAGCAGTGTTCCCTGAAAAAGCAAAAAAGATTACTTTGAATGTCCAGATATTTGTTGTTCTTTACACGCTTTTGTGCTGTCATGACTAGCGTAGTGGTCAAGGAAAGATGAAAGATAGGGGTGCAATGGCTTACTTATAAGGGACAGATACTGGATGACCACGCTCAGCACCAAAATCCCATGGGGTAACAGGCCCTCGCAGTATCATATCTGCATCCATAACGATCAGAAAATCTACTTCTGTGACAACATGGTTCAGCCAATGTAGCACAGCTGCAGGTTTATTAATTGCCGGATACCTGTCACATCAATATTAGAATTTTGGAAGTTAAAGCTTGGCACGAAACACTTATGCTTCAAATGCATGGTGCAAGCACATTGTAACAAATATTTCGTTAGTTGTTTGTAGTGTAGTACAAAGAGATCACATCTACTGATAGGCACACAGCTAGTTACAAAAAATATTGAAATTTGACAAAACACACACACACACACACACACACAAACACACACCAAAAGTAGTCCTTTTAAGTACTAGAGCTTATAGAACTATGCATATGGCCACCACAATACAAGTGGGTCGCTGGAATGAATCCTAAACAAGAAAAACAAATTCTCTTGATTAGAAGTCTATCTACAAGCATTCACCCAGAGAATCGCATCTACTAGCAGTGGTAGAAACGTAAGTTTTTTTGTAGTGTAACAATAGAAAACTATTTCAAAACATAACCTACCAGATAATGTTAAGCAACCATAAAGATCACCTACCGATCGCCTGTGAGAGGATGAGTGCTCATTGAGGGCACCAAATGAGTTGGTGCTAAATCCATGCCTTTGTAATTCTTCAAATCCTCCTCTGTACAGCTTAGCAACCTTGTAATATAACCCGGCTGGCCACTCAATTCAAAACTATGCACAAGGCCAACAGTTTGCCAGTCAAAATACGAAGAACATTCGACTGAGAATAGTGTATGAATTTTAGGCCAGCTCTTTTGAATTATGGATTGTTGTTCTTCCTTGTCCTTCAAGAGATTGTCCGCAGCTGCATCTTTATCCAACACAAGTCCTTCCAATTTCTCAGTTGCAAGGTCATTGGTTCTAGATTGGGTTAGAAATTCACTGTAGCCTACAGAAGAGTTCAACATGGTCTTCAGAAACTCCAGGTACTCTGACTTGGGAGGTTCTAAGCATCCATGTTTCTCATGGTGGAGAATCAATCCTTCATTTACAGTGTTTATACACTCAATGCTTAAAAGTAAAGCACGAAACTTGTTTTCATCTTGCTCCATCATTTGAACCTGCATTAAATAGTTGATCTTTTAAAAAGTGGAATAGATGCAATAAAAGAAGTTTGATAATCTCTCTCTCTCTCTCTCTCTCTCTCTCTCTCTCTCTCTCTCTCTCTCTCTCTCTCTCTCCGATGAGATTCCTATTGATGTGCCACCGCGGAAAAAGCCCAGATGCAGTCGGCACTCGCCTCCATCAGGGCCCACTGTACACTCCACTCAGCGAACACTTCACACGTACTTTCGCTGATATGTACTTATTCTCCACCTAGCCCGGGTTGTGGGCATTGGTACTTTTTCTGTAGTTCTTCTGTTATACCTGACCCAGGTTGTGGGCTTATTTCACTTCTGCTTTGTTCTACTTTCGTTCGTAGCTAGTTTATAGCATTTTACGGCCACGTCCTCCTATGGATGATGCTCCCACTATTGCTTGTACATATTTTCTTTTTGGTCTAATGCACCCACGGGTGCCCAAAAGACGTTAATAAAGCTTTCTTTCTTCTCTCTCTCTCTCTCTCTCTCTCTCTCTCTCTCTCTCTCTCTCTCTCTCATATTTAGATTTCCTGTGCTATAAACCTTTGAATACCCAAAGACCTCTTGAGAATCAAAAGTAGCTACATGAGCTCTATCATGATCCTGAAATGAGTGCACTATTTTGGTAGCTACAGCTATTTAGTATGACTACCAAATATAGAGATTTACTATAGTTGGTTTCTTAGCAAATTTAGACATAGGTCTCTTTAGCAAAATTTACATAATGGGTACTTGCACCCCTGTCAAATACAGTACGATTTCCTACAATCATTGTATTGTAATCTATTGTTCTTTCTCTAGCTTTCAGATTTGTGAGTGCTAATTAATTTCCATTTGGGAATCAGGATAATGCTGACAACCTAGCTCAAATACATGGCTAACAAAGCAAGGTCACATCCTGTCCCTCATCAAACTCCACATACCAATGATGTCAATCAAAATTAGATTTATACTATTACTGCATATTTTGTACATGAATTGTTGCTAGGCTAATAATCTCTCAAGCACCAGAGAGAGAAGATGCTGCTGTAGCTGGAATATTTTTTGGAGGTAATAGTATGCTTGGTAAAGTTCACCAATTTCCCGATCCCCTATGCCAATTGAAAAGAAGATAGCCATTTATTATTAATAGACATGTGATAATCACACTCAGCTAAGCATAGGTGCTAGTTCATAAGTGAAACAAAGTGCCCAAACAAGCCTCTGAAGGGTACATTATCTGAGTAGCCATCACCTGTGAAATGATACGTTGTGCTCATCAATAGTTTTATTTTTCGAATGCGCATAATTTTTTTCCAAAACTAAGAAAGGACTGTGGTATTCCTATCAAGGGAATATAAAAAGGGAGACCATGCAGTCATCCAGAATAATCATGCATTTCTCTAAAATAAGAGTAATCCTTGTGTCTTACGCCTACCATACTGTTGTAAGCACAAAAGCAATAGATATTGATAAGATGGTATAGGTTAATTTCTACTAGGCCAATATAAATGAGTCTAAAAATAATTAAGGGACCTTTGGTATCCAAAGTGGCCTTTGACTCATTGCATGTTAAACAAAAGCTTGGAGTCAATAGCAATGGTTCTAAGGATGCAAAGAGCAACATAGTGATACAATCGTCATTCAATCCATAATATGGTGCATGGGAATAGGCAGTTCAATATACGTATGGAGAGTACCAAAATCCAAACAATGTAAGAAAGCATCTTGAGAGGCTTTAAAGTGGTCAGGTAAGGCATGGTCTAGGCAAAAACATGTTAAACAAAAGCTTGGAGTCAATAGCAATGGTTCTAAGGATGCAAAGAGCAACATAGTGATACAATCGTCATTCAACAAGGAAATATCCATAATATGGCGCATGGGAATAGGCAGTTCAATAGACTTATGGAGAGTACCAAAATCCAAATAATGTAAGAAAGCATCTTGAGAGGCTTCAAAGTGGTCAGCAGGTAAGGCATGGTCTAGGCAAAAACATTGGCAACTAAACATGACAAGGCATCAATGACTATGCTACTCTTGCCCACAATCTGTAATGAATATCAAAATGTAATGTCTAAGACGTTAGAAGTCACTATTTGTCCTATTTGTCGTTTAATGGAGATTCCTCTGTTGATGCTTTGACTGCGAAGTCGAGGTACCAGAAGGTACACCCTGGGGACAGATGTCAAGGGTCATCAGAGTATATTTTCTCCGTGGGTGGAATCTTCTCCAGAGATAGTACGATGAGTACAGAGCTTTCTCCAGGCTTGGATTGAGTGACTTCACGGGGTTAATGCCATATTTAATGAAGTTGGGGCAATGTATATGGCTTTGAGGACCCAAGGAGCATTTTTTTAACTTTTGGTCCATGTACTCAAGTTTGGGGGGTCCATGGGGCACGTGACCTTCTCCAATTAGCGCTGGCTGTCCAATGCCAAGGCTTTTCATTTGCTTTTGTAACTCCTATGTAACACATGGCTCTTGGCTGTTGGCTTTTGGATATTCCACATTGGGAACCATTGGCCTTTGGATTTCTCTATCTCTACTAGTATAAATAGGCACCCTCTTTCTGCTGAAGAGGGGAGTGGCAATGCTTATGTACATACATTCTTTGTATAGAGATTTGTCTCCATTGATGTCCTACTTTGCTTCCACATGATTGTTCATAGAACATTAATCGCTTAATTCATTGTGAATGTCTCCACTTCTAGTTCACATTGAATCCCGACATAAGAGAACTAGAATCACAAAAATTCTCGATCATTAACGTCTTTCTTAATATAAAGATAATGGAGGGATGAAATGTGTACATGTCGAAGTGGATGAGGTATAGGTAAAGATGTCACTTCTTTAGAGCATGAATAATGGCAAGTCTTCTTTCTCATGGATTGTGTAATACCTTTCGGATCAGAACATACCGTTCCATACCTTCGGAATAGAACATGTTCTGTATGTTGGAAACAAGTATTTTTTCCCACTTTGAGAATTGTTTTAAAAAGCACCAATTTAACGTAAATCAGGCCTTTGGACAACATTCTGATATTGTGGCTGTATCTGATTTGAAATAGCCTGTGACTCCTCTTTACACCTCATCTGCATACACATATAGGAGTATTTCAAATCTGTAGGTCATATCTTCAAATTGTCTCTACATCTTAATTTCAACTCGCTGACCCTCGTATTGTCTGTGTCTTTCATCTTCAATTCTCTATTTCTGAAGTTCAAGGCTGTCTCATTCTTTCGTAGACCTATAAAAAAGGCATGAGTGTGGTCTAAAAAATAGACACTACTATACCTCAAGATGTAGAGATCAAAACAGGCAGCCATACCAGAATAGTAGGATCTAACCTTTTAACCTAGAAACATTCTGTGTGCTGGTAAATTGTTCACTGTTTTAATGCTCGGAAACTACTTAAGATCTTGCAAAACTATGCCAACACTATGCAATATAAAGTGGGAGTATTCACTGCATTATGCATGTCTTGCATAGTTTTGAATTCTTGGCAATTTGGACTTTTGGTATGTCAACTTGGATTTTTGATGGCCCCCAACACTTTACCCTACTCATCACTATATATATGTATTACAGCTGCATTCCCAAAAAAACAAAAAAAAAATTAGTCACATTCTGTTTCGTAACACCCATGTACATGTTCTAAAATGGAACAGGTTTCTATAACTACTGCCATAGTTCCTAGCAAACACAATTATTAGTGTTTGCAAACTTGCAGACTCATTCGCGTTAGATGTGCTTGCCAAACATGTTTGATGGTGGTTCAACATGAAAAACTATTACAAATTTTTGAGTCAGTTCTATTGTAAGAAATGAGTAAAAGCTTAAAATTCCTCAAATTTAGCATAAATTATAACCTTAGAAGCCCATTCTGAGCCAAAAGGGTCGGTACGTACTGTACATTCCGTACAGTACGTTCCGGAACGTACTGGGTCGGAACGAGTTTATTTACAATCTAAAAAAAATCAATATAATACCCTGCTGGCCCGCGTCTTCACCATTTCACAGACAGCGAGCAGGGAAAGTGCGCGCGCCTACACGCAGTTTGGGGGTGAGCTAAGGGGTGAATGTGCTGTCCTTTTTCTGTGCAGGATTCAATAATGATCATAGTTTCGATTTTGAGATCCTCCATAGAAGGGAATACATTCGCATTTGACTTGTAGGTGCAAACAAATCCTTTGTTCGTTTCTAATTGTTCTTATTGATGGGAATTGGATTCCTGGAAGGTATAGTATTGAAATCAATAGTAGCTCTCTTCACAATTGAAGTGTAGAATTCTCAAGTCAATTCTAGTCCATTCCCAACGCTCCTAGTTAATTACAAATACTTGTAGTTACTTTTCTGATTTTTAGGAGCAATGCTACATTTTTTAAAAATAAAATCCTTTATATAAAAAAATACGTTTTTATTTTTTTTTCAAGGGCCCGTTCCGGAACGGAACGCATTCCGTTCCGAAACGGGCAACTAAGATTATAACGCTATTTTGTACATATTGTACTAAACATATTCTATAAGATGTATTTTGTTCCTACAAGTCCCCATACAAAGTTCTAAGCACAAGAAAAAATTAAGGTTAAGGAGTAGCCACTCATCTCCTCTAGTGCTAAGTGACAATCTTGAAAATGGCTTCCAACTATACGTAGGAGATTCTAAACTAGGATATCTAGAGAACCAAACATGTCTTACAAATCATAAAGTGAAAACGCAAAGACCTCAAGCCTCGACAAGAGCAATATGGAAAAATCATGTGGCAGGTGGGCACGGTTCCCATGTCACTGGATGTCTCCAAAGAGACCATCCTTGTTGGTATGGCACGGCCAAAGTACCAGATAAATAAAACTTAAAAGAATTCCTATGGTAAGCATCAGAATTTTGCTTTTTAACATTGGAGACCTATCGAAGAGCACATACCAAATAATTATTCATTCATTTGTTGCTAGAGCAATTAGTGATGTTCCAAGTTATGCAGCCATTATCCGTTTGCTATGATGAGCCATTTCAGTCTAAATCATTCAATTTGGATGTACTTGATAGCCGGCATCTTGCAAAGCTGCCAAAACTATAACTTTCACTTGTCATGACTTTCAAAAAGTAATCAAAATTTAGAAAGCAAAACGTGGGATTCTCGTAATTAGCAGGAAGCCATGTATAGCATAGCATCTAAATTTTTGGTTAGCTTTTCCAGTTTCTAGCTTCCATCTTTGTAGCACATTTGTTCAAGATTGGTAACCAGCTGCTCAAACAACTTGAATAAGGTGCATCTCGACTTTGATGAAGTCCAAAGGAGACCTTTATAGAACTCTACTTCTAAGAACAAGCTTGAAAAAAAAAGCATGTTAAAAAATACTTGCAGCAATCAAGGTTTGAAACCATACCTCTTTAGGAAAGGGGGGAGCAGCAAAAAGGCGATTGCAATCATAAACGATGTTATCTGTGTGATAATTAGCCTTGTCAAAAGACCAATTGCCCACGTGAAATGGTAATCCATAGTGCAATAGAATAGGTTCAAAACCAGGTGTGGGAATATATCCAGGATATATCATGAGATCATCACTGATTTTGTGCCGCAAACCAACCTAAAAAGGAAGCCCAGTGAGACTAGTTCATCATCACATGTAATCTGATACCTATAAACTATGACTTGGACAATTTGAATACACAAGCACTTAATCCATCAACCCTTTCTCTCTTCAGAAGGTGTTACCCAAATTGATGAGTTACACTGAACTAGCATATTTTCAGTCAAAAGCTCAACAAAGACTTTAAATCATCAGAGTAACAACTAAAATATGTTGCACCAATGGGTATTAGAACCTATCACGAACATTCACTTGTATGATTCTCCATGCAGCAGTCATATGTGAACCCAAGGCTATAACGATGGTAACTAACCTCTGCAGCACCAAAGGAATAGCCATACATCTCACTAATCCAACCTTGGCCATAGATGTCCCCTGTAATATTGGTAGCCCAATGAGCTCTATCCTCCCGTACTTCCTCTGTTTTTGAGAGCCAAAAGGGTGCCAGTGCCCAAAGATCATCAAATTGCATGGCAAGCAACCCGCCAACTTTGTCACAATACTCGGGATGCTTTGTATGTAGCTTCGCAAGCTCATTGTCACACCCTATAAGGTACCTATTCATTCAAAATAAATTGCATTTATTTGAAGAAGAGAACATAAGAATCTCCAGTGACAGTATTCCAAACATAATCAACATAGTTAACTTACATAGACTTTGATTTGCAACTTTGCAATCTTGATGTTCAAGATTTATGCAAAAAGAAAAATCAATCTTGGGATTGCTCGAAAGTAATGACAAAGGTGTGTATGAACATGAAAAGTTTATTGTCAAATGTGTTACCACTATGTTCTTATTATGAATCCCATTTCATAACTATTTTTTTTTTATTGAACTCTCATTCCTAAGCTTTCAATTTACCACACCTCTAGCAAGTTGTGTTTATTATGTATTCCATATATGACGATAAACTTAATATGGATAGATCTTTCATATTTGCATGATAAATTACAATTATGACAACACTTGGAACTTTCATTTAAGGCAAAAAGAACAAAACTTTTGTGTTTGCATATTAGAAACTAACTTTGATAAATGGTCTATAGAATCATTAAGTGTACAATAAGCATAGTAGCACTACAGTCCAAAGAAAGATGTCTTACCAAGGTGCCACTTTCACAAAAACATGCATGCACATACACTACAATTGTATTGTCATGCAGATCAGTAGACTCTTTTGCAACATAAAATGCAGTAATAAACAAGTATCGAATTGGAAGGAACCAGTAATAAACAAGTATCGAATTGGAAGGAACCAGTACACATATCCAAACCCCAATCTCAAAGCCTGATAGGTATGAATCTCACGAGTGTAACTTTCTACCAACCATTGACTTGGACAAATTTGCTCGTTCTGTTACTAGCTTCTGCTACATCTTGGTTAAAACCTCTACAGCTCTAGGCACGTTATACAAAATTCATATGATTGTCGGACTAACTGGCCTATGACCATACTTGAGCTCAAAAAGGCTTAATCTTGTAGACGCACGTCTCTTATCATTATACGCAAACTCTCCCACGCGTAAATGCTTAACCCAGTTTGTCTACGTACCACTAATAACAGCTCGAAGCGTGTCTTCCAAGATCTAGTTAACCCTCTCTGTTTGGCCATATGTCTGAGGATCCTCATTACTACTTATCCGCAACTATGTTCCTAGCTTGAGGACACCTCTATCCAAACATTTCTTATAAAATTAAGATCTCTGATGAACACTATGGACTTTTGAAGTCCATTGAAGTTTGACCACATTCTAGATGAACAGCTCAACTACTTGCAAAGCTGTGACTTGGTTGAGATCAAATGGGCCATCTTGGAAAACCTATCATGGCAGTATCTACGATGAAAGTCTTGGCAAAAATGCTTTTCCATTCCTTATCAACATACCTTCCTTAATGGTGTAGGTAAGGTAAGTACTTGTGTGTTCCTCTACAGAAGAGACAAACAAAGCTGACTCTTCCATTTGGTCGACTATCTTGCACGCAATGTCAGGCCACATATGCCAACAATGTGGGTCCTTTTGCTACGCTCCCTTGACATCCTTCATGAGACCACTGTCAAATACAATGAAGCTCATCAAATACAGCATCTGCGATAGTGCATCAGCAACCCACATTTTCCTTGCCCCTCCAGAAGTAAATTTCCAAGTTTCTAGCATTAGCTTGGCCCACCGAGCTTGGCGGCCCTTTAGATCTAGTTGATTGCAGAAATATCTTAGAATATGACGGTCTATGTGTACACAAAACTCGGCGCCGTACTTGTCAAAGAGCATTCATGATATAAGCCCATGTAGTTTCAATAGAAAAGTCGATAGATTGAGCCTGCTCACTTGATGAATCACAACAGGTTGAACCTATTGTGTGAGACAACAAGGAGTTAGAAAGAAATAAATCTCCATCTTATATTATGGAGCCAATTATCAAGCTCGTTGTGAAAAGGATAACACGTGAAAGCATGAGTGAAGTACATCTAAAAGGTACTCTCTGCATCAATGGCTAATGTCTCCTACTAGGATGATCTGAAGAAAATCCTAATGGATCCTGAAAGAGGTGTTACATGTGTAGATCCGAGATCGTGATCCTTGGTGGGTACGACATAGAATCACCCTAGCAATGGTTGGTTTGGTAGGTTGTCAATGTTATCTCTAAGTACAAAGCCTAAGAGGGACATTGATCTCATCCTCTAACTCCAACTGTGCCTCTACCCAATAGAGGCACAGTTGGAGTTAGAGGGAGTCTACCCTAGGGCATCTCCTAGAAAAGAGTGAGGTGATCTATTGTTGTGTCTAATGGGAGCCAAGCCACATAACTCTCTCCTCATCTTGAACATCTCATATAGTAACAAAGCCACAGATCATCGGTCCTCATATGTCAGGACAATATCAAGTGTAGCTGGATGGTCACAAAAGCAGCAATATAACTGTCTCTAATCTCGTAGTAACCAGCCATCTGAAAAGAAAATGTTGCCTTTATATGATGTCCCCAAGAGAGAGAGGCTGAATGGCTAAGTCAAGAGTATCCTGAAATGTTCCAGAACTCTTATCCAAATACAGCCTTATCCAGTTCAAATATTCTTATTCAAAAATGGGATTCATAGCGATGGAACAATACCATAATATAGTTTTGAGTTTGCAAAGTGAGGAGGTACTCATATAATCTATCTAGTTCAAATGATCTTATCGAAAATAGGGGTTTCAGAACTTAATAAAAATAAGAACCGTAATAGTTAAGTCCCAAAAATGAGTAGGTGCATACTGTATTACAAAAGTATGGACCTGTACGTCCATAATAACAATAAAAGTGTTAGAAATAAATGACTATGCTAAAGTTAATCCATAGGTTACTTTGACCCAAAAGGTCGAGATTTGTGTAACCATGAGTATTTAGTTATTTAGGCCATCTTAAGTTTGTCTTAAGTTCAGTTGGACCCAATTTTGGTCATGTACTGACTCGTGGGTCCTTAGGGGTCTAATTTTGTTTAGGGGCCCTATCTTGACTTTTGGGGGTGCCCTACATTTAGTAAGTGGTTAACCTTAGGGTTTGGTGGCATTTGGTCACATCCAGGTAGAGTACTTAGATGCTCATTGTGTATTCCATTTTTACAGTTTGGCTAAGCATTGCTCTCCATTGCTCTTGTTGTTGTTTTCTCTCTCTCTCTCTCTCTTAGGGTTGGGCGCCCAGCCTCTTCTCTCTTGTTTTCTGTGGAGATTGATTGATAACTAGATCTTGGTGACTTGACTCTTGCATTCCTACATGGTATCAGAGCTATCGGATCTGCAGCAAGCTTGCTTGTTGGCGCCCTACCAGAAGAGGAGCTTCTCTGCTTTTTGTTGTGAAATTTCAGCATCTTGCTGATCTTTTCAAGTGGAGTTTGGATCAGCTTTTTTGTCTCTTTTCAGGTTGAAGGAGGGCGGCCATTAGAGATCTTGGAGGAGCAATTTTTGGCACCCAAAAATCAGAATCTCAAATCTGATTTTTATGCAACCAGTTTTCAGCAAGTTTTGTTTGGAGGAGGGCGCCCAAAAATCTGCTACTGATTTTTGGCTGTGGTGTCTCCTTATCTTGCTGTTTTTGTTTTCACGTTTGCATTTGTGTAGGAGGGTGCCCAAAATTCAGCAAACCCTATTCAGGGTTAGGTCAACTTGTGGCTGGAAATTTGCAGATTCTCAGCAAGTAGTAGGGCGCTTTCAACAGCCCTATTGGAGTGTGTGTTGAACACACTATTTGGCTTCCTAATTGGGTTTCGGTGTAGGCTTCAATCGAAGCTAACCTAATTTTCAAGAAGCTGGTTTTTTTGTGCAGCCATCTTTCCATTATCTTTTGGGCACTTTGGTTGCAGATTGAAAGACATCTTGTGCTCCTACTTTCAGCTCTTTGTTTGCTACAAATTTTTTGAGTAGATTTGGTTGTGGAAAGGCTCTCTTTCCTATCTACTACAAGCTGAAATTCTGTTGGAGGTAATGGCTAAAGAATCGGAAGCTATCGGTTCTTTGTTTAGTGAGATCGGTTGGATGGCACAAACTACTCCTTATGGAGTTACATGATAAAGAATCTTCTCATAGCGAAAGGGCTGTGAGATTTGGTCAATGGTGATGAGGAAAGGCCTCCGTCTTTGGCACCTCCTACACCTCGTGGATCATCATCATCAACATCATCTTCTCCATCTTCGGAAGAACAAAAGAAGTGGGATAGAAGGGATGCACAAGCACATTCTATGGTTGCTCTTGCTGTGAAAAGATCTATCTTACCTCATATTAGGTCTTGTAAGACATCTAAAAGTGCGTTGGATACACTTTATACTATGTATAGAGTCAAAAATCCAGCAAGAGTGGTGTATCTCAGAAATCAACTTTCTTTGTTGAAGATGCAAGAAGGGGATCAAGTGACCAATCACTTGACGAAGATCAAGGATCTTCGTGAGGAGCTTCTCAATATTGATGAGATAATTGAGGATGCTCAATTTGTTTCCATTACTCTCAACTCATTACCTTCATCTTATCTTCCATTTGTTTCATCTTTGAGTATCTCTCTGAGGGGACAGCAACTCTCCTTTGATGAACTTGTTGGGCTGCTTCTTCAAGAGGAGCAAACGAGGCAAAACTTTGCGGGTGACAATCAACAAAATCAAGCTTTCTTCACGAAAGGCAAGGGCAAAGGCAAGTCAAAAGGAAAGGGGAATCCTCCTTCCAAAGATGAGCAAAAGCCCGTTGGAGGTCAAAATGTCAACACACAAAAGAAGTGTGAGACCTTTGTGAGTTTCAATTCAATCAAATCTATTTCTTGATTGTAGAAGTCACTAGTAAGATGGGATCTGCTGGAGCATACCTTCTAGAAGCTAGTGAGAGATTGAATTCTACAAATTATAATATTTGGAAGGTTAGGATGGAGTCACTCTTGGTGCTCCAAGACCTTTATGAGTTCTTGATTGAAGATGAAGATGAACCTCTAGGTGCACAGGAGTTAGCTAGATACAAGAAGAGATCTAGGCTTGCACTTCATTGTGTGAAGATGAATGTGAGCAATGATTTGTTGAGAGAAGTATCAGCTTGTACTAGCGCTAAAGAGGCAAAAGGTATGGGCACTTCATCAAGGATTGTAAGAAAAAGCTTGCAAAAGAGGAGAGTAAAGGAATTGATACTAGTGCTTCACTTGCTACTTTGGACCTTGAAGCTAGTGGTGATCTCTTCAACAAGACTATGCTTTTGTGTCTAATATTGCTTCTACTAGTACTACTACATCTATGAGGAATTCAGATTCTATTTTGCAAGTTGCTGATTTTCAGCCCATTGAATGGGTGATTGATAGTGGTGCTACTCGTCATATGACTTCTCGCAAAGAAGCATTCACTAAATTAGTGAAAGTGCAAAATGGAAGTAAGGTACAATGTGCGGATGATGCATCTTATTCTATTCATGGAATTGGAATTGTAGCCATCATTTTGCCTAATGGTGAAGAAAAGTACATTAAGAATGTGCCTTATGTGCCGGGAATCAAGAAGAATCTTCTTTCGGTTTCAACTATGTTGAAGCAAGGACTAGTTGTTGAGTTCAAAGAAGATAAGTGTCTTGTCAAGGATCCTAAAAGATCACTCTTGATTATTGTTTCGGGAACAATGCATGCTGGCTTATTCATCATGGATACCTATGAGCGACGAATTCCCTCTACATGTCTTGTTGCTTCTACATCACAATCATTGGAGTTGGCTGAATTGTGACACGCAAGGTTTGGGCATCTCAACTTTGCAAGTTTGAAGAAGTTGAACACATTTAATATGGTAGAAGACATTCCTACTATTGAGCAGCCGGAAGGGCATGTATACGAGGGGTGCATACTTGGAAAGTTTCAAGGGAAACCTTTTCCAATTGATGGAACTAGCTGGACAGCCCAAAACAGTCCCACGGTGGCTGTTGTTGACTTTGCGGCATAGCAAAGTAAGTTCATTTTATGATGGAAAGACACGTGCCTCTACAAAATCAGTGGACTATGTTGATCTTTCAAATTTTGCTCTTACATCTCATGGAGATGTTGCTAAAGAACCTGTTTTCTATGAGCAGGACAAGGGAATAAAATGTTGGGAGGATGCGATGCAAGATGAGTATGACTCACTTATGAAGAACCAGATTTGGGTTCTTGTTGATCTTCCTCATGGGAAAAAGGCAATTGGTTCTAAATGGGTATACAAAATCAAGTATAAGGCAGATGGTACCATTGAAAGGTAAAAGGCAAGGCTCTTTGCCAAAGGCTATGCTCAGCAAAAGGGGATTGATTATGAGAAGACTTTCTCTCCTACTGCTCGGATGACTACCGTGAGGGTAGTAACCTCTTTGGCTGCCCACTTTGGTTGGCGTTTGCGGCAACTTGACATAAAGACAGCATTCCTCAATGGTGATCTCAATGAGGAAGTGTACCTTCAACAACCTGCTGGTTTGAAGGCCAAGAAGATAAAGTTTGTCTTCTCAAGAAGGCACTTTATGGACTAAAGCAAGATCCGAGGATGTGGTATCAAAAGATACATGCCTACTTTTGTGATCGAGGGTTTACTAATAGTCCTAGCGAATCTACTCTTTATGTCAAACATACTTCAGATTATATCATCATTATTTTGCTTTATGTTGATGATATTATTATTACAGGAAGTAATGAGCAGCAGATTGATGCCCTAATACTTGATCTTGGTATGGTTTTTGAAACCTCGGATTTAGGCCTATTGCACTTTTATCTTGGTCTTGAATTTGTACAAGAAGGGGCTGGAATTTTCATCTCTCAAGAACGCTACATTGAGCAGATTTTGAAGCGGTTCAAGATGGAAGATTGCAAGCCGGTTGCTACACCTATGGAGACAGGTCTGAAATTAAGTAGTCAAGGTGATGGTGAATCATTTGACACTACTTTATATTGTCAAGCTATTGGCTGTCTCATTTACCTATGTAATTCAAGACCGGACATTTCTTATAGTGTCTCACTCATGAGTCAATTCATGCATGCCCCGATGACATCACATTAGAAAGCATTGAAGAGGATCTTTCGATATCTTCAAGGAACAAGAAGTCATGGACTGGTTTTTCCTGCTTGAAATGATGCATGTTTGGTTGGTTTTAGTGACTCGGATTCGGGTGGAGATCAAGACACTAGACGCTCTACAAGTGGACATTGCTTTTTCTATGGAAATTTTGCAATTTCTTGGTCAAGTAAAAAGCAGACCACTGTTGCTACTTCTAGTGAGGCAGAATATAGAGCAATATTTTCAGCCACAATAGAGTGTTTATGGCTGAGAAGACTACTTGTTCACATGAAGTTTGGCGAGCCCTCAGCCACTCTTATCTTGAGTGATAGTCAAAGTGCTATTGCCATTGCACGGAATCCTGTTTTTCATGCGAGGACGAAGCACATCGAGATCCATTATCACTTTGTTCGGGAGAGACTTCATGATGGCAACATTTTACTTGAATATTGTCCTACGGAGGATAATATTGCGGACCTCTTCACTAAGGCGTTGCCTAGAATCAGATTTGAAGCTTTATGCAAAGCTTTAAATTTGATACCACGTGTTGGTTTTGTTACATAGTGAAGATTTCAATTTTTGCATTGTCATTTAAGGAGGGTGTTAGAAATAAATGACTATGCTAAAGTTAATCCATAGGTTACTTTGACCCAAAAGGTCGAGATTTGTGTAACCATGGGTATTTAATTATTTAGGCCATCTTAAGTTTGTCTTAAGTTCAGTTGGACCCAATTTTGGTCATGTACTGACTCGTGGGTCCTTAGGGAATTTTGTTTAGGGGCCCTATCTTGACTTTTGGGGGTGCCCTACATTTAGTAAGTGGTTAACCTTAGGGAGTAGAGTACTTAGATGCTCATTGTATATTCCATTTTTACAGTTTGGCTAAGCATTGCTCTCCATTGCTCTTGTTGCTGTTTTCTCTCTCTCTCTCTCTCTCTCTCTCTCTCTCTCTCTCTCTCTCTCTCTCTCTCTCTCTTAGAGTTGGGCGCCCAGCCTCTTCTCTCTTGTTTTCTGTGGAGATTGATTGATAGCTAGATCTTGGTGACTTGACTCTTGCTTTCCTACAAAAAGCTTCTAAATGAATTAAAACCCTTCTATGTATACTGCCCAAGTGTCAATTCCAAGTTATGCCCCTTCTAGAAGGGCCTAAAACCCTATGCATCAAAAACAATAAAAGTGGGCCTTTGAAATAATGGGTATCACAGTTAATGACCAGGTCATGCACCCATTATATGGCCTAATGCGTTGTATGTCCACAACATCATGCTACAAAATGAAGCCAAGAAAGACTATTGATATCTTGATTGGCTTTACCTTCCACAATTCAAGCTTAAAATAAAACATTAGATCCATTGCATATAATCCAAGAAACACAATATGATGCCTTCCAACAACTTTGAGCTCAAAATTAATTGGAACCAAAAACCTATCAGTGCGTGATATTGGATAAACTATAAAAGCTTCCTTTGCAATGCCAGATCATAGCATATTTCAAAGTGCTTTGGAAAAGAACATGACATTAAAAGAATATAATTCAACAAACCAATCCCCAAACTGCCGAAATCAATATGAGTGTGGTGCAGAGAAATACAACCATACATGATTCAAGAAACTGGAGCTAAATCTAAAGTCAACCAGAAGAGATGACAAACATGATATAGCCTACCACCAAACAAGCTGAAGACAAAGTTTAGATTGGCACATGAAGGGCTGTACCCGTAGGAAGCCGATACAGGTCTACCCTTCTCAACACCAAGCTCCCAGGGAATAATGGGGCTTCTAATGATCATGTCAGCATCCAGAATTACAACCCAGTCAACATTCTGGGCTTCTGCACTGTGGTTCAACCAGTGAACAACACCTGCTGGTTTGTTGATAGCAGGATACCTGGCAGAGAAGCATAACAGAAAACTTAAACCCTCAATTTGCAAAACCCATGTGTTGAAGTTTAAATGCTGCAAATAACTTCAGAAGAAATCCCTTCATTCACATGTAATTGAAAAACTACACGGTACTAAAGAGCATTCTGTATTCTAGTGCTGAGCTTCAACAAACAACTCTAAAGAACGTTTTCATGCTTGTCAAAAACAGTGAGTGTGTACCAGTCTCCGGTGACAGGATGCCGACTCATGGATGGCACCACATGCGTGGGTGCAAGATCCATACCCTTATAATCCTGCAGCTGTTCTTTGGTGCAGCTGAGAAGACGAGTAATAGGCCCAGGTTGCCCGCTCTTCTTGTAACTATGCATGAGGCCAACAGTCTGCCAATCAAAGTAGTTGTTGCACTCAACCGAAAACAGTGTGTGCAATCTCCACGGTTTTAATTGAGGGGTGGTTATATGGCCTTCAGGAAAATCCCTTGCACCAGCACAAACGTGGCAAATGACCATCAGCGTCACCACTAGCTGCCAAGCTCTGAGAATAGCATAGCTGATATTATACTGTACAAATGCCATGGCTCTCTTTATCTCTGTCACCCACGTCTCTCTCCTTAAGATATTGCAGTCCACTGTTCGGAATTCCAAACCAGAAAACTACTCAACGAAGTTGAACATGGAGTATATTACATGCATAAATGCTGCTCTTGTTAACTCCTCTAGCCTAATATATCTTCTGCAGAAATTTAGCTGCTGCAAAGATAAAAAATTTCTCACAGCTAGCCACACAGCAATAGGATAGGCTGAACCTCAGCACTATGCATGCATGCAATTGTTTCTGAAAAAGTTGCAGTATCAGGGCAGACACAGTTGACAGCCCAGCCCCTAAGCACCATATACATTTCTCATGCCGAAACAGGAACTCTCATTCAATTTATCGTGACAAACAATTTGACAGTCAACCTCCACGGATGATCCAAGGCCTAGAATTACCGTAACATTACAATGTAGTCCGATTTTTTAAATGCATCTCGTCAGTAACCTCGTCTTCTGTATCAAGCATGCATTGGGAAAACAAAACCAGAGAGAACAAGCTTGTGGTCAACTCACAAACAAATACCAAAACAAAACTGTAGAAGCCATCACGAATTCAGCCAATCAAGCTGCGCCCCTTTATTTCGCAATATTTCTTCAATCCTGATTCCTGCCACGCTCATCTAGGCACCCTATGCGATCGCTTTCGCCGATGCCGCCTCCCACACCTCCATCCGCCATCTCTCTCTCTCTCTCTCTCTCTCATACTCTCTCTTTTCTCGCGGAGACCCCATAGTCCTAATGGCACGCTGGGCCCATCACCATTGAATATTCTCTAAGCCATTCAGATCGTGCCACGTCAAAAGCAATATCCATTAAAAATTAACACGTGGCAAACAAAACTCCTAAGGACCATTTAAAATTGTACGCGTGGCTAGCATCCGAGTGAGTGGAATTCCGTACCAATGAGGCCCCTAGCTCTGCGACTTTTTCCCTTAGGCTTAAGGCTTAGGGTCCTTGACTCGTGGCTGCTGACGATCCCCCCTCCTCGACGAGGACGAGGAGCAGGTCCCAAGCCCCCTTCACACCACACCCCCAAATCTCTTCATAGGAAGTACCATGATTCACTTCTAGTCAATTGATACAATTTATAGAAAGGAACCCATTGGGGGTGAGCCCAAGTTTCCCGAAACAAACATCCTTGTGGTTTCCCTCCAATTGCCTGCATTTTTTTAAAATTATCGGTTTTTAAGATTTTTTGCCTTCTAGATCTTGCATCTCAAATTTTTTGTCGGCAAAACATTAAAAATTTATTTTATTGACTCAATAAACCTATGTAACTCAACTTTTATAAGGATCTACCTAGTTTACTAAACAAAAATTTCCTCGATTTGAAAATGACAAACCTAAAGTTTCTTGCATTTCAAAAAAAATTGCCGGTTTTTTTAAGTCAATTTCCTATGATTTTTTTCTGAAATCGGTTTCGACGAAAGATGTTGGTTCCATTCTCAAGAGATGTGGCTTCCCCAAACACACAGGGGTGAGCCCTTTGCTAAGAAGTACAAGATCAATTTCATTGGAGATCTTACGTTGTTCAGCAAGTTGACTTAGTTGGTTAGTATTGGTATCCAAAGTTTTTTGGGTCCCACGATCGAGTTTTTCTTGGAAACCAAGATGCATTGTAGATCTCACATCCAACCTTGTTAGTTTGTTAGTCAAAGCATCCAAACCTTATTTGGTCCTGGATTCAAGACTCTCTTGGAAACCAAGATGCATTGTAGATCTCATGACTTGATAATACTAGAAAGCTTTACTTGATTGTGTCGCTCACCCAGGTTCAATTTTTTGTGATCCCACAAGCTGATAATACCAAACTGCAATACTTAATTGTGTCACTCACCCATGTTCGATTCTTTGTGATCTCATGAGTTGATAATACCAAGAAGCAATATTTAATTGTATGTCCACCCAGATTTAATTCTCTATGATCCAATGGGCAAAAAGCAATACCTAATTGTAATCTTCCCATACGTGATGAGTCGTGTATTGTGTTTTAGTTGGGCGTGTCCACCCAAGTCTAATTCTTCGTGATCCCGTGGGTTGATTATTGTAGTAGGTTACATTGTAACATGGCTACTGAAACAAAAAGATATTGTTAGGATTACAACTATAAAATCAGATATAATTGAGGTGTCATAGACTGTCGTGATATCTCTGATATTCAATTGTAAACAAGTATAGTTTACCAAATAGACAAATGCATACATTAGTGCGGAATGAAAAACAATCTACGCTTGAAAATAGAATAGAAAGTATAGAACAATCGCACATTCATATAGAAGTAATCAAATAGAGACTATGAAAATCGAACTTGATTACAAATGAAAGTGCATGCAAAGATCATTCTAATGGTCGCACAAATGCTATCTACTTTGCAAGTTCAAATGTTCTCTACCTTATATATTCCAAATGTAGATGCTAAATTGCATATATACAGAATGGTTCAATCATCTATAACCTATGTCAAGCTTCATAGACAAGTTCAGAACTTAAACAGTTGTGAAAAAGTGCCACAACCATTGTAAAATCGCAATAGATATGCAGTATTGAAATTAGTGGATCAAATTTTATATTGACCCAAAAGATCGAAATACTTTCGACTTGACTCGACCCATCAACCCAGGCCAAGATCGATTTAGATTTGCTTCTTTGGAAGTGAAATAGTTAGCTATGTGAGCTATTTGTGAATCTTTTAGATTCAGAGATACAATGGCTAATTCTTTGCCATCTCTTGCTTTCCAAGCGGTCAACAATTCAGGTTCGGCCGGTTTGGCTATCAAACCATTGACGTATCTGCAAAAAAAATTTTTCGATCAGTATCATCCTCATCTCAAACTTCCACATGTGGAAGTAGTCACCGTTGAACTTATTGATCAACTAGATCTTTGAGGTTGAAACTTCCATGATTAAAGAACAATCTAAGAATGGTAATAATTGTGAATTTAATTGATGATTCAAACCTACTTTGATACCATCTTGTTGGTACTATAAAATTGAACTCGACAATCCTTATGGGATGTAAGAATTCTCACCAAACAAAGAAAAACACAATGAATACTAAAAAGATCAAATCGAATTATTGAAATAAGACTCTTACTTAAACGGTTCTTCTAATGTAGAATATCTGATTCTAAGAGAGCAGGGTTGTCACGGACGCCTAATTGTTTTGCTTTCTTCATGGCTGTCTAAGACACCTACCCAGATAATTTACCAATCAGAAGAACGATTTAAGTAATAATACGAATTCGAAGTTCGATTCGATCCTTTTAGTATTCATTATTTTTTTCTTTGTTTGGTGAAATCTCTTACATCCCACAAGGAGTATCGAGTTCAATCGTCTAGCACCAATGTAAAATGCCTACTCTAATGTTTGTTTGAGCCACTTGAAAGGTTAAAATTGTGCCCTGGCACGAGAGTATCCATAACATATTTTTTGAGAGTAGAGAAGAGGGGAAAAGAGGAGAGGGAGTGAGAAAGAGGACGTAGTGAGAGAAAAGGAGATAGTGAGAGAAGGTCTTAGGGAGAGGGAAACTTTTGCCATTCAGATTTTGCCATTGAGAGTTAAAACTTGAGAGAAGCATTGATAAAATGATCAATTATCATTAGAATTTTGTAGGCGGAGTGAGGGAGAGAGGGAGATAACTTAGAATTTAGGAGTGTGAGCCTTGAAGCTTGAGAGAAGAGAGTGTGTTAGCAGTTAGAAAGTCTTAGTACTAAGTAGGTTGAAGGTTCAAGGTTCAAGGTTGGGGAGTGAATTTTGAAAAATAATAGATTATATTAAATAGGTAGTAATAATTATATAATTAGTAACAGGAATTAGTTATTTGGATTTAGGGTTTAGGTAGTAGTATTAGATAGGAGTTAGGACTGGCCTACACAATACAATGTCGAAGGTAAGGGATTCCTCATGGGATCATGTGACAATCGAAGCAAACTACGACATATCGGGCACAAAGTAGTGGACCTGCAAGTAAAGTTTAAACCGTAAATGGATTCAAAGATTGTTCTTGGCTCTGAGTCAGCTTTTGATTCGAATTGAATAATTTGGAGCCTCTCTTCTTATACCTTGTCGAGCTTTTGTTTGCATATAGAGTGTGTGAGTCTGTATTCGAAGAGTTGGAAGATCCATTTCTTTAACTCTCTTTCTTTAAACAATAATATTCTCAACTTTCAATTTCATGTTTCAACTTGCTCCAATATAACATGTAAGTTTTAGTAGTGAACAGTGAAGTTTGGACTTTGATAAATGAACATTCAACTATCAACTATCAACAGACTACAAGCGACAAACCTCTATAGTACCAAGACGACACAACAATCAACACATTTTACTTGTTTCACTTGTGCATTCATTGACAAGGCCCTCTGAATCCTAGACAAGGCCTTCTTTGATACCCCCTTACGATATTTGAATGATGTCCATCTCCTGGTGGATTAGTTTGTTCATCGCATGGCCAGTTATTTGTGACACAATCCTCTGTGTTACCCTGATTCGCACACATTTTGATATGTTCTCCCTGCTTTGTGGGAGTCTCAAAAATCCTACATTCCGTATACAAATAACACCTTTCAATATTGTTGCATATAACAATATACAATTAGCTAAATCCAATGTTAGAATAGAGCAGGACCCCCTTGATTATTATACATGCTTGGGTGAGTGAATCTATTTTCATTTGGCTCAAATTAGTCCACTCGGCTATTGGCCATTTGCTTGGAGTCATTTTAGGCTTTTGGATGATGGCTTTGCTTGGCACCCACGTATGGGTACAGTCATTGGGACAAAACTACAAGTATTGCGGGGTCATGCGATTGGAACCGGGGTGCTGCTAGGATGTGAAATAGATTGCCCGCATGCTCCCTTGCCATTGATCCAAGCCATGCACTTGACAGGACTACTGACATCAGTTCTTCTAATTGCCCACACAGTAGGATGTGCATGCTGCTCAACCAGTACATGGTGATTGACAAGCTTGGACAATAGCATACCCAAAATTCAATTTTTTTGGTCTTCCCCTTTCACGCCAATCAATGTTTATGTATGTGTATTCCGGACGGTGGCTCCCATATTGGTCCAACTCAACCACATTTGATGGCCTTCTCTTTCATGGAACTGTTCCTATGTCACCTTCCAAGCAGGAACTTTGCCGATGCCATGGGAGTACCACTAACTGCACTATTGCAAATGTTGGTCACAACATGTGGTCCAACACTCTTTCTAAGTGCACTTCGATCTATTAAGTTCTGTAGGCTAGGTCCCTCTCCCAAGTGTCTTCCCAATGAATAGACATGCTGTTTTGCACTTTGTAACAATACGTTTGTCATGTCGGTGATGCAAGCATCATACAATAAATTTTTTTGGTGCCCTCCTATTGAATTTCTATTCTCTCCATCCCTATTTCTTTGTTAATCTAGATCCATACACCAGTTGTTGTAAATACTTGTACAATCGCATACCTTGCAAAAATACACTTCTTTCCTGACAGTATGCAGAAATACAAAGAAATCAGTGACAATGTCTCCTCAATTGTTCGGACACCTTCGACTATTCAGTCACCCTCGCTTATTCGGCCATCTTCGATTGTTCGGCCATCCTAGATAGTTCGACCATCTAACCAGATTCGATAATTCGGCCATCCTCGAACAATCGGCCGCAATCCGACTATTGGCGGATCAACAAGTACCTACGTCACGACCGGGCAGAATCTCCAACAGACAAAGGTACTATCTGAAGGCGATTACCAACAGCACATAGTGCCTTAATCGAAGAGGTGAGCTACTACTAGTCGTGGGTCGTGGCCACAAAACTATGGGTAAGGGCAACCCTGCTTTGCATCTCTGCTATCTCAACGCAACCCGAACGACTTGACTAGCACTAGGGGCATTGCACAAAGGGTAGTCTGGCGTCAACTTAGGGCTGGGTAGGAGCGGATCATGAGGGGACCCGTACCCCATGATAAGCCTAAGCACAGTCCGCGTATGGCACTAGCCCTGTCACGTTGGGGGAGGCAGCGATCCCGGTGTGGCGGCAGAGCCACTAGAGGGGTTTTAGTGGGTGAGATTCCACATACTCTCCATGATGAAAGTCCGAGGTACCTACCACCCGTCCTCAAGGAGTGCCATGAGGAGTATGGGAAGGCCCCTGCCTTAGCGAGATTGGGACAGGACCGCCGGCATCAGGAACAACACCTTGTCGAGTCTTCGATTCGCATGGTGCCCGGGCTAAATAGGGTTTAACTCGCTCATGTCCAAAGGACGCCACTGTTTGAACGGAAAGTGAGGGGGATTCTTGACTTCTCGTAGTTCAACTGCAGGCTGGGTCCAGGCGTTGTCCAAGGGTGGTGGAGACTTAAGAGCTCCTGCCTCCACCGTCATCTTTCCACAATCCACCCTTGGATGAGGGCAGAACCCAACCTGCAGATGCAGCTACAGTTGGAAATATGCACCTCCTGTGTATGGGAGCTAAACCAGGCAACCTGGAAAAGATATGTAAATGTGGCTACTGGAGGCTGTGCCCTGGTGAACTGTCTGCTGACTTGTGAAATTATTGGAAATATTGTGGTCGAGTTCTAACCCTATACTCTCAGGTTCAGTCCTACACTATGAAATTCACCTGTAGGTCTATGGAAAAGTACAAACAAAAGAAAAAAAACTTCCCCGAGAAACTCTCACTTTAGGAACTAATTTCCCTTCGTTTAATGTCAAAATACATAGCTACAAAGTATGGAGATTTGACTTTGAAAATCAAGCTCATAAACATAACTTGCTCTTGGGACGAAACTCTTAATGCTCTCAAGAGACCATATAGCACAAATAATCTCCTCTATTCTCTGAATCTGTCATGATTTAAAAATTGCCTTTTCAACATGACATGAAGAATGCATTTTGGAAATGCTTTCGGGCTTAGGTCTAGCAGTTGCTTGTTTGGTAGAAAGCTTGAGATTCAAAAGCATTTCAGTCAAGAGAAAATCATCCATGCCAGGCTTAGAAGGCTTTAAAATATAATTTTTCTCAGTATGTTAATTGCCTGCTGTGATTCGTGAACCACTTGTTGGAGGGACCTTTTAGCAGGACCAGTTGCAAGTAGTGAAATCATGTTTGATCAAACAGTTCACAATTTGATTCTTTGATCACCAAATAGGGCCTGAGTGGAAGTATTTTGAATGAGTTGAGAAACGTTGTCCCCTTTAGAAATCACCCGTAGCTATCACAGAGCCAAGTTGAATGTTTTCACAAGGCTTTTTAGACGGAAATTTTACTGAGCAGAATAAACAAGTTGGTGTCACAAATCCAAACACATAGATCATGTCTTGGGAGAAGTATGGCTGCCCACTACCGTCTGAAAGAGGCTGAACTTGGAGCAGAGCAAGCAATTGAACATGATCCAGCTTATCGGTTCAACTGTGTTCAACTAAAGGAGGCATGCATGAATATTGACCAAGTACTCTGACGCAGTTAAGTCAACCAGTATGAATATCTTTCTTGCACCCAGGTTCAGAAATGTAATCAGAGGCTACGCTGGTGACATCTCGTGAAGAAGCTTTAACACATGCCTCATGGTAGGTCTTGTTTCACCTTCTTTCTGGGTGCATAAGTTGGCAATGTTTATCAGGTCTTGAAGTTCTCTAGCATTAAACATATTTCCCAGGTCAGGATCCACTATTCGTGTTATCCCAGAATTTGTTGTGATATACTTTTGAGCCCATTCCACAAGATTCCTGCCCTCATGAATAGCATTACGGCCAGTGACAATCTCGAACAGTAGAACTCCAAAGCTGTAGACATCACTCTTTTCTGTTAATGCACGAGTAACAGCATACTCTGGATCAATATACCCTGCTTGAAAACAGACACAAAAAGGGGATTTTGTATGAGAAACACAGCAAGAGTTTCTTGGGCATTATCCAAAATATTTACTATAATAGTACCTGGTGTTCCAAAGAGATGTGTTGGGCCTGCAGACAATTTTGAGCAGTCACTTGGAGCAGTTCTTGCAAGACCGAAGTCTCCAACCTATCACACAGATTCTTTGTGAGTTATGTAACTGGCTGATGCCTATTGAATGCAATATTCTGGCACTAGCTTCATCATGGATGCGAACCTACACGCTAAAACTTGGCTTGGCTTTCAAGAAACATGGAATACCTTTGCATTGAAATTACCATCAAGTAGGATATTACTGGATTTGATATCTCCATGACAAAGTGGTGGATCGCAGTAGAAGTGTAGGTATTCCTGAAGGTTAACAGAAAGAGTTTGTACAGTTAGACATTACTCAAGGCTGCAAAATCAGCTGCACCTGGCCTTTGTCCTAGCTTGAAGCACTAATAGACAGAAAACATGGTTAATTTGCCAAGCTTTTGTCTCCTGCCTTCAGAGCAGTCAATGCCTAGTTTTCTTATTGGTTCACTTAGCAGTATTGAATGAGTTGTATATATACCAAACCCGCTGCTACTCCCGTAGCTATCTGCAACCGTGTTCTCCAGCTCAATGAAGTCTTGGTTTGCGCTAAAACCAGAACGACAACCGATTATCAGGCTTTAAACTCAAAATTGTATTCAGACCACAATTTTACGTATTGAAATATAGAGAATGACAGAGTAGTGTGATTCATTTATTTCTTGGTAGAGTCTAGTATTTCATCCATTAAACTTGCACAAACTATTTCTAAAATGCTATTGGCATTTCTACTTTATAAAAGCATAAATCACAAATGCACGTTCTAAATAAAACATAAAATGCTGTGACCATTGGAATCTAGTAAAAACAGACCTTGTAGGTGGTCTTTCAGACTTCCATTTTCCATATATTCGTACACAAGGAGCCTGAAATGACTTGAGCAGTGAAAATGGTGACAGGACAAGAATGTATAGTACAACTGGTAGCTAACATGACATTTACATGCAAGTACATCAATAAGAAAGTGAAAACCTACTTTGCAGGCAAAAGCTTCAGGCGTTTGAGGATGAATGTTTCAGAGTGATACTCAACTAAGAGGAGATAAGAAACATACCTTTCATGCTTTTCAGCACAAAATCCTAGCAAAGTGACGAGATGTCGGTGATGTAACTTTCTTAGCAATTCTAATTCTTTTGAGAACCCATTCTCCCCTTCCCTTGAGCTCTTCTGCATGCGCTTGACTGCTGCTACAAGGCCACCTTTGAATCTTGCTTTGTAAACCGTCCCAAACCCACCTTTGCCAATAACAGTGCCGAAGTTGTCTGTAGCTCTTTGGATTTCCTGATACTTAAAGAGTCTAAACACTGAAGAGATATGTTTGAAACAAGCTGATCTCAGAAATTGAAGAAATTACCCAAATGAGAACATGACTCACTTATACCTTTGAAGTAATCTTTAAGACAAAATAACTGAATGCAGACAACTTATCTGTGCAATTTTCAGAGGTCTGAGTGAAATAAAAGTACCATATTTCCAATTATTGCTCTGGATCATATCAGAGCTGGAAGTATGATCCCTGCTCCAGTGGGGAATAAATGTTTGACATTTCGATTTCTGTAATTCAATCCTCTTCCGCCTTATTAGGATCACAAATAACAAGAAAAGCATCAATGTTGCTCCGGTGACACCAATACCAGCTGCCAGAGTCAAAGTGATTGAAGATTTAGTCTTGGTATGCGTCGTGGGGTATAATTGTGAAGTGGAAGAAGATAATCCATGTTTTGGAGCTGGTGGTAGTAAAGGAGTTGGCATGAAAGAATATGGTTTCGCTTCTGGTGTGGAAACTGCACATTGTGAAGAAAAACCTCTTAGATGTGGATACAGTTTAGCACATCAGTACTCAGTTGTAGTCAGCTCTGTAGAACTCTGACCTTCAAAATGGGAGTGGAACAAGAATACATTATCCATACAATTAGCTGGCATTAAATGGTGCAAATGGCAGTGAGAAGTGCAGATAACAGAGCAATACCATGGAGTCATATACATAGCATAATAATGGTCAAGAACAGCACCTGTGTAACACTCAAACAAGAATTCTTGTAGGAGTATCCAATGAACTGACCTGAAAATGCATATAAGCAACTGCCAAGTCGAGCAGCATAAAGTGTAGTAGTTACTTTTGCTAGGACAAGAAAGGCTAGATTTACGCAGCTTTGAACTGTCTTTAAGTCAAAGTTTGGACCTGCAGCTACATATGCTGCTTTTTGGATGGCTGTTCTGCAAGTATCACATGATTCTTTCATCTCGTTGCATGAATCCTCAACAAATGAGAAACTCAAATCTTTTTTCTTAAGAGCCTGAATGAATTGTGAAACTGTTGATATGTTGTTGCAACCTTGAGAACTTTCTCTATATATGCTACTTGCTGGTAAACGACAAGACTGGAACGCAATTATCGATGACCGGTGTCCTTTCAACTTGCTGGTCAAGTCCTTGAGACAGGCAGTTGCTTGCCTAGTGGAGAGAAGAAAGCTCTGCAACGGTTTTCCAGTATCAGATGTTGCTATTTGTAGAGTGATCCACGATAACAAACAGCAGGTATATAATTTTTCCTCTGCTATGTCACATGCATCAGTAATGTCTTTAATCTGCCATGATTCGAATTTAAATGGGCACCCTGCACATGAAATTTCTCATCAGTCATACAGACCTTTTCCAACTTCAAAATTTTTACAAAATAAGATACAATGAAAAGGAAACATAATCCCTCAAATAAAGCATCATGCAGTAGAGTCCGTGTACCAGCTTCTTTCTACATGCTTCCAGCCAAGCAAAGTTTTTTTTGTGTTATGGCTTTTCTACCCAGGCTCAAGGAAATGATATCATCTCAAGGCTACATAAGATCTCCACAATGAGCTCCTGGATAAAATTTTGCAAATCTAAAACAAATCTATTCACCTACATGACCAGATTCTAACTCTTGGTGACAAATCCCCTCTAGCATTTTTTTATGTATATTAGACTGACCAACTCCTGCTTGCGAATCAGAGCATGTCCGATGGATCTCATACAAGGCCTCTCCGCATACTATAAAGTCATCCTGCTGAATAATTGTGGACTATATGTCCAAATAGGCACAAACATATTTTGGAAGCTGGTCTAAGTGGTCTGTTAGAATGTGTTATCCCACAGAGACACGTTATTCACTGCTGAGGTTTGGATCTAGTCAATATTCCTACAGAATCTTTTGCTTTTTACGGGCACAGCTTTCTACTGTTCAGCTGCTGGTGCTTTGTAGTTGATATTAGCTCCTTGAGGCTTCCTGCTTTTCAAAGTTAAAATAGCATGAGGAGATTGGAGGGGTGGGACCAATCAAGTGCTTGGAGCAAAAAATTCTCTGGAAGATGAGTGGAACAGAAAGACTGCAAAATAGATTTGGAGTCTCTTCATTCATATTGACCTTCAGGGCCTTACTTTAAGGCCCTGTCATTGTTTAAGCAGATTCCTATTGGACTCTATAGTAGGGTGATGATATTCTGAAGACTTGTGTTCATCTTTAACATGGGATGTGTGCCTTGTTTAGCAGTTCAACTCATTGTCCATTCTATTAGCGCTATTGAGTAGCTCAGCAGTACAGAATAACTAGTATTTGGTGTTCATCCTAAGGAAAACTTATTTGCTGTTTATGCATGGCATGTATTCCAGTACTGCTCTGAGTTTTGCACTTTGTTTTACCAAAAGTTGAAACCTTCCTCATAGACGTTCTGTCCACCCACAGAGTGATGAACGCATTAGAACTGCAAAAAAGTTGTTGACATATTGCTATTTGTAACTCAACTTGGGGAAGGTGTATTGGACATTAATCCATGTGAAGATGTCCAAGTGGCCTGTCAGACAGATATTGTAGAAGGATAGGCCACATTACATATGTGCAATTTACATATGTGCAATTTACATACACGCATGCACCTACTTGCACATGTGCATAAGAGCTTGCATGCATATTATTTTAGGAATAGCTTATCTTTGATCATTGGAGACGTTCAAAAAGTGCTCAGCATATGAATAGTCGTGGCTCTGAACATAATGGCCACAAGTCTTACGAGATTGAGGTTGTAGTAGTCCTCCGAACCTTTGAAGATCAAACAGGCAGTTGGCCTTGTCCATTGCATAGTCTGGATCACCCAAGCTACCTATTGCAACAAAAAGTGTGATGCCACACTGAGCCCAAATCGATTCCCCATCATGTGATTGTGATGAACTGGATAAGAAACCTTCACTGGAATGCAAGCAATTGTCACATGATGCTTTAGTTAGCCTTTTTTGAGCACAATGTGTTTTCACTTCCAGAAAGCCTGGGATCTGAAGGATATCCTTCATAGACGTGAGATGATTGCATCCTTGAAAAGCAGTAATTGCGGCCTTTACCCCGCAAAAGAGAGAAATGTCCAAAGGAATGCCATTAGTCTCAAGGGCCACCAAGGTCATATTCAAGCAGTGATCTCTCCAATGTTCAGGTAAGGCCAAGGTCCCAGTGGAGTTAACATATTGTGACATGGCTATTGCTACCAACACATTGATATATCGACAGCAGCTGCCATTATTTGGCTCTGTGCAAGCTAAAATAGCTTCTGAAAAATCCAAATTGCTGAAATCAAGAGGACAGTCTGCACATCCAGAACAAACTTGACAATGTTTTGGTGCTAGTAGTAAGTTAAGTATAGCATTCTGAACAGAAATGATAACTTTTGAAGCTCACGATAAACAGTCACTGCTTTAAAATCTGAGTGTAATACAATGTGCCCTAGCAACAGTAGCTTGACCTTATGCCATTAGAAAAGAAACATTGCCATTGTACGTCCCCAATAAACTTATACAAATGATAGTTGAAGCAGCTCATTCCAATGACGTAGCATTTTGGAAAACAAAATCATCTCTATTCAAACAAACAGTTGTGTGCAACGTCCTTAAACAAAATTGGGCACACTAAAGACAAAGGAAAGGCAAGACGTGTAGAGAGCATTTCCTGTAACCAGATGTGAAAATAACAAATCATTGCCCAGCTTATACAAGGGCCGTACCCTCCAAAATTCCTCATCCTCATCTTGTCATCTCATCTCTTCCCCCCTCTCCTGCTACCTCGGAGCAGGCCCTTTGACAGTGGGGCAATTCTGTGCCTGCTATACAGGCCATCATTTTGAATGGGCTAACTACATCACGAGCTGCAAGGCTGCTTATCTGCCTTAATCTCGGTCTACACCACTCTGCCTTAATCTCAGTCTACACCACTCTGCCTTAGTTCTGCATCTAGGAGTTAGATTAATTTGTTTCACTCTTTCAATCCTTCTTCATCCAAACGATATATTTAATCATTGGAAAACATCTAAAAATATCTAGTCTTGCTCCTAACGGCCCAAATAGTTGCAAATTTGGCCCATAGATGCAATATGGCAGATCCAACATTGAAGAACGTGAGTTGTTGTGTCCTACAACCGGGCCAACAAGATGTGGGGTCAGGCTGAACCTCCTTATTAAAACCATTTATAAGAGGATCCTAGACTTCCTAGCCCATGATGAAGCACATTACAAATATGAAAAGGAACTGTACTGGGAGATTGTGCCCTTGCAGGAGAGGGATAGCATACACAAAGGAAGTGACTGATCATGCAAGTAGTTTTCTTGAGACAAGATATCAACCAAGATCCTGGATCTGAGGAGTAAGTTGGAACTTGGTACCAACATTAGGAAATCAGAACATCAGCTTTGAAAGATTTGTGCAAATTTCAGCATAGAAGGGCTAAGGATGATTGGATTGACATGTAAATCGAGAGATCTATTGTCCTCCAATTGTTGAAAGACCTAAAATGCCCAACATATTTTTATCTGATCTAGATTTAGTGTTCAATTTTGGATTAATCAAGATTCTAGGAAGTGTAAGTGTGAGAGCCAAGAATGAGTGGTTTAACATGTAAATCGAGAGATCTACTTGCTCTCACTTATATCTAGACATGAAAAATTGTAATATGATTTCGTTCATAGATGGGAAAGTTGGGGGGGAGGGTTCCCATCTTGATCCCTCATCGTTGTGTCCTCGCACGTGCATGCTTCAATGTCTCAGTTACTGGTTTAATATTTCTTGAAGTGAGAATGGCTGCCATAGATAATAGAATGGTAGACTGTAAGCTCTGAATTTCATATGAACTTGTCACATTGGCATCAGGGCATAGGCTTGTGTTAGCTCGAATCAATTCATGATTCCAAGATGTCAATTGCTCCTCAATTTTCTGTTTTAGCAACTCTGCTTCTAGTCAACAGGCACTAGGGATCCATTATTCCAGTCACAAAGTTTCTAAGAAGGAAATTCTGAGTAGAATCAAAAGTTCAAGGACCTAAAGCGGAGGCTTTCATGAAGAAGTCATCAATGAAAGACCTTGTTGGACATTGGTTAATAATGATCTAGAAAACCAATGTACAGTCACTTCCTACTTGTGCAGTTTCTATTTTTATTAGAAAGTTCTTGAAACATGCAGAATTACATGGAAATTCGAACAGTCTGTTGAAATACTCTATAGATTGAAAATAGAGTCCAAATCCACCTTGCTTTTGTCAAGTCGAATTGATGTCTATATTGACCTTGGGTCGGGATTTTTTTAATTCTAAATCGACCTTGACAGGTCGAATCGAGTCAAAGACTAAATCGATCCTTTGGGTCGAATTCTTTGATCCTTTGGGTCGAATTAGAATTCGGCCCTACATCTATTTCGACCGAGGATCAAAACTTAATTTTCGGGATCGAAATGACGACTTTAGTATGACAACTTATTTTCACATTCGTTCTTCACGACCCAAATAAGGATGAAACCTTCTTGTAATAATCTAGTAGCATCCATAGGATCCTTATATAAGTAGTAGGACATGTAAGGTTGAGTATGGCAAAACAAGTGCAAGTCCATTGTAATTGGAGATTGTAGCACACTCGTTTATGGAAGAAATTGGCAGTGTATGCTGCATTGTAGGTGTTAGAAATAATAAACGATAATGTTAGTTTCCCATAGGTTACTTTGACCCAAAAGGTCGAGACTTCTATGTAGTATGATCTATTTAGTATCTACTTAGTACTAATTGGGTCCTGGGATGATGGATCACATGTTAGAATTTAGAAATTATAATTTATGGCTTACAAGTTACCTGGATAGGCTCTGCGGTGGTCTGGAGTCTACCCAAAAGTCTCAGGTTGGCGTGTACGTACACCAACCTCTCCAACTGTGCAGATGAGAGTCGATTCCTCTTCTTTGTGTGAATCATGGAATGAACACTCCAGTTTCTCTCACAAGCGACTGCAGTGCAGTCCTGTGCGAGAATCCTGATGGCAAGGCGACGCAATTTGGGGACATCAACCCCAAACGTCGACCACCATGACACGGGACGTAGCTAGCCTGAATCACAGCTCAAGGGGCAGTTAGTACTTACTACTAGCAAGTTGCAACCAAGTTCCAACAAGTTACAATATGATTGACTAATTGTGCAGTAAAATATGAAGTAACAAGTTTAAACTATAATGGACCATGGTCAGTTTATTACCCTCTCTCAAAAGCGCCAGGCCAGTGGCAAACTCCAAGGTCTCCTACCTGAAAATCTGAAGCTCATTCAGCAGGTTATCCTACTCGCGTACATCAGGATAAACTCGGGAAATACAAGCATTCCAACCATCCCTGAGCTCCCTATCTATGAACTGCTCTTGGATAGAGTATGTGGGCCATGGCATGTAGGGGCTTATGAAACCACTCCCACCTGCTCAACCAAAGGAGCCGGACCTCCGCAAGCCTGCAAGAATCAAGATTGAAGACACATTAATAATTATACTATATAGTACAAACTCAGCTCGTTTATCATAGGCATTCTACTAAGGGCATCTGCTACTGTATTGAATTTCCCCCGTCTATATCTGATAGACATATCAAACTCTTGCATCAACTCTGCCCAACGAGCTTTCCGACCTCTAAGCTCAGGTTGATTGCAAAGGTATCTGAGACTTTCATGGTCTGTCAGGACCTCAAAGTTGGCACCATACAAATAATGCCTCCAAGTCTTAAGGGCATGAACTATAGAAAAGAGTTCCTTTTCATAGGCGCTGTACCTAGTCTGAGCTGGCTCGAGTTTTTTACTCTCGAACGCAACTGGTCGTCCACCCTGAGTTAATACAACACCAACTGCAAAGTCGCTAGCATCTGTGGCTGATTGGGGTCGATGACTTTTAAAAACTGAAAGTCTTTTTGAGGAGGCTGCTCAGAAAGGGGTTGCTGTATCGCCCTCTTTCTACCCACTGAATCATCACAGATTTGAGCATATCTAAGAGCTTGCTCTAGGGTAGTAGGCGAGTTTCTCTGAACCTCTACTTTATATTCATCCTTGAGGCCACGGACAAATCCCCTGATTTTCTGATAGTCATCCATATTTTTAGTCTTTAAAATTGCCTCTCGATACTGCAAGATATATTGGATTAGGGACTTGTCCATTACCCAGGCTTCCTAGGCTCTATCAAGTTCATTTTTCGGTAGGAATTCTCTTAGGAAGGCCTCTTCAAAAGCCTTCTATGACCAGGGAGTCTGCCCAGTCTCCTGGAGATTTAACCACCACTTATAGGCCATGGGCCCTAAGGAAAGACTGGCCTCAATAGCTTGCAAATGGTCAAGGGTCTAAAAGTAGGAGGCTTTAAGTCTTTAAAGACACTGGGGTGAGACCGCATAGGCTCACCCGAAACTATTGGAAGTGGCCGACTGCACGTCGGGACCCAATGTGGGGCCCTATCCTGCTGACAGGGTCCCTATGCTGTGTTAGGCCCGCCATGACTATGGACCGTGCTGGGGCACACTACTCACACTATCATGCCCTGTTGGTCGTGTACCCTGGACACGACCCTGACTGTGGTATCTGACCTCCTGTGTTCTCTAGGGTTCGGCACTGGTCATGTGCTCGTAACACTCCCTCCCCCTCAAACGTAAGAAATGTGCCCTGATGCGTGTGGGCCCTCCAGTGTAAGACTGGTGACAGTATCTGCAAGTCCATCTCTTTGTGCCCGATGTGCCATAGGCCGCAGCGATGGTGACGTGATCCCACAAGGGATCTCTCTCCCTTGGCATGGTGGCCCTCTCTCTCTCTCTCTCTCTCTCTCTCTCTCTCTCTCTCTCTCAGGAGTCAAATCTCACTCTCAACTCTCGAGTGACGAGTCTGAGGTCTCTAATATCTATGTAGTACACCGGGTACTCTAAATTCTAATCTAGTTTCTAACCCTAACCGCTAACTTCTAACTCCAAAGTTCTAACTAGACTCTAGTAACTACTAAGTTCTAACTCGGACTAACTCCTAAGTTCTAACTTCTAACTAAGTAGCTACCCAGGTCCCACACCCCTCTCACAATGCCCCGGGCCCACATTGAACCCCATCAAGATTCAACACACACACAATGCCACACACACAATCACTCACACATACACCCAAACACACACACACACACAGTGCACACACACAATCTCAGTGCTCACACAAACTCACAGTGCACAAATCTCAAGACTCACACACACACACACACAATATCACACACCATTTTCTCTCTCTCTCTCTCTCTCTCTCTCTCTCTCTCTCTCTCTCTCTCTCTCTCTCTCTCACACACACACACACACACACAATCTCAATGGCAAATGCACACACACACACACGTGACACCCTCTCTCTCTCTCTCTCTCTCTCTCTCTCTCTCTCTCTCTCTCTCTCTCTCTCTCTCTCTCTCTGGCGTGAACAGACGAACAGACCCGTCACCCGTTTGGAAATCGTTTAGGGCCCAGCAAACGGTTCGAACGGTTCGAACCGGACGATTCGATGGTTCGAACCGTGAGAGGCGGTTCGAACCGCGGTTCGATGCAACCTTGGTTCCTACATCCATCTAATGCGTGGTTCGACACACTCTGGTGCTGATTTTTCAGATTTTTGCTGGTTTTTGTGTCTTTTAGGGGTTTGAAAAAGTTTATCTTCTAGGATGGTTCTTATGGCAATAGATTTGGGAGCAATTCGTACTTGTTCGGGCGAAGATATGTTGGATGGCACCAACTATTCTTCATGGAGTTGCAAGCTGAGGTTTGGCATCGCTGTGATGATCAAGATTTTATCAGTAACAAGATCTATCTTATATCATTTGAGATTTTGCAAGACTTCTAAAAGTGCTTGGGAAACACTTTTCAAGATGTACCGAATAAAGGATTCATCGTCATGCTTTCTCCTCTCTACTTCATCCTCTTTGAAGGTAGAAGAGCAAAGGCATGCAAAGTTTGATCATTATCTTTTTACAAGTACAAGTTTGCATCAGAATGTTGGTATGGTAGAGCATTCTTCTTTTCTTGAGCCATTTGTTGCAAATGATGGATGCATTAGCGAAGAACTTTATGAGCAAGCTTCTCAAGTTCATGTTTTGGAAAAGGCTGAAATCAAGCATTCTTTGAAGCCATTTTGTACTAATGGAGGACGGGAAAAAATCATGTCAATTAGTACATTGGTTCAAAGTGGCGTGTTGCTGGATTTTTTGGGTGTTCAAAGTGGCAAGCTGCTGGTTTTTTCTTGAAGATGGTGGACAGCAGATTCAGACATGGTTTATTGATCATTTTCAGCCTATGTTACATCGTGAGCATCCTATTATGCATCGGGAACGGCCTGCGGAAGGTTTTTGGACAACAAGGTCCACATTTGGAACACTTTGGACAACAAAGTGTTGGTGATTTTGTGGCTGTTGGACAGCCTGCTACAGCCTCTTGTTGGCTGTCCGAGTCTTTGCGGGATAGCAAAGCATCTTTTTACTTTGGAGGAAACACACATGCCTCACCAAAATCAGTACCTTATGCTGATTTTCCTATTTTGATGCTTACTTATGATGACGGTGTTGCCTTACCTAGTGTTGGTGAGCAAATCATTGATAGTAAGATTCAGGAGGATGTGATGGTAAAAGAGTATCATACTCTTCTTTATGTTTCTTGTGGTAAGAAGACTTATGGAATCATGTGGGAACCATTGATGGATTGCAAATCCATATTTCGGCTTGTGACTGGTTTTTTGGTTACTTACTTTGGATGGAGCATGCTTGTCTTCACTCTTCGACTTGATGCTACCGCACTTCGTATTCTACATCTCTTCTACTTCGGCTACTTCGACTACTTCAAGCTGAAGTTTTTTTTTGGCGGCATTAAGCTTGGACAACAAGCTACATCTTTTCTTTTTCGGCTACATGGAGTTTTGGGCAGCATGCAACAATTTGCATTTTGTTGCAATTTTTCCATTCTACTTCATGTCATGTTATGTTTTCACATTATCAATTAAGGAGGGTGTTAGAAATAATAAATGATAATGTTAGTTTCCCATAGGTTACTTTGACCCAAAAGGTCGAGACTTGTGTAACCATGGGTTAGGTTTATTCTTTAGCCCATGTTAAGTTAGTTTTAGCTAAGTTGGACCCACCCCATTTTGGTCTAGTAATAACTCGTGGGTCCAAGTAAAGTCTAATTATGTTAAGGGGCCCTATCTTGACTTTTGGGGGTGCCCTATAATTAGTAGTGGAAGGTTCTAGAACTTAGGGTTTGGAAGAGTCTAGGCCCTTGGATGGCCTATTTATATGTACTCATTATTCAATTGTAATTCATTCCCTTTCAAGCATTGCTACTACTTTCTCTCTCCTTGAGGGTGCCTAACCCTCTCCCTCTTCTTCTTGTATATGGAGATTGAATGTTAGAAGGATCTTGGCACTTTGATTTCCTACAGTAGGATCTGAATGTGTGCAAGATTGATCATTCTAGCACACTCGTTTTGTGAACAGATTTTTTTACGCATATTTTATCAGTAATCAAAGTTTTTAGTTTTGTCGATTCAACAATATTGTTTGTGTATGAATCATGTCCAATTACTTTCATTTATGAATGTGCTTTGTTTTCAATCTTTCTGCTCATGTGTTTCAGTCAATTCCCATTCGATTTGTTTGTCTTTGTCCACCATTTGTGAGATTTGTCATCGACCCTAAAAGAGCTACTAACATCCTGGTGGAATTGCCTTTGTTTGTTTCAGCACCTCAAGTAGTCCTTTAGTATCAAAGCTTGATTATGATTTGATTGAAAATCTATAACAGACTCACAGACGAATACTTATTCTTCTTCCCAGTCCTCAAGAACCACTTCATCTTCATCTACTAATCCATCTCCATCTCCTTGCCAGAAGCAAAAAAATCATGTCAAGCTTGAATACGACAAAAAATATGAAGTCAAGAATCTTGAAGTTCTATTATCTTGGATCGAAGATCTCGATGTCCATTTTGAAGACAATGGTTACATTGACAAGGATATGATAATTTTGCAACTTAAGAAGCGAGCTTCTCTAAGGTGAGCAGCAATAGGCGACACGTGACCACCTAGGATGCTGACGTTTGGCACTAAAATATGTCGATAACGCTAGACCTGCGTCTTGCCCCTTGCGAGGCCGTCACTGAAGGGCGTACCGTTATGGTACATGACATTCCCTCTCCCATAAAAACTTCCTTCTATGGGAGAAAACGAGGGAATCTAAGTCTCAAATCGTCTTCCTTTTCCCAGGTGTCCTCGTCATTTGACCTACCTTTCCAACGAATCAGATGTTCAGAATCCAAATGATTACTCAACTGATAAAGTCGGGCATCCATGATCCTATCCGGCTCATGGGGTATAAAGGCAGTCAAATCCTCCAATAACACTAGATACTTTCCCACTTCCTGTTGGGAATTTCCAATGGATGTAACAGACCAGCTACTTTGAGTCTTTCCGCTTTGTTACTGGCATTGTTCACACTTTTGAACATAGAAGTATCTTCCGTTAATCGAATTTGCCCATTTCCTACCCGAAAAGATCTTGGATACAAGAACTAAACGATTGAGGAATCGTATAGTTACCGAGCATCTGGTTCGATGGAAGGGATGTACAGACGATGATGATTCCTGGGAACAGGAAGGAAGCTTAAGGGAGGAACTTTCCCAGTTTTAAGTTTTGAGGACAGAACTTGAATAAGGGGGAGAGAATGTCATGCCCATGACTGGTCTCGGATAGCGTGTCCACGCTAGGGATCAGTAGACCAACAACCCGTAAGTTAATTGTGACTATAAGGGAATTGGGGCCCTTATGTGTACATGGTCATAATTAATGGTTGTAGGCCTAAACACATGGTGGTGGAGTTGGTATGGGTCTTTCAATGAGTCATTGGGGAACTGGATGACGTCGCCCAGTGTTACGAGCACGTAACCAGTGCCGAACCCTAGAGAACACAAGAGGTCAGATACCACAGTCAGCGTACATGACCAACAGGGCAAGACAGTGTGAGTAGTGTGCCCCGGCACGATCCATAGCCATGGCGGGCCTAACACAGCCTAGGGACCATGTCAGCAGGATAGGGCCCCACGTTGGGTCCCAACGTGCAGTCGGCCACGTCAATGCCACGTGGCCGACACTTGGCAGTATGCATGCTACTAGTCCTCACACTGGGCTAGGAGGGGCTTGCTCCATATCAGGGAGTAGGCAAGGTTGGGTGGATTAGTTAGTGTTTGCCCTACTGTGGTGTTGAGACCTCTAACACTGGTATTAGAGCCATCTCCATCTTTGGGAGCTTAGTTTCAGCAAGAGAGAAATCTATCGGAGTGTAGGAAAGAATTCTCTAACTTTCATAGTAGAGGAGATCCATCGCTGTAGAAACAGCTGTCTATTGAGTAAATCTTTGTAGAATTACTTACTTTTTTGATAGAATCTGGACCAGATTTCTGGAGCAGGCTAGTCGCTGCAAAATCAGCCTTCATCTCTGATTTTTGCCATCAAATTCGGGGAGTCAGAGCGGATTTTGAAGGGAACAGAGAGGGCAGGTCCAGCGCTGAAGGAACCTCCTTAATTTCTGATTTTTGGAACTACCTTTGGCCTCAGATCAGAGGATTTTTGAGCAATCAGACCCCTGTCCAGCTAGCGAGGGTTACCCTTACAACAAATCAGATTTTGTTCACAAATTCTAGCCTTTGATTCGGATTTTCCAGATCAGAAACAGCAGTTAGATTAAGATCAGACTAGCAAGTTATTGTCTCCTTGAAATTCCGGATTTTTAGATCGATTTGGTGGCTTCAAACCTGAGTTTTTGGGGCAGCAGACCAGTATCTTTGACAGCGAGGGTAGCTGGTGATCCAATCTGATTTTTCTTGTAAATTCGGACCTTCAACTTTGGTTTTTGGGGACAGCAAACCCACAGCTCAACCAGCGAGGGTGGAGGACCAATCAACTCAAAAATTGTTGCAGTTTGAGAAGACAGATTGGACAGCTGTGGAAGAACTGAGGGGCTTTCTTGTTTTTCTCTCTGGAAGTACAGTCCTAAAAAAGAGTAAGTATTCTGCTTTCGTTTTTTTCCGGTTTAGTCAATCTTTTTTCTTATTTTCAGTCAGAAGTTAAGGTACATCTCTTTCGGTTCCGAAAATGACCACTCCTCAAGGACCTGATCAACCCCCGGAGAGAGGCATCGAATCCACTTCCCTTCGCCTTCCGACACCTAGTCCTATCATTCCTCTGAGACTAATCCATCTACTATAGATACTCAGCCACAACATACACCGCCATGTTCTACAAATCGTATTCAAGCGTAAACTTCATTCCCTTTGACTATGAATCCTTGTTGTTGCTCCACATAAACTTCCTCTTCAAGAATGATTTGACATATGCTTGCTGAATTCACCAATTAAAATTAGTGGCAATAGCCAAGATAGTTCTATTGGTATGCATTTTAGCTATGGGAGTTTCACTAGTGGCATTGTACTTGATTGAATATGCCCACTTGGTGCCAATTGACTTCTTGACATTACTTCTCTTTACGAGCCCCCAAGCATCATAACTTGTTGGAGAGTACAATGAATGAGGGCACAAGAAGTGCCAAGGATGGGGATACTAAGAGACAAGAGGCATGAGTTACATAAGTTACACAAGATTTGGGAGCTACATAGGAGTTACACAAGAGGTAGGAGTCCAAAAGTCACGTCCTAGGTACATTTCTAGAGAGAGAGTAGAAAAGAACTTTGTTCCTACTAACTTGGCCTAGAGAACTTAAGCCAACTTACTTGTGTGTGGGTGGAAGGGGGGGGCGTGTGTGGCATGGATTATTAACGTGGGGGCCCTTATAGAGAAACAAACTTAGGTTATTACATGGTACTTAAAATGGGTACTTTTCTAAAAGGTTCAGGGTAAGCGATGCAATCGCTTCAATGAGCTTGACAAAGGTGCAACAGGCCCGAGTGAAGAGGACATTTATGATTGAGGAGACCAACAAGCCTGAGGTAACAAGAAACATATCCTTAAAGATTTGAGGAATGCCTGAATGAAAAGATGCACAAGAGAAAGATAGGCCTTAGAGATGAGGACTATGAAGATCGAGAGACTTTTGCTGAGTTGAGGGATGACAAGAGGTAGCTAAGTTAGAGAGATTAAAACACCTGACAGATAAAGCCAAATGAGGAAAGCTCAAGTGAAACTTCTTTGAAAAGATACTAAAGCTTGAGACAGAACAAATAAGCCCAATAGATCAGGCATCAACAACATATTGTACCCTGAACATAACTAGGTCTGAGCTGGTCTTTTATGTTGATTATAGTCCAAGAGATTGCAAAAGAAACAAATTAGAGAGATAAGAAAAATAAAATTAAAGATAAAAGAGATGACCAATTCAAGTGGTCACAAGTCGAGTGACTTGCTGCACAATGAGTCCATTTGAAATCGTGACTTGAATGGTAATATCACATGGATTGTTCAGATTGAAGGGCTTGAGTAGTCAACTCTTGAAACAATTCACTCGAACTAAAAATCAGCAAACCAATATTCATGATAAATCAACCAATATTGATCCAAATTTGATGCAAAGTAGATCAAAAACTTTGGACTAGAATGCCCTACAAATGAAAATGCTCTACCATTATAATAAACATATGAATTGAATAAAAACGGGATTGAATATCACACATAAGATAATCAAGAAAAAGCCCCTAAGCAGCATACCTTAGGTACTAGGCCAATTACCATTGAAGGGCATGTCATTTATGGACTCGGCTCATTGCATTCGCCGCGTCCATTTACATTTACAGTTACTTTACTTTATGCATAGGCCCTTTTTTATTGATTAGTGACATTCAGACTATATGGTTGGCCTTTGGCCTTATTATTCATTATTAGGCCATTTGGACATATTACTGGAGAGTGGGGGCCTTCTTGGAGGGCGCACTATTATCCCTCCCAGTTGGGCCCTAGCCACTGGAAGCTTCCTTTTAGGGCTTCCTCTTGGCTATAAGTAGGGAAACTGTGTCATTTGTCATTCAGCTGATGAAATTGATCTCTCTCTTTAGCCTCCTTAATCTCTCTCTTTCCTGCTTTCTAGGGTTAAGTCTTGCTTATGTGATGCTTTCATAGCTTAGTTCTAGATCAGCTGTGGCTCTATTTGTAACTTGGTATTAGAGCACTTTTCTGAGCACAATCTGGAATTTTTTTTTCTTTGCTGCCTTGCCTTGCTCCTCCATCGCTGTTCCTACAGCTCCATTGCCGTTTTGACAGCCCTGTTCCATCGCTGCTCCTTCCAATCCTTCCTGCCCAGCATTCCCCCTGTTTTGTCCCCTCTTTTCTTTGCTGCCCAACGCTCCTCCTCTTCCTTTCCATCGCTGTCCCTGCCTTCCGACCTGTCACTTTCGTCTGATATTTTTCCAGTTTGCAGCCATCTTCCACAGTTAGTTCCCTGACTGTCCAGCGCCCATCCTCATCCAAAAACTACCCAATTCCGACATCATTTGCTATTCCAAACAGCTAAAATTCTTCAACCTGTAAATCGCTGCCTCAGCACTCCCAACTTGTCACTTTTGCCTATTTTTTTCTCCAATTCCAGCCATCTTTTACAGCTTATCAAAAGGCTGTCGCGCGCTCATTCTCCACCACATTTTCGAGAATTTTGACTCCGTTTAATCTTTCAAATTCACATTGTATCCCTGGCTGTCCAGCGCATTTTTACAGCTTCTCCATTGTTCATTGCTGTCTGTTTTTTTCAGTTGTGATAATATTGGTTGTAATAGGCTAATTTGGGGTGACGACAAGAGTCCGCTCCCTCAAGTTTTCGTCTATTCCTTCCACTATCATTATGGCACATTCACCTACCCGGAGTGAGACTACTCAGGAAACCTTATCCGATCAGTTTCGTCGCATGGATGAGACCCTTTCTGGCCTCGTTCTTCGCTTCGATTCAGTTATGACCGGCTTTGCTACTATGCAGTCACAGCCTACCAATAGCTCTCGAGTAGAGAGAGAAAACAAGAAAACTCTTAGATCCAAAATCTTTCTTGATCTCAAAATCAATTAGCATAGAATGAGTAGTACAATGATACTAGTAGATCCACGAGCTATTCCACACTCAAACATGCTTGGACCTCACATTTACAACCTCCTAATCCTATTGGACCATTGATCCATCCATCTCTCCATTCTATTGGACTATTCTCAAGCATATCTCAAATCCTATTGGACCAATGGTACTTCCACCTCTTAATTCTATTGGACCGCTTGAACTTTTGACTTGTCACACATCAAACTAACTAAAGACACTTGTCAAGAACCGCTTTCTGATGTTATGTGCATGCAGGGAAATAAAAAACGATTGAATTTTCAGATCTATGTGTACTTGATGGTCTAGGTTTAGAGTTAAGTTTCAGATTGGAGTTTGAAAGGAGCTTGTGACAATTGGTATCAGAGCCTCATTCTAGAGAGAGCACAACCTGTTCTAGAGAGAGAAAGTGTGTAAAAACACTTCACTTTTGCTTGAGGTTTGGGAAAGGGGAAAGGGGTAGACAGCCTGCATCGCACTTCTTCAAAAGTGGCACCATTTTTTGCAATGTACAACTTCTCTCCTACAAAGCAAAAGCCTAGTACCAATTTTACCTTTTGAGGAGCTAAAATTATGATAAAGACTGATTTTGCACATGGGTCAGCCTAGAATCGCGCGGAATTGCCTTAGATCAAAATTTGTGCCTTTTCCATTACCTGATCCTCAGAGAGCACACGTCCCATTACCTTTCTTCCTCTTGTTTATTTTGTGTATTTCTTCCACTTAAACTTGGAAGTGGGAAAATTGTACATTTTGCGAAGTTTAGTGTTGAATTTGGAAAAGAATAGTGTATTTATTAGTTTTGTACATCTTTTGTTTTTTCTTGGTTTTTGTACAGCCTTTTGTTATCATACACTCACTATGGCCGATGATTCTATTTCAAAACAATTTTGAAGAGCTCCTTTTCAATCTTTTTAGTTATGACTTATGACAATGAATGCCAGAAATTGGGGTTGGCTCATTTTGGTTAGCTTGGCATCCAAAGTTTCCTTGGTCACGGGTTCAAACCCCCCTTGGAAACCAAGATGCATTTCAATATTCTAGTTGTAGTTATAACTCATAACACTGAGCTACATGAAAGGTAGTGGCCATTGATCACTCACATGGGGCAAATGTTCTAGGAATCGATAGTAAGTACTAAAGGGTCAGTATTCAGGAGACAAGACATGATAATCAACTGATCATACTCTACGTTGATGATCGTACAAACTTGGAACTGGACTTTAAAAACAAAACTAGGATTTGTTTATGCTGTAAAAAAAAGCCCGGAATAAAACAAACAAAAAAAACCCTAAGACGACTATTCAAACCTGGCCAGGCTGAGTTTTCCCCGTTCAAAATGTACAAATCGGCCGATATGAACAAAGGAGTGGTCTTCATCTAGGAGTTCAGGACATGGAACCAAAAGTGAAATAGGCATATCTAATTTACGATTTAGATCTTCTCAACATACCATGAGGATATCAAATGAGCAAACAGACGTGTAGATAAAATGACCTCGCCCAATCATATATGTGCTTGTTCATGCCTCAAGGAAACACGCAGAAGAAAAGATAGTATCTTCTTAACACTGCATGTTACAAGCAAAACACCCTATACTGCTTACAAAACTTGTAAGCTGCATTTCATTCAATTGACTTGTGAATGTTGCTTTAAGCTGGTGCATTGTAGGACAATAAGCTTTCTGGCAAAACTTGATCTGAATTTTTTTAAGTGTTTGCCGAATACATCTTTGAACGTGCTACCCAACCCCTTATTTGAATGCAAATGCATACCTTTATTAGTTCCACCCGTGACCCTCCAGAACAATAAACTCAAGTTAAAGGCTGAGAAATAAGGCTACGGTAGTACCAGAAGTGAAACTTGCAGGCATCCAAAGGTGAAGAGCTATCAGACTCCATATGCACACATAATTTATCCAGATTCTTCCGTCTGCAGCTTTCTCCATTTTCCTCGGAATAATTCCAACTTCAGGATCCTTTAACTTGTTGTTTTCCAGAAATTATCATCGTGCTGAAAATTTTGCCCTTATCACAACTCAGATCAGAGATACTTTTCAAGGCAATGTTCTCAAAAGTCTGGTTCATAAGCGGTGCTGACTTAGCATCCGCTAACCTGTCCAATTATGGGAAAACATTTCAAATAAACAAATTAAATACCAAAATAAGAACAAATAAACCTGGAAATTCTTACCAGCAACAGACGATCGTTCCTGTGAACTTGGAACATGGCTGATGTGATTGTGTATCACTGATTTGCAGGAGCAAAGCCACTCAAAATTTTTTATGTGGTAGTAAAAGTTCTGACAAGTCCTGTGGTTCAAAGTTCAGAAATCTCATGGCAGTTCGAATTCGTATAAGCTTGCTTCTTTGCTTGTAATCAAAACACCAGGTACTGATTTTGGTCATAGAGCTGAATGTTCTTTAAGTGATGAGGTCCATGAGATTAAACTCCACTGGAATCTCAGGATGCGGCCTTTCGGTCCTATGCCTCCTAACTGATTAACTTCCTGATAGAGGACCTTAACTGAAAGGTGTACCTTGACGAGCTGCCATTCAACAAAATGTTTACCTTTTCAGCTTCTCTTTTTTTTGTATAGCCCAGAGAATGAGACATTGTTCTCATAAATCGATTCGCTAAAATCTTTTACAAGTAAATACACTCACCTGGATATGGTGAATCGTGCATTGCACTCCTTGCTCAGCTCACGTTGCTTGATAAAGGCTACTTGTTTGAGTATATAGCTTATGTTCTCAAGGCTGGTCAGAGACTTCAATTTTCACTTTTATAAAAAAGGTTGAAGCTCACATATGGTGAACCGTGAACCATCCCTGTTTGATGACAATCGAGCAGACCTCCAAATGCCTTTACTACATTCAGCCTACCCCTAATCAACAAATCCGTTCACTGCAAACACGTTTCTGTAATAACTGGACGCCTTTATTTGGACTTGGCTCCCTCGTTCGCATTTTTTTGCTAAAAATATGATAATCAACGCTCATGTAACAAGGACTACTCAAAGTAACGAAGTATAAACCATTTCGCAAAAGGTAATGTCTACGTAGACGTCTCTATTTCTTTTCCATTTCTTAAAGAATTACTTCGCTGTCGTTCTGGGTAAGGTATTTGGCAGTTACTCACCTAAGAGAGGGCTTCCCCTGAAAACTAGACGATTTTTACCTCACCCTCAAGCATTGGCCTTGTATTACTTCTGATTCGTCTGCTCTTAGGCAGCAAAAGCAAGCAAGTCAAGAGACGTTCAAATGACAAGCTCTGGAATACGATCTTATCTTTCACGCTAACAGTCATTAAGTTTATTCATAAGACTTAAAATAGTGTCAAAAAAGGGAGCTGTTAGTTGTAAAATTCTAATCAAACACTATAACTAAGTATCTGCAACAATAGATAAAGGATTATAAGATCACCGTCGATTAGAAATGGCGCAACAGTCGGCTGAAGTGTAGCAAGTACCAATCTAGAATTAAAGAATACTTCCAAGAAATTTCTCATACCAAAAGCTTCAGCTATGCTTAGTAATCGAAAGGTTGATTACTGATTATACACTCCCGGCGATTCAACAACATGCACGACAACGCGGTCCATCGTAAGAGGATTATATTTCAATCAACGTCTTCATTCCCTGCTTTTTTGCTTGTTAGTTCAATGCCTAAGCAAGGCTTGTTCAAGCTCTCGCTCTCGTTTTGCGTTTGTTTTGCTTAAAGATCCTGCTCTCAGACATGTCACAGAGAAAAGGCCGACGATCCATTTCATGTGAGCATGACGCTCTTCTTTAGCCGCCGACGATCCATTTCACGTGAGCATGACGCTCTTCTTTAGTGTGTGCATGTAGTATGTATGCACACTTTTTGGGGACACGTGTAAAAGCAAGAAGAGGACGGTGGGCTCTCCAAAAAAAGTAAGGTTTCAATGAGGTAAAGTTGAGCCTTGGCTCTTTGATATTAGAACGCCTTTCCATGTTCACCCTTCACCTAGGCAAACTCAACTCACGTCTCAGGCAACACCACGGTTGCTCAACGGGTGAGGAGGTTTGCAAGTTTTGGATGAATCAGTTCTTGGAAAAAACGGGTCACTCATTCTCTCAAGTGATTTCCAATGCCACAAATATCGATACCATTTTTGAGGAGGGAAATGATGTGGATTCACCAATGTATGGCAAACTGTGCCACATCTAGATCTTTGAAACAAAAGACGTATTGAAAGCTTCAGCGAAGTGTGTCTTTCGAGGTAGCAACCAGACAACCACAAGGCTTTGTCCACCGATCACAGTAACCAGAGTTGTTATTGATTATCTAGAAAATTGATTGAATTTAGTGTTGTTGACTTCATCAATAAAAAATTGAAATTTAGTCGATTTTAAGGTCACAGATGGTAATCACTAGATTGATATGGCTAGTAATTGGAATTTCAAGAAGCAATTTCTTGATATAAGTACTCAATATGACTGCGAACAATTTGATATTTCTTTGTGAATTACTCTAGTGTGACATTGTTACTTGTATTTGTTTTATCAACAAATTAAGTGTGATACCAAATTGAGTGAGTAATGAGAATAATTTACGAGCTAAAGTCTTATGAAAACTAATACAAAATATGAGATTTTGTAATGTTGGAATCCTATTGAAACCTTTTTTTTAGATTGGTTGGATGAGAAATATGACATATGAGTTAGTTAGCAGTGGAATAGATATACCCTCTACAATTTTCATGAAGAGAATAAATTTGAAAATAAATCCAACGAGAACCACTTGTTCTAGAATGGCCTAAATGACTGGTTAGCATCTAAGGTAAAGCCGATAAAAAACTAAAATAAAATCATTGGTCATTCATATTAAGGTATTTTGTGAAATTTTGATTTACGATCTAGATCCTAAAATGGTTGCTCACTATTTACAAAATTGGAAGACCCTTAAAGCTAATTTTCACTAGAAGAAACATGCAGTTTCTACCCACAAAGCACTGCTAGCTTATGAACCAAAACCTGTAGTAATACACGTAAAGAGCCGGCAGGCCTTACCTGCAGAAATACATGGGAACTGCCACAAGCAGAAACCGTAAGCCAAACGCAACCGCAACACACCGCAAGGGTCAACCTTACGGTTGCAAACAAAAACCAACGAAGCCAAAATCGCTAGGGAACCACAAGGCTCCAGTATGCGGTCCATTATGAAGCCAAGGCAAACCGAAAGAAACCGCAAGTACCCACTTGCGGTCAACTAGCGAAGACCGAAGGCTACCGAAGGCAACCGCAAAACAGAGTAAGCGAAGACCAACGAAAGCATTCAACGCCAGGAACCGCAAGGCACCGACCTACGGTCCAATGCAAAGCAGATCGAAGAAAACCGCCAAGCTGAAGCTTAAGATCACATACGAAGTGAACAAAGGCAGTCCACGAAGAAAAAGAACCTTCACGACCGTAGAGATACCACAAGAAAACGATTGAGATCACATACAACTCATAGACGGCTGCAAAACGGCGGATCTTCGCGACCTAAGTACAGGGAAGAACGATGGATCTTCACGACTTAAATACAGGGAAGATCAAGGGAAGTACGACGGATCTTCACGACCTAAGTACATGCAAGATCAAGCAAAGTACTAGATGCACAACGGACTCCACGAATGACGGAGACTTCGGATGCTACTTGGATCAATGGATCGTTGAAGCCGGAAACTTCAAACACTTTGGATGATTACAAAGTAGCTGGACCAAACAAATCGTCGAAGTCAAAGACTTTTGTTAGCCGATATTTTTGCACGAAAAGTTGGGCTAATATTAAAGAAGTTTTTTGTTGTTGCTAATTTAGAAAGGAGGATCGACCACCTCATCCAACCCTGGGAGGTAGCTACCTGAGTTTTTTCTTGCCCACGTAATCAATTCTCTTTTGAGACTCATTTGTGTGCACAGATTACACTGGAAAACGACGGTTCCGCTATAAATCAGAGATGGGTTTTGGTCTGAGGACGGTTATCAGCAACTTCACGGCCCTGCCTCACTGCCTCCGCCCTTTGTCAGCTCGCTGGCTGTCTCCTGCAGCCCCTCACTCATCACCCCGTCGCTGCCTGCCTGCGACCTACTACTCTCTGTGGGCAGGCCTTAATGATTGTTCCTCTCTTTCTATCTATGGCCAGGTCTGAAGCTATCCATAACTAGAAAACAGACTGATTGTAGCCTGTTTTGCGGCCTCCCATCCTCGATGGACCTCCATCTCACTGTCTGAGGCTTGTTTAGCTTGCCTGTGGCCTGAAGCACCAAATTGTTGCCTGTGGCCTGAAGCACCAAATTGTAGAAGTCGGAGACTTCGAGTAAGTAGAAGTCGGACACTTCGCATAGTACAAGCCGCCAAATGAAGCTGAAGCACGGAAGACAACGACAAGTAATTGGGGATAGTACAAGCCGCCAAATGAAGCTGAAGCACGGAAGAAAGCGACAGGTAACTGGAAGACGTTAGAATTAACATAAGACTTCTTTTAATTACTACAGTTTAGATTAATTATCTCTCATGTAGATTAGATTATCTCTCCGTTCCTATAAAACCAGGATGAACGAGAGAGATGAGTTGGCTGTTTTGATGCGTTAGTGTTAGTCATGCAATAGCAGACAGACATTGTCATACAAACAGATATAGAATTAGCAATAGCTAGTTCCTCGTAAGAAAAAATACCTCTCTTGTGCCTACACACGGATCTAAAAAACTGATAGTGCTTGAAAAACGTTGTTGTAAACTTATTTATGAAAAATAGAGTTGCCACATTTTGTCTATGGTGTGTGTGAATGAATTTGATGCCTGCTTACAGTGGATATACTTTCGTTGTTATTAAATTTTATCTACTATTTATAAACTCAAATCAGATCTGCAATGTCAGAATCTATTGTCGGAGGATGATTGATCACAGTTTGAAGCAGTAGTTCCAGCTACCGTAGATCGACTCTATCCGAGCCCATTTTCGAAAAATTAATTTTTCAACAATGGTATCAGAGCGTTAAGGTTCTCAAGCCAGGTTACACAAACTATGGCTTCTATAAGGGCATCTATTCTAAGATATGCACAGTCCTAGAGACAGACGAGTCAAATTTCTTGGCCTGGAAAGTAAAGACTTTCCTCATCCTGAGAGGAGAAGCTTTATGGCACTGGGTGGACACCGAAGAGATGTCTGCTGGCAACACAAGCAAAAAACTTTGACAGTGGAAAGAAAAAAATGACAAAGCTATAACTGTCATATCTTCTTCCATCGAAGATAGCATCACCCTTGATCTTGCTACTATCTCTAACGCAAGAGAGATGTGGGATGCACTCATCACCAGATTTCAGGCCAAGTCATGAAATTAGATTATGCATCTAGAAAACAGCTTACTTATCTAAGATGGAATGGCAAAGATCTAGCAAGCTTCATTAGAAAGATGAATAAACTATTCCTGTCACTAAAAAACGTTGGAACAGAACATGCGATCTCACAAGAGAAGCAACTCACATACCTGCTACGCTCCCTACCAAGATCATTCCAGACGACCCAGACCCTACCGGCTAAAGATCCTGAAATGACTTTCGACAAAACTGTCACTGACATCAAAGAAGAGGTGGAGGCTCAAGAGCATTATGACAACAGGAATGAGTCAGATCAAGCTCTCTACGACAGTAGAGATCAACCGAAGAAGAAGCCTCAGTCTAAGAGGGAGTCAACATGAAGAGAAAATCAGAACCAGTAGAGAGAGGGAGATCAAGAAATAAGATCGAAAGGCAAGAGCAAGAACAAGTAGCAAGGCGGTGAGAAGAAGACCTGCGTCAGATGCAGACATGACGAGCGACCACACTGTGGATAAATGTTGGCTGAATCCGAAGATCGAGTGTGTACACTATCACAAGAAAGGTCATGCTGCCATGGATTGTTATCAAAATCCAAGGAACAAGAAGGCAAAAAGAAGGAAAGACAACTTATCATACGTGGAGGATCCATAATCCTCAAAGATGGGTGAAGAACGAGCCAATCAAAATCCATCTGCCTATCTATGTACATATGTTTGTGCTACATCTCAGGCCGATGTTCAAGATGTTGTTCTTGACTCAAGTGTTACGTCACATTTTGTGACAACGAGACAAATGATAGTTGACTTTCGGCAGACAGATTCCTCCAGATACATCAGACTAGACGATGTCCTGTACGTGCCTACATTACAAAAGAATCTACTATCTATTGCAGGGATAGTAGATGCACGCATGCGTGTGACATTCACGGATGAAGCATGCAACGTGGTTGATGCCAGCACCAGTACCCTCATCACTCAAGGTAGATGGAAAGACAACTTGTATCATCTAAAGGTATGCCTACCTATAGAGCAAGCTCATCATATTCATGAGCCTATGGACGTTCTATGACATTGGAGACTATGTCATATGAACACATTGGCGCTATATAAAACTAGCCAACACGCTGCATTCACCGATGTTAGCATCAAAGATGCAACCAGTCAAACATTCTACGATGCATGCCATAAAGGCAAGATGCCCCGTACACCCTTTACAAGGGACTCCTTCAGAGTGACAGAGCTCCTAGAACTGATACACTCGGACATCTGCGGACCTTTTGATGTGGTTTTTGTAGGAGGCTCACGATACTACATCACCTTCATTGATGATCTCAGTAAGTTTGTTGTCGTCTACTTCATCCACAACAAATCAGAAGCTCTTGACAAGTTTACAAAGTTTGTAAACTGGGCAGAGAAAGTGGACCAATAAGAAAGTCAAGCAGATATGAACAGACAAAGATGGAGAATATATTTCCAATCGATTTGCTGATTTCTGTAGCAGTCACGACATCCTTCACGAGAAGACTGCAGCGTATACACAACAACACAATGGTGTAGTTGAAAGGAAGAACATGACTCTCATGGAAGCAGCAAGATGCATGATGGCCTGTTCAAAGGCATCAAGATCTTTATGGGCTAAAGCAGTAGCTACGATTGCCTACCTACAGAACAGGACAGGCAAATCAGACATTCTTCACACTACTCCACATGAGGTGTGGTGGGCAAACAAGCCAAATCTGACTCACATACGTATCTTCGAATGTGTAGTATATGCATACATTCTTGATAAGAAGAGAAAGAAGCTGGATGAGAAGGTGGAGAAAGGATTCTTGGTAGGCTATGATGCACATTCCTCATACTATAGAAACTACATGCCTCAAACCAAGGAAGTAAAGACTGTCAGAGACTTCAAGGTTGACGAAGCAAGAATGATGGTTGATGGAGATTTAGTCAGCTATGAAATTCTCAACAAGCAGTATTACAACCAGCCCCCACCAACAGAGGGAGCAGACCCTGAACATCCAGATCAAGATGTTCAAACTGTGAATCAATTGAGTGACAGTTTAGACGATGAGCAGCAAGACTTGCAGCGTGTACCCAGACACCTGCAACGCACAATGGTTCTGCTATCAATAGGAAGAAAAAAGACAAAGCAGTAGTTGATCCTACACCATCTCCAAGGAGATCTGCAAGGGAGAGAAGACAACCTGTTAGGTATATACCCGACAGTTCAGCTTCTACTCAAGAAGAGTTTCATGGATTCAGAGGTGAACCACAAATCTATCAAGAAGCTGTTGAATGTCTAGAAAAGGACAAATGGATAAAGTCCATGGAAGACGAGATGGACTCCATGAAGAGTAACCAGTTTTGGACTCTTGAACCAGTACTAGGAAATAGGAAGACTGTCAAATGTAAGTGGATCTACAAATACAAATATGGACCAGACGACCATGTATCCAGACACAAAGCTAGGCTAGTTATGAAAGGTTTTTCGTAGATTTATGGTGTTGACTACACCGAAACATTTTCTCCTATAGTCAAGCATACCTCTATACGCATATTATTCACATATGTAGTAGCCTACGATCTGAAAATCCATATTGTAGATGAAAAGACAACATTCCTACATGGAGATTTAAACCAAGAAGTATTGTATCTACACCAATCAAGATACATCCAGAAAATCATTGATGATTTTCAGATGACAGATTGCAAGAGAGTAAATACTCCGATGATTCCTGACACAATACTAACAAATGAAGACTTTCCCAGAGATAATGCAGAATGAAAAGCAATGCAGCATAAGCCTTACAAAAGGCTTATTGGCTCTTTGATGTACTTGGCAGACAATACGTGACCAGACATTGCTTACGCATTGTTTAGATTGAGCCAGTTCAACATACATCCAAGACCTATACACTGGAAAATTGCCAAGAGAATCCTACAATACTTGTAGCATACAAAGGACTATGGGCTTTGCTATTGTCGAGACGCTGGATTTCAGGTGAAGTCCTACAGTGATGTGAGCTGGGCATCAATCAAAGATGACTCCAAGAGCATCTCAGGTGGCTGTACCATCGCAGCAGATGCAGTTGTCATTTGGGTCTTTTTGTGAGATAGAGTATGTTGCTGCAACCAAGATGACTAATGAGGTAACATGGCTCAAACAGTTCCTAGATGGACTGGGAGTGTTACGACCATATTCAGCAAAGGACATGGAATAGTCCTAATATGGTAGACCGGCCCTCCAATGTTCAAGATTATTGGTCACATTCCACGTCGAGTCCTGCTTTAGATTGAAGTTTGATTGTGAAAAGTGACCCTGTTTTGGGACAATAATAGCAAGCTAGATAATCTTTTCAAGTTCATTTCTTTGGTTACAATAAGATGATTGAGTGAAAAGCAGATCTATTGCTAAGTTAGAACTTCTGAAGAACACCAATGGTTGTCAAGTTCTGCAATCGAGTCTTCTGTAGAAGAGAGGTAACCCAATGTTTTGAACTCTAAGAAACAAGCCTTGACTCCTCCTTCCAAACTCGTTCTTAACCTTCGTGATCCCTAGACAACCGTTAAAGGATGTTAGTCAGTTTGGACTTCTTTGAAAGTTATATGCATTATGTGGATTAACCTGCAACAGACACAAATATGTAAATTGTTGTTACAGATGATGTGTTGAACATTTGGAAGCTTGCATGAAAGAGTCTGAGCTCATTACACATGTTTCCCAGTGAAGGTCGCAAGTAGAGGTGCCAGAAGATACATTTGTACTGTAAAGAGCCTTATTCCTAAAAGTTGGAACTCTCAGATGGTAGGAATTTGGGAGTGATAGTACCAACCAGATGGGTTGTTTTATGTGACGGTAAAACCATATGCAGATTCTTGTTAAATCACAATTTTGTCAATGAATTATTGTGGTCCATTAGGAACAAATATGGGGGTACTCCAGTACTTGGTGAAATAGATATGTGCATATCTGGTATAGGAAATCTAGATGGAGTTTTTAAGACCTCTAGATTATCGGATAATGAGGTTAAAGATTTTCTTGAAAGAATGGAATTCCTTGTATCATTTCGGATATAGATATTGGATATCTATTGGTATATACTTCAATTGTTTTGAATTTTTGATGAATACACTTGGGTTATTTCAACTGTATATATGAACAAGGTTTCTCGTTCATATCGGGGACAATGCCTAGTGGTGTTCTTAGATGATATTGCCATCTACAATGAAAAGCTTAAGGAAAGAGAGAATTCAATGGTAGGAGGTATTTTTTGGAAATGGTTGAAGATCGGATCCTATGTTTGGTTATAGGATGGTCAGATAATCTTTTTGATTTTTTGATGATCAGATCTAAAAGCAAAGAACTTTCTTGAAGAGAAAACTGATGGTATGGGACATCAATGATTTCAAAGGGAAATTCTTGTGCAAGAATGATCTGTAGACCAGTGGTTAGTATTTACAATAATTGTAATACTAACGGTGGAACCATTGGCTATTTTAGTTAGGGTATTTGGAGAGGTTATGAGATGTAGATCCGGATCCCTCAATGGTATCTCGTAAATTCTAAATCGAAAACTTTTAAAAGCTATTTCTCACTTTTAAAGAACCCTTACTTTATTTTAATTTCTCAAATATAGACCTCACACAAAAATTCATATGATCCTTCCAACATGGGAATTTCTTTCATGTCCTCCCAACATCACCCTCTCTCTCTCTCTACCCCCTCTCTCTCCTCTCTCACTTACCATCTCTCTACCCCCTCTCTTTTCTTGAAGGACTGTTTATAATCATGCGAATTACTACTTGGATAAGGCTTGGAATTTGGAATGTTCCAGTATGTTGGTATTTTAATTTCTTAATCCCGGATTGCCACTATGCATAGATAGAGCTCAAATAGATGATAGTTACTATCACCTATCACTCTTGTTGAGAATATCTAGAAAAAAAAAAAGCCTTGTGTATAATAAGGTGAATCTTTTTTGGAAGGCACTTATTATTGACTTTTCATGATTCTGAGATTTTAATTTGTCATTTCTCCAGAAAAACTTTTATAAAGGAGAGGTGAAGTGATGAGTAAGATTCTATTATAAGGACCTATCATTTGCACAGAGTTGAGAGAAATTCTCTAGGGATTGTGTGGAATAATCTGGAACTAGAGAAGGATTAAAATTAGAAATCATTATAAGTAGTATTGAGTAGATCAGAAGTTACTAATCCCAATTGTTAGGGATAGAAGTGATTTTGATAGTGGAGTGTCTGTATTGAATCAACCTGATCTTGGTTGTGTTGGATTATTCTCCTACTAATCGACTAATTGACATTTTAATCTTCGTCCAATTTTTATCTAGATCTACAGATTTTTTCGTGTTTCTACACAGTCTGCATGACTACTCGGAAACGACTCACAGTGTCGGCATTTTCGAGATTTTTGTCTTTTGGAATTTTCTCTCATTTCGGCTTTCTCGCAAAATACCAAATGTCTCAAATGTTAAGAAAATGACGTTGGCAAAGACCTTCTCATTTTTTGCATGACAGTTTACGTTCATTTCTGTAGAGTGATAGTTTACGTTCAAATCTGCAAACTGACTGTTTACGACCAAAGCCACCGACTTGTATTAATTCATCAGCAAACAATTTATGAGAAGTCCTAACTGGATGGATGCCAGCACATCACAGCCAACTGGATGATGCATTTGGCAACCTAATTGCTTAGTATAAGTAGTTGTTCATTTTTCTACATCAAATAATAATTTGAAACATGAAGATCAATCATCAAGTATTGAATAGTTAGCTCTCTCTCTCTCTCTCTCTCTCTCTCTCTCTCTCTCTCTCTCTCTCTCTCTCTCTCTCTCTCTCTCTCTCTCTCTCTCTCTCTCTCTCTCTCTCTCTCTCTCTCTCTCTCTCTCTCTCTCTCTCTCTCTCTCTCAAGCCTGCGAGCTTGAACACTCCTGAGCATTCTAGCTCACTTCTTTAGAGTTGATTAGAGATTGCTATTGCGCTTACTGCTTATCAGTAGTTGCGCTTAATTCAGACTTATGTTTAGTCGTTCAGAGATAGCTTAGAGTACGCGGCTTTGAGTCGCAACTTGTTGTACTCATTTACATCTATTTCATTTTCATACTGAATCATCTTATTGTGTTCAGCTTCATCTCAGAATGTATGCGTTTCTGTAATTCTTCATGACTGGTTATTTGTCTGATAATTCAATGCTTAAATGTTTGGCTACGTAATCATTGTAGTACTAATGATATCAAAGTTAGTTACTATAAGATCAAACGAGATTTTCATCACTATTGTTTTGTTCGAAGTTGATAGGCGTAGTCATGCATAGAGAAAGAGGAAGATAGTTTACTCTGCTGCACACGATAAGTTTTCTTTCTTGTCGTTCGAATTCTTTTTATTCGGTTCTATTCGACCTATCTTTTACACACCTCTTTCCAACATGGTATCAGAGCATTGATTCTTCAAGGCCTAATACTATATCAGAGCGCAAGCTCTTATACTTAATATCTTTCGCGATATCAAATTATTTTTTAGTTAGAATCAATTTGTTTTGGTGTCAAAGAATTGATTTCCACAGCACGATATCTCTCTTAACGTCGACAGACTAAAGTTCCAGATTGATTCTCAAAGTAAAGCCGATCTTATTGTAGACAAGCTGAATGGATCCAATTATCATTTATAGAAATTTAAGATGAAGACCTTGCTAATCGCCAACGAGTTGTGGGATGTTGTTACAAGTATCAAAGTAAAGCCTGAAGACGACACATAAGACTCAAAATGGAAATCGAAGGATGGTAAAGCTTTCGCGCTTATTATCTTAAATATATCAGATACTCAAATTGGCCACATAGCTGAAGCCAAAACTTCGAAAGAAGTTTGGAACATCCTGAGCTCACTATACGATGTGAGAGACGTAACTACTAAGTTACATCTTCGAAGGAAATTCTTCACACTCAAGATGTCGAACAATAATTTTCTTGCGAATCATATTAACCAGTTTAAGAATCTCTTACAACAGATGGCTGCTGTTAGATCAGTCATAGACGATCAAGACACAATTATGACATTGCTTTCAAGCCTGTCCTCTACATATGAGTGATGACCATCACGACACACTCATATTTAACTCTTACCAGAGTTATCACTATGTTGTTGCAAGAAGATGATCAAAGACACTTCGTCTACCTCTTCATCTCATGCTCTATATGTCAACAAGGGCTCGAAACGACGGAAGCAGAAAAGCTCCAAGCAGTCTACATCGAATCAGAAATAGATTCAAAGTCAAGAACAATCATCGAATCCACATTCGTTGAAGAAGAAGATGTTTTGTAGGTATTAAAAATGCAATAACTATGAAATCCAGGATTGAAGAATTCTCAAATCAAAGAATGCAGCCAAGCAACCTGATCAACCAGCAAATACAGTTACAGCATCTCCTGAAGTCGAAATGAATGAAGGTGTTTTTATGGTCAAAGACAAAAATACAAATTCGGATGATTCGTGGTTTCTGGATTCCGAAGCTACTCAACATATAACCAATCATCGTGAGATTTTTCATTCCTATATGACTTACAGCACAAAGAAGTATGTTCATCTTGGTGATGATAGCACTCACACTATCGAAGGTGAAGGTACTGTAAGATTAAGATTTCAGCATGATCAATTCAAACTACTGTCAAAAGTCTTGTATGTTCCTAAACTCTCGTAGTTCTAATGGCATTAAGAGGGAGTTGTCATGTCCATAGGACATATACCCCTCAACAAAATGGAGTGGCCGAGAGGAGAAACATATCTCTTTGTGAGTGTGCTAAAGCCTTAAGGCTAGATGCTTCTCTACCCAAACCATTGGGGTGAGGCAATCACATGTGCTAATTTCTTATGCAATAGATTGCTCAACCAAGCCATTGGAAGAATCACACCACATGAAGCTCTATTCGGAGAGAAGCCCAATCTCAAGAATCTCAAGATTTTTGGATCCACTTGCTATGTACACCAATCCAAATCATGGTACTCTAGGCTAAAGTCTTTTCTTGTCTCCATCAAATTTGTTTTGAATGCGTATGATCCATCATTGTACATAAGATTTCATGATGGGAAGATCATTATTCTTGTATTGTATGTTGATGACATTATCTTGAGTGGTAATGATCTAGATGGAATAAGAGATGTAAAAATTGCATTATCTACAGAGTTTAAAATGGTAGATCTCGGCCTATTGAGCTTCATTCTAGGAATAGAAGTCATAAGAGGATGTGATTTTTAGTTTTATTTGTCAATCTAAGTAGATACATCCATTCTAGATAGATTTGGAATAAATGATTGTAAAGGCATTGAGACTCCAATGGAGCAAGTAAAAGTAGATCTATTGATGGAGATGAAGCATCCTTTGAGGACATCACTTTATCATAGAAGGCTTATAGGCTCCTTGATATATTTAACTATAACTAGACCTGATCTTAGTTGTAGTGTTGGAAAGTTAAGCCAATTCATGCAAAGTCCTTTGGTATCTCATTGGAAGATGGCCAAAAGAGTTCTTATATATATTTCATCAACTAAGAATTTTGGCATATTGTATAGAGGGACTAATCTTTGCTTAAGAGCCTATAGTGACTCGTATTTTGCAGGTGAAAAAGTGAATCGAAAGTCAATAAGTGCATTTGCCACCTTCTTATGTGATGGAGTAGTATCATGGCTTTCCAAAAAGCAAGATACAATCTCCTTATCTTCCACAAAATCCGAGTATAAGGCCTTGTCAATGACATCAACATGCAAGGAGGTCTTATGGCTCAAGAGGCTATTGGTGGAGCTTCATGTCATTGAGGAGGAGATCCCTATCATCTATTGTGACAACCAATCAGCCCAATCACTTGCTAATAATCCTACATTCCATGCAAGGAGCAAGCACATCAAGATTGCTCATCATTTTGTGAGGGAGAAAGTGCAAGCCAAAGAGATCAAACTCCAACACGTGTCTTCATCGAATTGCTTAGTTGATCTATTCACTAAATCCTTACCTAAGGATTCATTTGTTAAGCTAAGATCTTCAATTGGAGTAATTGATAAGTGTATCATAATTTCCAAGGGTAGATTTAAGGAGGAGTGTGAAAAATTGCCTATATTGGCAAATCTACACATGTAGTATAATGTAAAGTATGTGCATAAGTGGGTCCCACACATGTGAGGCCAAGATGCCACGTGGGAAACCACTCCTAATGTAGGTTAGGTCGAGTCTATAGTGTTGGTCACGTCTATTTGGTAGTGATTCCTACATTATAGGACCTACACCTAGATATATGATGAGATTTTGACCAACTAGCCACCTACTTGGCATGACTCTAGGAAAGAGGCTAGGATTGCAAATTAGGGCAAGAGAGCTAAGTTAACTTTCTTATTACATGCTGGAAATTTACCTAACTTTACAAAGGAAGTCACTTTTTCTATGTATTCCATCTCTCCATAGTGAGAAGATAGATTATTTTTGGAGCTCATTGGCAATCTCGAGCTACTCCACTATGTACATGTGATTTTGTGATTCTAATGCAGCCAAAGTGATTTAGCCTTCCATATATGTGTAGGCCATATAGTTGGCCTCATTTCATATGTGTGAACTCGGATCTACATCTATGATCAATGATTTGATGGCTATTGTTTGTTTTTTTGTCAAATTGCCAATCTAGATCAACTTTTTGTGTCTACTTTTTTGATAGATTGTTAAGCAAGCAACCAATCACTCTTGTGGATCTTCCTAAGATCCATTTATGGTCCTAAAGTACAGTACTTTCACAATTTTCAAGTGCTAGTCACTCATATAATGTAATCAAGTGCAATATTTGATGCTTTGTTGATTGGAATTGAAGTGATTGAGATCATTTTCTCTATTTTTTCTCAATTTATTTATAGAATTACACTTGGATTATATGTGTAATGTGAAGCATTGTTTAGGAAAGCATGAGTAGTATGAATCTAACTAGACTTGGTACTTATTTTGACAGTGACGATCAAGGATGAAACATATGCATGTCTATGATAGCTTGGGATTCTTTATATTATTCATGTTCTTGGCTTAATATATTTTGTGGCTAATTGAATTATGGGGTTATCATAGAGGGTGCTATGCAATCTAAGTTCAAATGCATGCCCAACTCAAAGCAATGATAACTATGCCATGTTTTTTCCAAATTGCCACTAATAGAAGGAGCCCCGTAATGGGTGGCTTAAGCCATATGATGTGAGGCAAAGCCCCCTTAGGCTTGTTGAGCAATTGTCAATCTAATAAACCTGACAAAAGCCTAAAAGTGTAACATAAGATTGTCGTGAGAACTTTTTGCCCGAGGGCAGGTTCAGAAGCATGACGAGATTAACATTACCATGAATGAATACCGACTTGCCTTTCTGGTGCATAATGCCATGCCCGACCGAGCTGCCTGTGCCTTTAAGGGCATAATGCCCAACCCCAGCAAGCTTGGAGGTCTTTGGGGTGTTAAAAAAAACATCACAATTATCTCAAGCCTAAAATCATTCAAGAAAAAGTCCCAATATAAGGTGTCAATGAAAAATTGACACAATAAAAAAGCAATAGCTTATTCTACTCAACAAAAGAAAGCAAGTACTAGTGCTCAACACAATACTAGAATATAGACCAATTAGCCACCATAGGCATATTACAGTATGAGTAGCAACAGTGTTGCTTACACTTTGAAGTTGAAAAGCCTGAGATTAACATAGTCTGGAACAGCTCTATCTTCTGGGAACTCAGGAAGACCATCTGCAATCCTTTTGGCCACTTCCAGATATGTCTCATAATTTTTGGAGACTGGCAGATTTGCTTTTGAGATTCTGTTGTTGTGCATGGCATTTGTTCGAAGATGCTTACGCACGTATTGTTTGATCTGGGTGTCAGTGGAGTACACTGTCTTCACTGAATTTGAAAAATCTCTGATTGTCCAATTGCCTGTCTTCCAATCGAAATTGTAGAGAGCCAGAAAGCGCTGTCCATAGTCCGCAATAAACTCTATGGCTGAAAGTATGAACTCAAATTCCTCATTTGAGATACAGTAGGAGAAGCACAGCCTTGCCCATCCGGGCCGCAAGCCACAGTGACCCTACACAAAGCCACACAAGCATATCACACATTACTTAGCACCATGACCAATACAAAAGCGAGAGAAAGAACCCAGTTAGAACATTCCACTCCTAGATATTTGAGACAGTTTAGAAAAGTTAGACTAGTTACTGCTTCAATTGCATCATGCAACAGGATTGAGTGCTCCTCATCAATGTTGAGCAAAGCATGTCCGTAAGGGCCTGCACAAACACACCCTCCGCGTGCCTGAATTCCAAACAAGTCATTCAACAATTTAACGGTAAATCGGCCTTGTAAGGACTTCCCTTTCTGGATCAACGTTTTGGGAGCGATGGAAGAAGCATCATCACTAGATGCTGGCAAATTGGGAAAGGAATCAACTGGCTTTGTTGATCTAACAAGAAAGGAAAGGATGGCAGCTCGCTTGACGGATGTATTGCCGAGGATGACGATGAGAGGGTGGAGAGAGAGCCTGGCGATAGCTGTGCGGATGAAGCGCTGCTCGCGGTCTTCAATAAAACGGTGGCCGATGATCTCTTTCACCCAAAAGGCAAGGGCAGCCCTTATCTTTTGAACGCTTGGGGGCGTGCCTGCATCCTCTCTTGCCTCAATGTCCTTGATGTATATTGTATTCTGAGTGCATACCACATTAGCCACTCCAATAAGCCATGTTGCATTCTCTCTCTCTCTCTCTCTCTCTCTCTCTCTCTTACATTATTGCTATTTTTCCTGCAAAACCTAAAAAATCTCTAAAAGATTAAAAAATAGCGCCTCTCTCTTTGCCATTTTATACCTTCCTCTCCTTCTAGAAACTTTTCTTTCTATGAAGTTCTAAAGTCACATGTTCTCTCTCTCTAGAAATTTCTAAAGTCACATGTCATTTTCAAGCATTTCAAATGCACTTCAACTGCCCTTCAAATAAAGTTTAGGACAAACGTGGCCCAATCAAAAGGCAAGAAACTCGTTTTCTCCATCACTGCTGACATTCTCTCTCTTTCTCTTTCTCTCTCTCTCTCTCTCTCTCTCTCTCTCTCTCTCTCTCTCTCTCTCTCTCTCTCTCTCTCTCTCACACACACACACACACACACACACACACACACATCAATTAACCCATGATGGCACTCCAATTGCTATTTCTATTTCCATAAAATTGTTGAAATTAGATCAATTCCTTGTCTTTTTGCTCTTATATAGGCATCCCAACTATGGAGTACTAGTTTTGTAATTCTTGTTATGAGGAGATGGATAGTAGTGATCAATCTACATAGGTTGTTTGATCACGAGGTTTTTAATCGTAGGAAAAATTGGACTTGATTGTGTATTGGATTATGACATGAATTCGATGAAATGGCAGTAAGAAAAGGAAATGAAACAAGAAAAGCAAAGACCTTATCTATTTGTAGATTCAAAGAAGATGAAAAGGAAGAGGATCCCATATTAGATGGAGGAAGAAGATGTGGTGTCCATTTGGTAGAGCCATTTTGGTGATGATATCACTAATATCAACAAGCCTTATTTTGAAGTTAATAGGAAAGGTGCTCATCTTGGAATGAATGTGGTCGACAATAAAACTGATTTTAAAGAGGAAGGAGGAGAACATTTTCACAAGTAGTCAGGGAGGGTGTTGTGATTTCTACCAAAGGGAGCTCATTGGCAAAAGGAATTTTGAGAATATTGCCATCAAAGAGTTTTGGATGCTAACTAGAATATTAGCAAGGATGAGATGATTGGAGGATAGAGGGTGATTCAAAATTACAATCTTCCATGCTGATTATTCGAAGGAGTTTTGAGAATCTTGTCAGTAAAGAGTTTTGGATGCTAACTACTATAAGACCCATGATTGTAAATGCATTCAATGTCAATGGACTACTAAGACCCATGATTGTAAATGCATGATGTCAATGGAGGCTAAAATGGGAGAAATTTTCATCGGAGGAATTGTTATTTACATACGATAAAATTATGAACTTCTTGGATAGTTAGACCTTTTCGGAGGGAGATGTTTTATTATTTCCCACATGAGTTAGCTCTTTAGAAGAGATGTAAATTTTTGTAATTTTAGTTTCCAAGAGGCAATGAGCAAGATTATTGAGATTTGTGGTGGATAAAAAATCGAGTTGTCATGTGGGCTACAATAAAATCTTTGCAAGTTTTTGGAGACTTAGATATTGTCTTGATAATGAGTTGTTTGGTTTATAAGGACTCTAAGTAGATATAGTTGCAAGTTATTTTTGTTCCTTTTGAGATTTTAGGCTTAGTGAAGAGTTTCACAAGTGGTTAAATTAATGTTTTTGGAAAATGTAAAAATTTATTAAAAAATTTTCTTGCTGATTTACTAAGTTAATTTAGCTCATCATGTATATATAATTGAGATTTCAAGGTGTTTGGCTTAGTGAAGAGTTTTGGAAGTAGTTAAAGTTCCATGTTTTTGTGAATCCAAAGATTTATACAATTATTTTTCTAGGATAAATGCTAGACTTATAAAAAAAGTGATATAAAATTTGGTAAGCTACTACTATTATATCTTTAGTGGCATTTAACTACTAGTAAAGCAAATGTTACATACCTTTTCACTAAAGGCATTAACAAATTCAACTGCACCACCTCCACAAGTGGAAGGAGGTTTGTCATTTAGGATGTATAATCTCTTGCTCAACAATAATATTCCAGGAGAACCTGGCCCTCCTAGAAATTTGTGAGGACTTAGCACAACTGCATCATAACCCTCAATGTCTCCAACACGCATGTCGATTTGCACATATGGACCACTATAGCAACACAACCACAACAAACAATTTATGAAAAACCAAGATCCAATTGCAACATGTTTAATCATAAACTAAATGTTTCTTTCAAATTTATTGAACTAAAATAAAATTCCATCTTACAAAGGCAAAGTCTCTTCTAGTATTCTAGTGGCCTTTATCAATGGTTTAAATAATTTTTAGAGTTACATCTTGCCTTAAAAGGCTCTGTATAATAACCTCTCGATAACCCCTTCCCAACAACAAAGTCCACTAGAAAGACTATTCCCCAATACCTAACAACCATACAAAGTATACTTATAGAGGAGGAGGCTTAATCCTTTGTTTCTAAAAACAAAGCTTCATGCACAAATACACAATATGTCATATCTAAAAGTTTTTCTAGAGATTGGCTCAAAAAATGTGCAATTTCATAAACTACTATGCCAACTCCAACAAGAGGTTTTTAGAAAGGTTTCTTACTTATACAAGCCTACTCTAGTTTAGCAAATCTACATGAAATGAAAAAATACTCTCGTGCATTTATTCATAGAAAAAACTATAGGTACATCGATGAAAAAGCTATATACACCCTGAAGGGCAAGTTTAAGCAAAAGTAAGCTCAAACTATGATGATGTCATTGGAAGTCCGCCAATTGACTGCAGCATAGCAGAAAAGTGAAGAGGTGGTGAGTCGGCTAATGAAGGGAGATGAGATGTAGCAGACCCAACCACCGTCGCTGGTTGCAGGATTGATAGGGCCTAAGCACGAGATCTATGCAGATGTGTAAGCTCAGCATGATCTTGTAAAGTCTACAAGTCTCAGCATGATCTTGTAAAGTCTACAAGTCTACGTAAATGCAAATATCTTAAAATATCCCCAGCTTGATCTTTGCAAATGTGTAATGTCATCACGATCTTGTAAAGTTTGTTGTAATTTGTACTACAGATAGAGAAGTAGTATGTGATTCAATGTGAAGTATCGATATACTTACCAGCTAGCAAAGTCGAAGCATGCAAAAGCACCATGCTCATGAAGAAGTCGTGCTATGGCTCTTGTGTCAGAATAGATTCCACTGACATTGCTGCATGCCGAAAAGGATCCTAGCTTTGGTCGCCCTCTGTACTTCTCATATGACAATACTTCCTTTAGTTTGCCAATGTCCACCAAGCCTGCCTTATCAATGGGGATTTCCACCACCTGCAGTTCCATCGGATGCAGGTACAGCAGATTACAGGTTTTTGTTCATGCATATTGTGTGACACAGCTTTGCTTGTATATACGTTTGTTATATAAGCTTTACTAGATTGCATGAAATGAACAGTAGACTTGGCGGTGCCCATGATATGGGTTAGTTGCTTAAGGTTAAACATCAAGTTTGAGTAATAGCTCATTGATAGAATTCAGGATTGGAACGATCTGCCGTGATTTGTAGAGATGGATTTGTGAATTCACATTTTAGAAATCAGTTTGTAACATACTCGAAATAGATACTTGGCCTTGTAAATCACATGATCAAATATCCTCAGCAGTAAAGAAAGCTACTGCCTACCAAAGTATAAAGTTGAGATACATGAGATCGGAGGCAAAATTCAGGTGAAAAAGAGAGCCATGCAATTTTGTACGAACTCCAGGGGTTAAACACGTCGAAGCCATAAGCGTGTATGAAGTTTGCAGCTAATTGTTATCGAAAGCTCATGAATTCTAATGGAACAATCGAGTGATCAATTGAGAGCTAAACTAACTAGCTAGTTACTAGGAAAACAGAAAAACAAACTGGAAATGATCTGCTGCCAACTGACGAACCTCAGCCAAGCTCTGGCGCCATGAAAGAAGGTTTGAGTGATGCTCGTAGGGTCCGACAAAAACTACCCATCTTTCTTTCTCCTGCAAAGTGCTGATTATTCTGGCTCTGAGTGTAGAAGGAGCGGTGACTCCCATAACTTCTTGCAGCCTCTTCAACGCGGCAGTACATCCTGCCCCGCAGAAGAAAATCGCTTCTCCGTCCGTCGCCCCCATGCACTCTTTCACGTACAGGGCTGCCTCAAGGGCCATGGAAGTCATGCTCTGTCCCACAAAAGTATCGTCTGTATGCGTATTTCCTGAAAGGCCGGTTGATGTAACAACAGCTTTCAGGTAATGGTTTGCCATCACTCACGTTTTAAAACATCCAGAAAAAAGTAATCAAGCATTCTGTGAAAAATTCATTATTTTTAGCTTTGCAAGCGGTTGATGTTAAGGGTAGCTAAAGTCTCGGGCTCACTTCCTCTGGCATTACCCAGTTGGAACTGTAAAGCTTGGTTCCTCCTACATAATCTAAGGAAGCCATATATCAACTTAAGAATGACTTTTTCAGATTTCAAAATTGATCAGATCTCTATGCCCGTTGCTTTTGTGAGTTTCAAAAATTCTATTTAAGGATCACTGATTTCAGTCATATTCTTAGCCGAACGAAAACGGAAAAGACGTATGTTACCTCACGCAGATCCTGGTTAGAGGGACTCTTGGGGAAACAGACAAAACCAACTCTACCTGAGATCACATTAAAGGCTGTGTTTTCCGACCCTGGACTGTCCAAGACCTCCTTTCTCTTCAAAAAACTGTATCTATTTAGTAATTATTTGTATGTTGTTCGATTGTCAAATTTGAAACCTTATCGTTACAAGTTTGTTCATCCATCCATGATTAGGCAGTTATGTAAGTTCTGAAGTAATCCTAAACTAAAAGAAGAACTACATTCCGTCCTTATGTGTGCTTGAATTATTTCCGACCTTTGTAAGTCCATCTTACTCTCTAGATCACCAAAGAGGTCTCTGTTGACACTCTTCAGCCTTGCGGCAGGAACCTCTTAACGATTAGGTGCCAGATTCAGACTGCTTATGCTATGGGTAGCTTCCTTAGCTTACGGTAAGATGAAGCATTTGGAGATACCTTTGTAAAGACTTGGCTAAGAAAAAGAACTGCTTCAGAAAGTCGTTCAAATTTAAAAGATAAACATGATTTTTGCTACTCTTGAGTTGCGAATTACCATAGTACGGAAGTACATGGTGCATGATCAAGTTTTCAACATGCAAAAGACTGCGTCCAGATGCAGTGTAATCTGAGTAAGTAAGAAGGCGCTTTCCAAACGGGGTAGGAAATTCAGTGTCGTTGCCAACAATCTGAGATCGCAGCCATTCACACCTATCTTCTTCCGTACAATCAGGACGCATGAACAAATCGGGAGTGAGCCTGGCATAGCATCCCGGTACATCCAATATGAGTCTGCATGCTTTAAGATTCAACTCATTGCAGCTCTTTCCCGATCCTCCATTGTCTGGCTTCTCCCATAAAATCGTCATCCTCTCACTTTTGCGGTAATTTACGGAGAAAAACTTTCAATTAAGCCAAAGATCTTTCTGTGCTCAGATGATCTCTATTGTCATTTTGACAAATCATATGCATCTGCCAACAATGATCCTTCCACAGTTTGCTGTGATTCACTTAACCCACCTAAAGAAACAAGGGAAGCAGCTAACTCTAACCTATGTCAGCTGGTTATCAAACGTGTGCAAGCCACTGTAAGGCAAACTGATCTAGCCACTGCTATCAATCATCACAATAAAAGATGAAATTTCATGCAAATGCTCTTACATTTTACTGCAGACAAACTTAAGATCAGACCTGATTTCTTATTTATGAAGATCACAGTGAGAGATCAGAGAGGGAGAGAGCTGTCCCAATTCTGAGCTGAGAGCACAAGAGTAGAAACTGTACCACCACGTGCATTCTACCTTGTTCAATACATACATTTATTTGAGTGTAAGTAGTAGGCTTTATGTGAGTGTATATACTGATGTTGAACGGGTAGATGTGATCATAGTGGAATTGTTGTGGCAGGCCATGAAATTGATGTCTCTCATTGCTTTTTCTTTTGTTTTTTTTAAGGAGTTAAAAAACATTGATGGCATTACTTTAGGTCATGAAACTGATGTGTCCCATTTGTTTTTGCAAAAGATTAAGGTTTATCTTAACCAGATAGCATGCTGTTTGAATATATTGTGAAATATGACACACTCAACCTCGTCACCATTATCCAAGAGATAATGAAAATTAGAGAAGAAAAACTTGATCACCCATCTATTAAATATTACAAACATCCAAGAGAAAAATAAGGTGATTTGATCTCAAGCAAATGTGACGTGCATGTTGAAAAATGAAAGGAAATGTATTGCTATTTTAAAGGTAAAAAAGAATAATATTTTTCTACTCATACTCAATATTTGAGAGAATTGCCATGATAGGTTACTCCTATTGCAGCAAAGCTAATAAACATACTCACCATCTCGTACTTGAAGCATGGTGTGTTACTTGAAAGCTCTTGCTCTCACTTGAAGGTTTGAATATCGAAGGCATGAGGCATGATGGAAATTGACAAGGTAGGTAGAGGAGGTGATGATGGCAATGGAGTAGGCATGATGGGTTTTCAAATATTGCACCTTAGCAAGGAGAGAGCATGAGAAACCTAGGAACACTATCTCGAGCTAATGAGAACCCAAGAGCAAGAGAGGAAACATGAAACTAACATGGTAAGAGAAAACAAGAATCGATATGGCCTAAATTTAATGAACTTGTTGAAAACAATGGTACAATCATAGTTGTATGAGATGAATTATACAAGGTATGGGCAATGAATGGAGCTACCTAGCTCCAAGATACTAGCTTTGCAAAGTTGATGAATTGATGAACACAAATTGGTAAATGAGTCTTGTTGAAGCAATTAGAAAAACCTACCCACTAGGCTTGGAGAGTATGTATGATGGCGCTTTTGAGGGAGTTTTGCTCTAAGAGGGGGATCTCAGTCCAATAAGCAAAAAGCATTATCGTAAATGGGTTGCAACATAACAAAGCACTAGACATTTGGCAAGCCTACCACTATAAAAGCTTAAGACCTTGTAATGGCTTGGTTAATCTTGGACTAAACCACATTGATTTGATTTCTTTTACTTTTGTGCTCAAGAACCGTAAAGAGGTGGCTTTTTGGGTTATTACCCTAATAGCAAGTTTTGGTTCAGTGGGACCAAAAATTGGTGATTGTTGAGACCTAGGCATGCTTTCTTCAATGCAAAATTTTAAATGAATTTAAAATGTGCATTAGAGGAGTTTTGAGCACCAAAAGGGCCTTTTGTCAAGATGCTGTTTTTGACTTTTTAACTATTCGACGTACACTTGGCCCAGTTATATATTTACACCTGTGAAAGACTGTAACGTTGTTGCCGGTCAATTTCTTTTTTGGAACTTTCCGGTCATATTTTTATACAATTCAAAACTCCCGTCGGGCAGGGTCCTGACTTGTGATTGGACCGTAATTGCTACCCGTGAGTTTCCTAAGTGCCCGGGACCTAACACTTGTGGTTAAAGTAAGTCTATTTTGATCTAACCGTAGTTAGACTAACATATATGATTTACGAAAGACTGCCAACATTTATTACAAATTTGGTTATTTATTTTCATACTGATTCAACTATATTTTGTTTCAGACTCTGTTGTTCATCTTCTTTTAGCTTTGCAATGGCTTCCGGAAGCCGTAGACCACGAAGCAATATTGTCTCAATTTTTGTTTGTAATAAAAAAGACTCTGATGGCTCTTGGATGCCACGTATCTATAGAAAATTTCACTGGGTTCTCATGCATCCCTCCTCAAGAGGTGTTTTTGGTAAAAAGAGAAAATCAAATATGGACTATAGGAAAGGTAGAATTTTAGACTTCAAAGTTTCACCCGGTGGTCGATCCATTTCAGAGGTCTTGATTCAACATGTCTACATGCATAAGGAGATTAGAGTGGAAGGCGTAAGTTCAAATGACAAACTCAAATGTAATTGTACGTTTTGGAGAATTTTTTGCTTTGAGCTTTGCATTAATCATTTAGACGTGTATCTGAGTATTTAAATGACATATAGTTTTATGGATTTGTGCAGATTTGTATCCATCAAGCATAATCGAATGGCAACCTATACAATCCCTTGTCGGCAACATGGACGTAATTCATTCTGATATTGAACCGCTCCACGAGATCACTTTTGGATTCTTGTATTTTCTTCTATGATTCATTTTACACACCATCCAGTTTAGGTGGAAAATTAGAGGCGATATCATTACCCTCTTTCTCAAGCGAAGAATGGGTTCCTCCAGATTCCACCATAGCAGAGAGCTTCCGATCAAGGTTTTTTATGGACATTCAAAACTGTATGAAATGTAGCACAAGTTCAAAAACCAATAGATTGCACTGGTTTTTGCCTACTGCAATTTTTGTTGATTTTTTTGTTGAATGTAATATTCGTAAAACAGTGACAATGTTTATTTGTAGTGATTTAACAGACAATATGTTATCAAGCCTCCTTGATGATCATTGGGATAAAAAGAGTAATGGCAATATCGAGTGCATAGTTAATAGCTTGTCAATGAAATTTAGATATCTTATAGAAAAACAAGTGCTTTCTTTAACATTTTATTATAGAAGATGGTCCAAAGTTGGCAACGGATGGAAAGCATTGGATCATGATTTTACAGTGAATCATAAAGATTAAATAGAAATTCAAGTGAGGAAAAATAATTCTACTCTTACAACAATTGAGGTGGAAGAAGATTGGACACTCGATCAGAGCTTACATTGCTGCGATATGATATTCCTAAACACTTTTGTTTTCGAGTCAACGAGAGATTGGTAGGTGTACGTGTATTTATTCTAGTACACATTTGAAATGACTTTTAATGATTTTATTTAAATATGTTTCAGTGTTTTCGGTATTGCAATATTTCATTTGATATAATCTCAATGTTGATATTGTTTAACAAGTTTCTTTGATGTACAGGTAAGACCAAGACAAGAAAGTTGCATAGAGTGCAAGGACTTAAATAGAAGCGTATAAATTGTTGAAACCGCATAAACATTGGGATGATAGAAGAGCAACAACAATGTACTTGTTCAAAAAAAAAGGAATACAAAGAAGTCTCAAATGACTTCAAGATTTCATCAAGCAATTTGTATTTAGTATTTTGAAAAATGTACATTGTTTTTGAAATCGATATAATATATTTGTGGCATTCAGTAATAGCCCACTTTCTATTTGCCTATCTATTGTTCTATGGATCATCATGTGATGATATATTTCTGTGTGTCTGTCAGAACTATATTTACATTTCAATCAAAGGTGCCTGAGGCATATCCTCGAGCACTGTAACCTCATCCACGGATCCCCTGGCAGGTTCATCCGAGGCACCTTCATGCTTGTAGGGCCTTGCACATGATAGTAAAATTTCCAACATTTCATGCCGATATTGATGAATCGCATTTGTTGATACCTCAGGACATTGGAATGGAAAAAAAAAATATCGAGTGTATGTATGTATTAGCCAATGTTTTAAAATATATAAATTCACAAAGTTAACAATATATCATCAGGATACTGGAACATTGAAAAAAAATACCTCACGGATACTAGCATCTGGAGGTTGCACCATATACCAATCCAAGAATGATTTAACGTTCAAGATTGAATACCATTCGCAGCTGAAAGCATAACTTGGAACAGTATGGGATGGTGAACATTGATGCCTCTTTGCTGGTGTGCCTGAAAAGCTTTATGGCTTTTCTCTCTTTATTCAACAGATGCCCAAAAAATGGAGATACAACAAAAATCTCCTTCGTGACTGTATATGTATATTTATGTCCTTTTAGCTCCCTACAATGCGGGTCTTTGATATGCATTGCAAAATAAATATCGTCTACACAAAACATAAACTCCCCTCCGAGATCATCTATTTTCTTGGCTATATACAGGTCAAAATCAATGTACCTCTCAGATTCAAAAAATGTGTCTTTAGGTTCATCAACATCAGAAACAATCATGTATAGAAGGAGAATCGTGCAGTTGAAGATTAGGGGTTACGGGAGGACTCTCAACTAGTGGAATTGCGGACGTACTAGCCAGATCTTTTCTAATGGGAGGAGGTGAGGGTGAAGAGCTGGGAGACCTGGGCTTGGGTTGCGAACGCTTGGGCTGTGCTTGCTTTCTCTTTTTGTGGGGACCCCTTTCAAGAGGAACTTGCCTCAGTGTGAATTTAGACTTAAAAATGCTGTCATAGGTGTTTCGAAGCCTCATGACAAGAAGCATGTCCCTGGGCATCAATGTCACCCTCTTGCCATGAATGGAGCACAACATCGAATCCTCAAACAATTTTGTCTGGAAATCCTCGTATGCAGTATGGAGGGCCTCCAATGCAGTGATATTCCACCTCACTACATAGGGCAGATGGGTGGTCATGTCTTGTGTAACCTCTCTCACAGCCCGGTAGAAGGCTGCTTTTGGGATCAGAAGTTTGGTGCTCCTCCGCAAGGCCCTAATGTCCCTCAACCATGGACGCCTAGGTCTACCGCGTCTTTGCGGACGTACGGGTTCAGATGTCTGGGGACGGGATGGATGAACGAAACTGGTAAGCCTAGCGGTTTGCTTTGTCCGAACCATTGAGGCCGAATAAAGAGACAATGAGAACTCTAACCGTGATATCGCTACAACGCGAGAGAGTGGCAGAGTTAGGTGGGGAGAGGCAGGGGCTCGCGTGATGGCGATACTGGGGAAGTCAAGCTGATATCGCTACGACGCAAGAGGGTGTAAGGAACGGGCATGGGGAGAAGGTTTCTCGCATGATGGCGATATCACGAATGCATTTCGTATGGATGTAATCAAACGTGCCAGCAAATTATGCGAAAACCTATACAATCCCCGGGAATGGACTTATATAGGGGAGAAAAATTGACACATGTGAATACCAGCAACATGTGGCCCAGTCAATAGCTGACATGTGGAACCACACGACACATGTGGGAACCCATGTGGGGACATGTGGCCGAATGGATCAGTGACGTGTGTTCTCGCACGTATAGGCTCGCACATGTGGTCACGTGGCCCAATTAGTACCTGACGTGTGGAACCTACACCTCTGTATCTACACGTGTGAAACTTGCATGTGTGTCCACGTGGTCCAATAGTTTAGTGACGTGTGTTCTGGCACGTGTGATCTTGGACGTGTGGGCACGTGGGCGAATGGCAGATTGACGCGTATTGTAGCACGTGTGGTCTCGCACGTGTGGACGGTTGTACTACGTGCCATAGATCTGATAGTCTGAATCAGTCTATGTTGATCATGGATAATCTACGATTCATCCATTTCCATGACCTAGTACTTGCCCAACCATCTTCAAAGCAAAGCCACAACCAACGATTCACGAAAATCGTGAGTGATTTTAAACGTGTGGTCCATTGTGACCAGCACAATCGATCATGTCGATTTTTGCAGGAAGGCATGGGCTTTGTGTTTTATCTTTGTGCTCTTATTCTTCATGAGACAAGAACTTCGACGCTTAGCATTGAGGGTGCCTCATCATCAACTGATTTTGTGATATCAGAGTCAGCTATTGTTGATGACGCCTTGGGTGCTGACGAGGAGGCAAGATTGGCTTCAATGTACGACCCAACCGAGTCTCGTGCATTGTCCATTTCTTCCTTATCTGACGTGAATGCATATGACAAAACCAAAACTCTCCTCGATTTGCCAGTGTATTACATAAATAGTGTCGCATACCTCTCACTGAATGATGTTGGAGATGTTCTTGATTTGAGGGAGGACAAAATATTATCAATTTTGTCTAATTTCATCAAAGAATTCGAGGACTTCATAGATCTCAACGGTGATGATGATCTACGTGCTTCTATTGATTACAAAGACGAAGATGAATGGATGGATGGGACTGAAGCACTACAGTCAATCATGTCTGAAAGCAGGGCATACCAGGCAAATTTGCCCGGTGAGGAGGAATTTCTGAAAATCCGGAACAGATATGTGTCACAGTCTTCGGAAACTAGTCCATCCAGTGCTTCGACGACCATTGTTGCTGGTCATGATCTACATATTGTTGCACTTACGGAAGCTGATGAGCGTGATTTGGTAGGTAAATCTGGTTTTATCTTAATGAGATTTTTATTCAAATATAGTCATTTGACCTTTACTTGTATTTTACAGGCTACTGTTGAGGTGGATGCCTTTGCAACAAGGCAGGGATATTTGAGGGAAGGCCAGGGATCACGACAAAGGGATTCATCCCTGTCCAATTATTTGAAGTGCTTTGTAAATAAAGAGATTTGCATTCATCATAGCAAATTTTCTTCAGATGCTACGACAATAATAATGGCAATTAAAGCGTTATCTTCTTTCTCAAATGGGCATAAATACCCTCCGAATACATATAAAATTATTTTTGTGAAGAGAGACATTGCCATAAAAGTGTTTGGCTATGTAGTTGAGGAAGTTTCGAAAAGGTCTTCCTCCTTAGCTGTTTTCTCTGGATACATTGACTTGAGCAAAAGAAAATCGATTGATTTTCTAGATCCATATGATAGAAAAAAATTTCTTCATGACCAGACAGCAAAGCTGATCATTAAAGACAAAGAGAAACAATGATTTTGCCTTGCATTGTACTACACATGATGCGATATAATACATATACTTTTTTCGTCTGATATCATGAAATTTACTATGGGTTGGCTCTTGCATCAATATTATTTTCAATTCTGATAATTTGTTGATCTAGTTTTATATCGGATTTGAATACAATTGTAGAACCATTGAAATAGCTGGATGATGTAACTAATTTTTTGAGATGTTCCACCGTGTTGTGTATTTTGATGAAATGCTGCTCTGGCTTGCCAATGCGATTTCTCCATTCCTTGTGATGACCAAATACTTAGACTGTCGTAAGCTTTTTCAAAAAATGATGCATGATGTCATAAAATGTGCTTCAATATCAAAGATACAAATATTGTCATATTATCATTTTAAATTTAGCATATGTGCAATGAGATTATAAATCGAAGAGTTAGTTACATTGAAAAGAAATTTACCATATAATGCGTGATATGATCTTCACCCCAGGCGTCTTTAACTGCATCCACAAACTCAATTGTTGATTTCTCAATTAGTAGGACATCAGTATCAGATAGTTTATCTTTTCTGAGCAATTTGACCATGTTGTCAAGCTTTGTCCAGACTTCAACTTTTTTAATCCTCATTGTTCCTTTTTCTTCAAAATCCTTTGTGGCATTGAGTACATCTATCCAAAGTGAGTACTGGATTTTAGTTGGTTTTCCGGAATGATTTGATAAGAAACGACGAGCTTTGGATCCTCCTATACTTGGTTTGCATGGGATGTTACCCATTTTTCTTGAAAGCTTCTCGTCCTTTTTTATTTTAACGTGTCCTTTATGAAGTCCCGCTTTTGATAAAACTTCTTCCAATCGAGCTATTGCCTTTTTGGCTAATGACTCTGGCTTAGTATTCCAAGCAAACCAAATATGAAGGTATATCAATTTTTCGATAATTCTAACCTATCCATGAGTGTACAAATGTGAACATTTTTAAGCGGAATCGGTAATACTGGTTTCCAAGTCAGATCTTCTATATCCCTTGAAACTCTCGTGCTCTTCGACATGTCATGTGTAGTTTTCATGCAATAGAGACATGGATGTTTTGAATTTGCTCCATGTGAGACATTGAACATGCACTTCAACGACTTCAGGTCTCCAGCCAAATGCCATTCCACCTTAAAATCACCTATTCCAGGAACATTGAGTGGTGTGTCGCTCATATGATTCTTAATTATCTCTGGATATTTTGTTTTACTAGAAATCCAAAATAGAATGTCATGATCTTCTTTTAAAACCTGTTTGAAACACAAAATCATGAACTATTTTAGGAGAATTGAACTCAAACCTATAATAACAGAACAATATTAGCTTAAAACACAAAACCATTAATTCTTGAAATGAATTAGTTGCTAGTACTCAATAGAATAGATTTAAACCTGGAAAGCTACCAACCACCAAATATTATTTTCGGACTGCACGCTGAAATCAATACTCTCCGAGTTTATCGTATTGCTTAATGCTCCATTCATAATTGTAATACTAACCCTTTCCAGCTTTTGTCCCTTTATTACTTCTGATTCATCTAACTTGAGAACTAATATCAATTTTTCAACACTTTCATTTGTGATTCCATAAAACTTTACAATAAATCTCAGTAAATTATTCAGATCTACAAACATATTGTTGGTAGAATCATATGACAAAGTGCCATGTTTTGAGTATAAAAAAAAAAATTTATATGGTAAGGAATACCAATGACGTTTTGCAAACCCCTGTTTAACACATCCCTCTCTAATTTGATTTGAAAGGGTCGGGGAATACGAAATTTTTTTATATGTACTTGTCCAAATGCCTCTTTGATAATTTTAAACATTGTGTCATATGCATCCCTGCTAATACCAGAATAATCACATGCCCCTTGTATCAATTTTCGGTCAATGATCTTGCCGACTTCGCCCATAAGGGCCTCTGTAATCTTGGACTTGATTCGAGAATATTGTTCATTTCCAAGTAGACTCGTTGTTGACTTGGCTGTAAGTACTGCACTCAAAGACTTTCCAATCATGTCCTTGTCTTTCAGATTTTCATTGGTGACTAAAGCTGATCTGCAAAAGAAAAATAAGATTTAGAAAAAAAAACAATTCACAACCATTGAGTGCTAGATGAAACAAAACACATGAATAGTTTAAAACATAATCTTACTTGAAAGCATATATTCTTTTTTTTTCGTTGAACCCCACTTGTTGAAAGCTCGTCAATACTTTTTAAAATAACTCTTTTTCGCTTATTGTTCAGTATTTTCTTCCGCAATATGTTTACTTCTACATTTATTTGACAATATGAGGTATGCAATGTTTGTACAATTAGTTTCATATTGTCAGTTTCTTGGTTGAGGTTTAATATAATATCTTGCAAACGAGAATCATCTATCTTCAAGATTTCATTCTCTTCTTTTGTTTGCAAAAAAATAGTTTCTCTTTCTCGGTAGTTAGTAAGCAAACCATTCAACATATTTTTCAAACAATAGATTTTTTTATTGAATTACTAATGCCATAACTTTTCAATCTTTCACAATAACCCAATAGACCATTGTGTCCTTCACACAAAAACAGTATGAGTTGTGTGACCGATCTAAAATTTGGATGTTGCATTGAGCTTGGATCGATTGGATACAAACTTCCATCAATCCATAAATCACAATGTTTCTTGTCTTCCGTCCTTTGGTGAGCTGGTAAGGTGGATCCTTTCAGATTTTTTTTCGACAGTGGAGCATATTCTGTGGGAAGATCAATATGGAGATGATATTTAGACATCTTAATAATCGATAGATTAATCTAGTAGAAAACCAACTTGTTATATATCTTGTAAGCTATTAGAAAAATCGTCTTAATTAGAAAAAAAAATTAATTGGAAAAGTTTGAAATGACCTTGGCGCTCTTTTTGATCCATCACACTCCATGTTTCTTGCTTGATATGCAAAATCAATGCTTCGCAGTTATGAGCAAAATAAGCAAAATATTTTTTCAATAGATGTGTGTTGAAATCGCAAATTTTTGAATTGCAAAAGTTTGAAATAACCTTACAGCTCAATTTGATCCAACACACTCCGTATTTTTAGAATTGCAAAAATTTAGATTCACGTTGGCGCTCATTATGATCCAAAATATTCAAAGTTTCTTACCATGATTTTCAGATCGATAAGACTATTTTTCATTGATGTGAACGCTTTGAGTAGATGGAAAGAAAACTTTGATGTGCAATACGATTTGCATTTACATGAGAAGTTATGTTAGCTAATGGTAGAAAATAGAATCTTGAAGTATGGACCCCACATGTTGCGGCTACCCAACTTCCAGTTAACTACATACGTTACTAGTGAGGTCAAGTCATCGGAGTTGTGCGGGTAGACCAAAAACTCGGTCGGAGTTTTAAAATTCGATGATTTTCTCATTGGTGAAGTTCCATATAGCATCGTACCTGAATGATAGGCGAAGTCATCTTTTGCGAACTATCCATCTTCAACTGTTTAAATAAATCACCTACGTGCTAGAAAATTCAAACCAAAAGTATTGTGTTATGTGAAGGATTTCAGATCATTCAAGATCCAATCCATGTCCCTGATCTTTGGTTACAATAAGGAGTACAACAATCCTGCCAATGTAGAAAAATCAGCATCTACATACAAAATGAGATGCAAACTCTAAGAGATATTGATCAAACATGAACCAAAACATAAAATATAGTTTATGTCCGTACAATTACAGTACCCTATTGTATTTCACACGTGTGAAATCGAAAATAGCAAAATATGAACATTCTACACACAAGATTGCTAGATAACATCAAGATAGTGCACCAATGAGTAGTAGAACCCAAAGAGAACCATGTATAATGATGAAATGAGAGAGAGAAGAGAGAAGATATGTCTCTCCATGAGTCAAATCCTTTTATAGAGTGTCCAAACCTTATTTGGCCACTTGGCTTTCCCTCCAGAATGTAAACCCTACTATTTTTGGGTCTAGATTCAATGTACCCAAAACTATCAGCGAGCTACCATTCCTCAAATCATTCTCACCTTTGTTTGTAGTATTGTTCACATGATTGCTCTTCCAATAGCATTCACGAGCTTTCTCTTTAATCACAATCACTGTATGGTAGAGCAAGAGAGAGAGAGAGAGAGAGAGAGAGAGAGAGAGAGAGAGAGAGAGAGAGAGAGAGAGAGAGAGAGAGCAAGAAAGCATGAGGAAAAGTGAATAGGGTTATGTGATTTCTCTCTTTATAGAACTAGAGGACACTTAGGTGTGCTAAGTGCAAATTTCTGCTCACCGTTAAATTACCTGTCCATAATGTGCACAGATTCTGGCCATTGAGAGATTCACAACTTTTCCACCATTTTTTAAAAAAACTTTTTCTATTATGTGGGGCCTTTTATCATAGTAAGGCATTCTTTTGGCCCCCACTAGTAAATAAGGTTAGTATGCGACATTTACATTCCACGGAGGCTTGCGAGTTACTTCACATTGTATTGTACATTATTTATCTAGCAATAGGTTAAGTTAATCCAGGTCCTCCATTCTCTAGTAGGTTCAGCCTTAGAGGAGGAGATTTAGTTTAGGGTTTTATCATTATGGGTTTAAGTTAATCTAAGCCCTCCATTCTCTAGTAGGTTAAGCCTTAGAGAAGGAAGCTTGGTTTAGGGTTTCTGTCATTGTGGCTTTAGAAACTAAGGAGAGAAAAGAGAGAAGAGTGGATCTTACACTCAGGAATACTCACCATGCTTATGACTGTCTTTCTTGCATCCATATCCATGCTAGTTGGAAATAGCCTTAGTGAGAGTTAGTTGGGAGAAGCCATAACTCGATCTAGTTGGAGCCATACCTGGTGTGGATGCTGAAGATACAACATTGGCGCTGTTGCCACTATTTTTCTCGCTTTCTCTACTTTTCTAGCTACTACTCCTTTGTTTTTTCATTTGTAGTGTCCATGCTTGTTTATTTCTTGTTCTAAACTAGTTTTTATGTCTAAATTCTGTGTTTTGATGCATGTTTCTTGTTCCAAGTTCTTCCTTGTTTTCTGCTTTCTCTTGTTAGTGCAAAAAGGGGGCTCATGGAGGGCTCATGCATTGTATCTTGTATGAGGTGGAGGAGGCCGTGACTGATTTGGGAGAAGACAAGCTAGCCAACCCTCGCAGTAGGATCAGCCTGCAGCAAGCTCAGGGTTTTTGTGTTTATCAGCTGCATCCAACAGCGTTCTCAATAGGAAGAGGGCACCAAACCTCGGATCAGCCACAGACTTTCTGTTTCTCAGCTGCATCCAACAACGTTCTCAATGGGAGGAGGGCGGCACCAAACCTCGGTTTAGCGGCAGATACGATGGTTGTAATTGCCCATGTAGCGAGATCAACTGGAAGTTCGCTCACTCGCACTTTCTTCTCTTCCATCATTGAGTGGAAAAAGGTTCATCTTCAGAAGTTGAGGTAGCGTGGACAGCAGATGTTCTTCAATTGTTCTCAGAAGTTGGGACAGTGGGTTTGTGTGCTATGAGGCCGCATGCATTCAAGCATGTACATTAAGTAACGTTGTTGATAGGTGCCATTCTACATAGTCAACAAACTGAATGCACCTCCAAGAAAGATCTATCCTACCATTATGAGTACTGGCAGCCAACCATAGTAGCGAAGTGGTGATCACCACTAGCATGCCTCCAATGCAAATATGTCTCGTGCTGGACTTCTGCCTACTGCTATATGAGTTGTGTCCATTACAAGGAAACTGGCACTCATTAGAGACAGGAAACAGACACTCATTAGAGACCTGAAGTAGCACAAATCTATCTTCTTTCATTGTTAGAAGAGGCGCATCATCAGTCATTGCAGGCAGCACTTCATCCCTAGCCAAAAAATAGTGTCTACCACTCTCTCATCAGAACGGAGTGCAATGTTATGACCCCGCAGAAGCAACTTTGCTTATAAACCTCCTGACCCAAGTGACGCAGTTCAAAAGTAGAACCTTTACAAAGCAGGGGCAGACACGCGAGCTGCATCGGCTTGAAGCTGCAAAATAAAGACTGTATAAAAATTACAAGAAAGTTGAGAAAGTCAAGAAACAGCGCACCATTCAGGTTGTGGACATGGAAACTGCTCCTATAGGGCCCTCAAATCAACCAAAATATAATTGGACTGGCCATCATGCTAAACCTGGGATCAATACCAAGAAAGCCTGCCCTGCCAATATCATATAGTTAAACATTGTTCACAGGTTTTCCTACGGTTTTTGAGACTGTAGGGGTGTTTGCCATCCGTATTTCAGCCGTTTATAGCCATTTTCAGCATTTTCAACGGTTTTCTGGCTATTTTTTCCGACTTTAGCGGTGTTTTTCCTATTGTTTTTCCTTCTTCGCTATTGGAAGAGCTGGTTTTCAGCAGTATTCACACGTTTCTCATTGGTGTTCATAGCCGTTTACAGCTAGAGCATAAGCACTGGAGTTCCAAGGTCTACTTCTGATCTTCTAGCTTCACAGTTTCAGATGTGCGAGTCATTTTTGCCTTCTTTCGATCTGTGAACAAAATCCTTACCTTTCAGCCAATTGTGCGAGTTCTTCAACATTCTAACAGTTGTGCTCAGGTAGGTTGTGCAAGTAGGTGTGATCTTCACCAAAGTCCTGTGAGTAGGTTGTGTACGCATCTTGTGTGAGTAAGTTCCCGTGTGCGAGTCATTTTTGAAGTATTCAGCCCTATGCGAGTCATTTGACTTGTTTTTTTTTTTGCATTCTTCCAATCTGTGCGAGTCATTTTGACTTGTTTTTTGCATTGCTCCCCTATGCGAGTCATTTCTAGTTCTTTTGGGAACCTTTCAAAACCTGTGCGAGTCATTTCCAGGTTTGTACGAGTCATTTTGTTCCCCTGTGCAAGTCATTTTCTAGTTCTTTTACAAACCTTTCAAAACCTATGCGAGTCATTTCCAGGTTTGTGCGAGTCATTTTCTAGTTCTTTTGGGAACCTTTCAAACCTGTGCGAGACATCTTCCAACTCTGTGCGAGTCATCTTTTCAACCCTGTGCAAGTCATTTTGACTTGTTTTGGGCAAGAATCCGCCCTCAACTATTGTTAGGCACTATAGGATTGTACAAATTCTGTGCTAATGCATTTGGTTTTTCTTATGATATTCTATGAATAGCTTTCCATTAAACCAACCATTCGCTTTCCATTGACTGTGCGAGTTCATGAATTCTCAAAAGTCTGTTGTGCGAGTTCATAAACCTTCCGAGTCAAGTATGCGGATACTCACAATCAGGAGTCAACTATGCCCAGCCGAGGTATTTCAGCAAGTAAACCACTAGCCCAACATGAAAATTGATGTGTGGTAAGCTGATCTACACCCTAATGAAGTGGGCAAGTACTCTCTGAGACCAAACGGGACGACATAAAAAAAAAATTCACCCAAATTGGTGACTTAACCCAAAGCCATATTTGTGCAAGTCACAAAAATTGCAAACCTCAAGCTGCAAACCTCTCAGAAACACCAAATTACATCGGAAAATCACCTGTGCGAATAGGTCCTTAGCAAATTTTCTATAAATCCCGCAATCCATGATCAATTTGAGTCACTCGCACAATTGTGTGAGTCATTCCCTAATATTCAGACTCTCACCTACAAGATTACTAGAGAAGGTGAGACAGTCCATAAAAAAAAAAAAAAAGACTGATCCTACCAATAATAGGTCGTGTGAGTACTGTGCGAGTACTATTGTCAAGATAAAACATTCGCACCACCTGTTTCTGGCACGGTTAGCATTTGTACGAGCCTTTTTGTCACACCTTGGTTCCACTCAAGAAAATCCAAGCTCTTGAAGATACACTTTGCACCTAGAATTGTACATATTCATCATCCATCGCCGACAATCCTATCATGATGAATATGGTTTGATAGCCTAAGGCACCTCTAGTAGGGAACGCCTTAGAAGTGTCCTAGTAGGAAGCCATAGATCCGTCACAATAAGTTTGCCAAAACTGTCGATATCAACATCCATCACCCATCACCTAAGGGCATAGAATATCTGCTAGATCACGATGGCAACAAGTGTAAATCAATAGCCTCCACGAGTGGCGAAGGGGATTCCACAAATCGATACACCAAAGTATGATGGGGACTCTGACCCAGTTCGTTTCCTTCAAAAATTTGACAATGTAAGTTCTATGGAGACTGCTCGGACAATGAAAAGTTAAGATTGTTCCTGATGGTTCTACAAGGCAATCTGAAAGAGTAGTATTTAAATCTAGAGAGCCCAGATATCGAGTCATGGGAAACAATAGAAAAGGCTCTCACCACAAGTTAAACCTTGCAAGCTCACTCAAAGCCCTTTCATCCAATTGACTCAAATCAAAATGAGGAGCAGAGAGTCTGTATGCACCTACATTGATCGTTTTAAACGTCTCAAGGTAGTGTGTGTTGAAGATAAAATCATTGAGAAAATGGCCATTGAATTATTCCTAGTTGGGTTACCCAAGGCCATTAGAAGAGAATTGCAACTCGTAGACTCTTACACGACAAAGGACGTGATGGATGACACCATCTGAGTAGAAGATGAAGGGTCTGACGAGGATAACGATTATCGCTAGAAGAAGGGTAAGGGGCTGACTTATAAACACAAGACTTCACGCATTGAAGAATCCGCCTCAACCAAAAAACTTTTCCTATCCGTGAAAATGTATGGTGCCCTGTGTGTGCTCAACCAATGTACCATTCGTACATACCACCTAGACCTCCAAATTACGCACTGAACTACACTGCCAATTTACCCGTGGCGCGGTCAGGACAATATCAACCTAGGCCAATAGGCCCAGTTTCTTATCAACCAAAATCCTTTGATTCTATGATCAAAGTCTTATTATCCAAGGCCAATCGCTCCCCACTCATTTCCACGACATCAGCCTTTTGTAGAGAGTCAACATATTGCTACATCGTCTATCACCCAAGTTGATTCCGGACATAGATCCAGCGATGTATTATGTAGAAGATACCAATGTGTCTACTCATCAAGTTGATCCATTTGCACATTACCAAAATTAGTAGTATCAGATGTGTCTAGGATCGTCTAGTCTCATTGATTCTTTTGTCATCTACGGATACATAATTGCTTCTGATCCAAATAGACTTACATCCTATTTAGCAACCATGTAAGGTCTATCTCAAATATCATCCATAGATAAAACCGAGAATGTACCACCTCAGATTTGTGTCTTTGTTACGTCTCTATGACCAAGCAATTGATATCATACCCTGGAGCCAAGTTTTGAACTATCGCCTGATGAATCATTAGTTTTGCATCTAGAAGACAACCCGTATTTTTTTATCTAAGTGAAAGTAATCCAAGACATATTTGTCTTATTTCATGCTCCATAAATATTACACGTTATGACTTTGGTTTTTTCTTTTGTAACACTGTAGCTATGGCCTTTTGCCAAGTTCGATACTGGATTGCAAGAGTTTGGTTTAAGAGTGTCATACAATTCCTTCTATAGAGTTATCTGCTACAATTTTTCATTTTTTCTCTTATTTCAAGTCTTGTCCTGTCAACTATGTCGTTTGTTGTTGCCTGCTTGTTTTTTCTATTGTTGTATGATTTGGTGTGTTTTCTTTTGCAACAGAACTATAGGTGATATGTCATCGACAATTCTATTCCGGTCCAACCTCTACAATTGCAGCATCATAAGGATTGTCATTTGTATCCACTTCAACATCTTACACAAATGACTACAACAACACTCAACCAAGAAAAGAAGAAGTCAATGCACTTCATCGACAATGTTCTATTTTGAAACAAATGGAACACATTATAGGGCTGCATTCATGATCCAACAAAAGATCCATCTTCCCAACAAGATGGAATATTCACCACCGCCATCATCAATAAGTAGTTGGTTTTACGTAAGCGATACAATATCCACGCTTTTCCAATTGCCTCACCATCGCCATCACATAATCAACAAAGTGGCAGTTGTACCAGTAATGGGCTCTCAAGTCACATCAAAGGAAAAAGCTATATGCAAACCGACGACGACGAGTGTTCCTACCAACGCCAACAATGATGCTTCATTGGATGAACGTACATTGAGTAGTGGTCATAATCGTGTCTCAAGCATATACTACCGTTGTTCTACATCATTCATTTGATCATCTACAGAGGCCACAAGAAGCATAAGTCATCAACAAGTGAAATCTCGTAGGCCTATGCATCCTAAAGGAATCTCATGTCAATCAGAGATTGAAGTTATAAGCACACAACCTCAATAAAAAAACTATTTTCAAAGACGAGCAATGATGATTCTGTGGAGAATTGTACAAAGAGCATTGGTTATATTATGGACAGATATGGAAACTCACACAAGCCTTATCTCATTCCTTTTTTCTATCCATTCATTCCCTCATGTTCCACCATATAATACATCTTGAAGCTTCATCTCACTTCCCCCATCCTTGTCTCAAGTCCTCACTCCCCCCGATGGATCAATCTGAACTTGCTCTCGTTTATCAACTACAGTACTTCGTGAAGCAGACAAATCTACGACATCCGCAACATACCATTGATAAAGTTCGTGGCACTTGAAGCAATAAACTCAAGAATGTTAGAGGTTCTCGACAATGATTATGAGCCATGTCTTAAATCCAAAAAAAATCGAGGCCATACACGCCTCTATACATTCACGACCGCTTGAAGAGCTCTCGAACTCCATGAAGAATTCAAATAGATGCAAGAAACGTCAAACGAGAAACCTATGCTGACAAAAGTGCTTTTGCAAGACATCAATGAGCAAAGGAATTTTGATCCATCCAACAACATCCATTTATCCACTTTCACCACTTCCGAGATTACAACACCCTCTGTCACACCCACTCCATCTTCTTCTCACCACCGTTCAGTAACCCCTTGTGTAGCATTCACATCATGTCTCAAGAAATACTAAGCTCGTGTACATCATCCATTGAATCATCTGCGTGAGAAATTGAAAGCAAGTCATCAACGAGCCAACTCCACCTTGCTTCAATTCAATTCATCTGGAGATGCTCACAACCCTTATAAGCTTCATCTCCCACGGAGCAGCACGTCAAAACAAACCTTGATCTACAAACTACATTGACTTTGACTCCTCCAACACCATAAGGAGCAGGGTTCTACATTGCACTTGGCGTGGGGCCGCCAAGTTCTTAACAGAGGGGATAATGTAGGCTGATATTCCAAGGAATATTCTAGCCATCCTGCAAAACATCTTTACAAATATAAGCATGATAGAATTTAAACGCAGAACTTGCCCATTAAGTTTAGGCTTTTACTTTATTCGTAATGGCTTAAGTTATTTAGTTATAAGTTAAAATTGTCATGGGCACTGCACATAGATATGTAATTTCAAGTTATGTAAAAGTTAGTCACAAAGGCCTAATGGCACCAATGTGATTCAAAGTTAAGTTAGTCTATGTGGGTTACTTGTCCCACAGTGCCTTTCTATAAGTGACCACTACTCCAAGTATATATAGGAGTGGAAAAGTCCATTTTCGAAGAACCTCATTTGCAATACAGGCCTATCTTTTCTCTCTGAGTGTTCTCCCTTGTGTGGTTTCATGTATTGTGTTACTTCACATTGTATTGTACATTATTTATCTTGCAAGAGGTTAGGTTAATTCAAGCCCTCCATTCTCTAGTAGGTTCAGCCTTAGAGGAGGAGATTTAGTTTAGGGTCTTACCATTATGGGTTTAAGTTAATCTAAGCCCTCCATTCTCTAGTAGGCTAAGCCTTAGAGAAGGAGGCTTGGTTTAGGACTTCTGTTATTGTGGCTTTAGAAACTAAGGAGAGAAAAGAGAGAAGAGTGGATCTTACCCTCAGGAATACTCACCATGCTTATGACTGTCTTTCTTGCATCCATATCTATGCTAGTTGGAAATAGCCTTAGTGAGGATTAGTTGGGAGAAGCCATAACTCGATCTAGTTGGAGCCATAGCCGGTGTGATGTTGAAGATACAACACTCCCCCACCTGCAATGAAGACATACCCATAGGTGGACTTCTTATCATCGACATCCCCTCCCCCCCCCAATCGGAATCCACATAACCTGTCATTGGAAAATCATTTCCTGCATATGTGATTCCAAAGTTTTGAGTTCTCTTCAAATACCTTAGGGCCTGTTCGCAGCCTGCCAATGCTCTAGTCAAGAAACTGACTCAGCTTGCCTACCACCATGGCTATGTCTACCCGAGTACAAGAAACTGACAAGAAACTGACTCAGCTTGCCTACCACGATGGCTATGTCTACCCGAGTACACAAGACTTCGAAATGGATATCACTTCATATCCAGTTGTTCTTCCTCACTGTGGGGGCACATGTCTTTACTGAGCCTCGTTCCACATTCCATAGGTGTCCCGACTGGGTGACAGTTCTCCATGCTGAATTTTTCCAATACATCTTGTATGTATTTCTTTTGACTCAGCTTTATCATTCTGCTGTGTCTATCCCTTTCTATCTCTATTCCAAGATAATAACTCAAATTTCTTAGATCTTTCATATCAAATTCATGATTCAACTTTTCCTTGCACTCACCAAGTAACTTAACATCATTTGCAATAACTATAATGTCATCAATAGCTGCAATGATTAACCTATCACCTTCTCTTTTGAAGAATACACTGTTGTCAACATTGCATCTGGAGAATCCCTCTCTTCAAACTTCCTTACCTCTTGTAATAAGCTCATAGGTGACAAAGAAGCCTCTATTATATGTCATATGGCTGGTGGCCGCAGAATCTAGATACCATAATAGATCCTCATTGCTTTTGCATCCCCTTAGCAAGCTTGCTACTGGCGTGACCTCCACACAACTATCTGATGAAGAATCGGCTGGAGATTCCTTCTCGTTTGGCATTGTCATGAGTGCAACTGGCTTCTCTTCCCCTTCTTCTTCGACCAGGTTGGCTTTAGCAACAATCCTCCTCTTGATGTCTTCGTGCTTCTTGGGACAATGTCTCACATAATGTCCTATTTGGTCACAGTAGTAGCACTTCATGTCCTTCTTCTTCTTAAATCCTTCCTTCTTTTGGCTTGAATCCTTCCAATGATAACCACTCCCTTGCGCTTCATCTTTCTTGATCTTTGTGTTTTTTTAATTCAGTGATGAACGCCACATCTACTTGCTTGCCACTCAACTGTCTCCTCACATCATGTTGTAGCAGTCGACTGCACACATAATCGACTGTCAGTCTGTCTTCTTGACCCTCCAACGTCATGACCAATGCTTCATAATGCTCAGGTAGGCTGCCCAAGATCCTGAAAATGAGTTGTCTCTCATCAACTGGCGCTCCAACCTCTTCCAATTGTCTTGCCATAGTCCTAATCTTCTCAAGATGTAGGTTCATGCTGCCTCCAGCTTCCATCTTGACATTTGCTAATTGTCTCTGTAGCAACAGAATGTTGGTGATCCCTTGCGCCTTGTAGCTCTCCTTTAGTTGCTTCCATGTTCGCATATCTGACTTGTCCAATCGCATTATCTCCCAATGATAGGCAGATCATCAGATAGGCGCGCCTTTCCTTGATTCCCCACGCTTCCGCTGCAACCGGATTGGCCACCACTCCCTCTCCGTCGAGTTGAACGACGTCACTTCCATCAACCACACCCCACAGCCCCCTTTCCTCTAGTATAAGCTTCATCTTCCATCTCCAGTTCGCATAGTTCGATCACTCCAGCTTCTCCAAAGCTCGCACATCCACCAACGATCTGACTTCTGTCGCCATCTCCAAGTACTGTCGATTGTATAGCTTTCTCCCTTCGCACCGTCCAGACACTTCCGGATTCTTGCTAATCAATCTCTGACACCTGTGCGATAGCTCAGGATACGATCGTGATGATTATGATACTAGCGTTGTGGGCCCATAACCATTGAAAGTTATGACGAATGAATGCTTGTTGACACAGATCACATACCTGCACCTTTAGCTATTCGACACGCACCAGATCATAATCAACAAAGTAATTAACAAGAATTAAAGCTAGAGAACAAATGATCAATGAAGCAGACAATCAGTACGCAATGATGGCAAAAACTCGAGTGAGGCTACAAGGCCAAAAATCACTCTCATATATTAGCTTCACAGATGTCCATCAAGAATAGGACCCGTACATGCCAAGAAGCCAAAAATGCACATTTGTCATACCCTATTTCATCACGTGGCTTATAGGCCAAGAACTATATGGAGCTCTTTTCATTTCGTTATGACAAGTAACTAGATTCTCAAATTGAACCAACAAGGGGTGATAAGAGTGAAGGTGTGGAGCTCCCTTGTTCTTGACGTAAGAAGAGAAGAGATGTGTATGTCATGGTAGTTGCATTTTCATCTTCATGTGGGGAGTGCACGAAGACATATTTGTTTAGTGAGTCATTGAGTTGGGAAGGAGAATCTCTGCTGGGCCACCAAACATCTGCTGAAGCAGCGGGAGCTAAGCTGTCCAATAATGGTGGGTACCCGCGCAGCCATCTACCCATCTCAGAAACGGATCTGAATGAAGTCAGATTCCGAGGAGCGCTACCTTCAGTTCGTTGTGAGGTGGCTATTTGGGCTGCTAGATGGATCGTTCTGTAGCTGTTGAACTGAACCTTTCAGTTGGGGGACTGAAAGCTCGCTACACTGATGCTGCCTGCCTTTGCTAGTAGGCCTGCGCTCTGATCGATCCATCCTGTCTGTGGAGCGCACCTCCTGTACTGCTTCCTGCCCACTCAGACCTGCGTTGGATCCGTAGACCAAATTCTTTACCTGTGTGGCAGGCGCTGCCTTCTCAGAATCATAATTGATTCATGCTAGTTACAAACCCTCACATAAGACCTGTGGGAAAGTGTCAAGACCATTTCCGAGATATGGCATATAGACTACATACCCTCCAAGTCCAGCATGATCGTCCAAGTCCACACTAGAACCGTCATGGAACCAATTCTCAGTTTAAGGACCATAAGGTTGGAAAGAGGAGGACCCACAGGCTCATGACTTGGCAGGTTCTTTGCGGCAAACTGGTTTTTCTCCTAACACATAAGGTGCGTGTTCGGTTTTGTCAAATTGTTATCACATTTTGCGTAGAAGGGTACCCTCCGGAAACTTGTCGTTACATTGCAAGTCTTTACACTTATATATTATGAAGCGTTATAGGACATTGTGGTTTTCTCCCCTCTTCTCACGGTTTACTAAGAAGCACGTGAATCGTTGTGTACTGACATGATTCTATGTAAAGTGGTAAGAGTCGAGTCATGATTTAAGGTTGCAAGGAATAGGTGTTTTGGTGAGATGATCGTACTTTCCATACTATGATTTCATGGTTTTTGAAAGATGGGTTGATTGTTCTTGTCTAGTTTTCAAGAATCATAAACCCTTGTTAGTATTGCATTAGGTAATGAGTTTTCCATCACATGTTTTATGCTTGCGTCAAAAATCAGACCTCCTTGAAATAGAGGAGCAGGTAGTCCACCAACCGTGGCCGAAATATGCCACCTTGGTCAAGTGCCACTAGTCACACCCTCCCTTGAAACTGTCTAGCGAAATAAGTAGACCTGAGGGGTGGAGAAATACCACCGTTTATCAAACATAGCGGCCTGGATAATTTGTCACAATCTATGCTCAACAATGATGAGAGATTGAATCATCCAGCACTGCTAGGCGATACTGTTTCTGAGCACCCATCATACAGAAATTTGACGAGCGACATTTTATGATCTCTTCCTGTATGTGCTATGATCATTGATGGACCATGATGATTTTCATCAGCATGGATAATTGTTACGAGCACTTCATGGACATCACTATGAATTTTGCGAGCGCTAGCCTTTTTGCCAAGCACCTCCCGTACGATCTTTTAAGGGCATAGCCTTACCCATTGAGTATCACATGACTTTAAAGGCACGCACTTATACACTTAGGTCTATACTTTACCAGAGGTCATGATCCTAGAGTCAAAGGCAATATCCTAGAAATCTAAAGGCACAGTCTTAAAATTTAAAGGTAGTACCTTGAATTTGAGGGACAACCCCCTAAGGAATCAGGAACAATTTTCTAAGACTTAAAGGATAGTGCCCTAAAGACATAAGGATAGTACTTTAAGATATAAGGATAGCTCCTAAACACGTAGAGTATGGGCCTTTAATAGGTTAAGGATGCCCCTAGAGTCTAATGGCCACAACTAGACTGCCTAGAGATGAGTTTTGAAGCTGATGCCCTTAAGGATTTATAGATCTGGGCCCCCAAGCTGGAGATTCATATATTAACTAACATGGTAGAAATATGTGCCAATTGTAGCCATTAAGTTGCCCAACTGTCTATGTGAGTTGAATGTGAGCTACAACACTTTTAGTTGCACTACCCATAAAAATCACGATCTTGGGTGCCAATGTGGAAAAGGTGGAAAAGTGATGTGAATTTTGTAACAATTCATCTCGAAGGATCCAACCATATTAACGTGAATGCACAAATGAAATCAAAAGAGTAGATTTAGATGAAGATGTAAGAAACATTTGATTTTTTTTTATAATGATGAAGGGATAGAGCTTCAGCTTTGAAGGGAGGGATTTAAACCCAAAAAAATAGTTCTGTTATGTATTGAAATAAGCATGAAAGTAGTTTAAATTAAAGATTACCTAGAATGAATCTCTTAGTCTTCAATCCCGACTACTTGCCCTATAGATAGCTTATATCTTTAGAAATTTGGAAATCACTATTTGATGTACTAATCTCTATCATTAATAAGTCCTTTTTGAGGTAGAGCACATTGAAAGATTTTAGCCACTAAGGGCATGTGGCTAATTGTAAAAATGAGTTTTGATGAGTTATGGGTAATTGTTAAAAGTTTTTCATATCAACACTTGCATTTGAATTTAACTAGAAAATATAGTTAGAGTTGTTGCTTACATTGTTCCTCGAGTCACATGCCTACGATGGGTTGTAGGGCTCGTGGTTGTTTCCACATATATTTGACTATAGCAACTACTAACAATTTTTTTCACAGCTTTGATTGATGACTAGCTCAACCACCCTTGTAGGTTGCCAACTAGCCCATGGTCATGACCCAACACCATCCTTAACAGTCATCATGCCCAACTTGAGTTGTTTCAATTTGCAAGAGACATCATAATAATGGATCATATATCGGCTTATCCATGAGGTTAATTTCTTCATTGATATTTGTAACTCTTATAGTATATTCAAATGTACTTACCCTAAGTGCGAAATATTATATGTGATGCAATGGAAGGTTTCCATGGTACTATGCTCATGAAACATATTGTTTTTGCAGTTATAGGTGCTATTATTTTAGCTACCATGGATATAGCACTACTTGCCCCAAAGTCACATTTATTTTCTTCATTTGGATCGACAAGCTTTTCATTAATTTCAAGTGAGTCCTTATCGGCCCATGTTCAACAATTTGGTGACTACTTATGCGAACCTAATAGAGAGAAAAGGTATGTTCAGGAGCTCATTACTAGTTTATAAATTATGTGGATCTTGCATAGAATAGTTGTGATCTTGTAGCTTTTGCAAGATTTATGTGGTCTTTTACTTGTTTTGTGTTGGGATCCTTGCTTCTTTTATTGCTGATGAAGAAATTTTGTCTTCTAAAATATGTTGATAACATGGGTATTGTTGCTTTATTGAACTCGTTGATTGTCATGAGTATATGTTGCCATGCCCACATATGTGAAGATAAATGTATGCTTTTCAATCATGTCATATGCAAATTGTGATCAAGTACAAATACGAAGCTTGATCATAACTAGCTTGCAAAATGTCAAGTCTTGACATAATCATTATTTTTATTTGAGTTTAAGCAATTCTGGAACAAATTAGTTCTGATTCAAAAAAGAGGTTATGATATGTTTTTTCATTGCCGAAATGCAACTTTTTTTGTCTTTGTAATTGTCAAGCTTCTTTTAATGTACGTCCTTCCATTGTTGTGGTTGGGCACAACTTATTGACTTCATTTTCCATGGGTTCCATTTGGGGAGTGGGGAATAGTGCATATCATCGTCATCAAAGAAGTCTTGCAAGAATTGTTGTGGAACAATGGAAGTACGTTACTCGATCGGTAAGCTTATAGTAATGCTATCAACAATTTTGTGTCATTTTTTATATATAATCGTGAGTGTTATTGAACTAGTGCTCACTGCTGAAAAATTCACGGTCATATATCATATAGGAACTTCAAAGTTGTCTTTGACCATTTTTGTAAGTATCCAAAAGTCAATCTAATGTAGCTCAATTGTATTTTCCATGTATGGAGTAGATTAACCTAATTTTTTTGTAACGATTTCGAGAAGTTTTTATAATGGCTAGTGATTGAACCGTGGATGGAGCCTCAACAAGTTAGTAGCCAAACCTTTTTCCCAAATTGGGAAATGCCAATGGTAGACGGGCTCACCAACCAATAACCCTCATTCAACTTAAAGGGGCTCATTCTATTATCATTGTACAGAAACTCTAAGATGGGTAGGCACTCAACCCAGCCAATTTGCGTTTGACTAACATATGCTCACAATGTATCCTCTAGAATTTGCTTGACCCTCTCTACCGATTTGTTTGGGGGTGCTCATTACTCAACTGTAATTGTGTTTCCAACTTGGCAAACATTGCTTTCCAAAATGTTCTTGTTAACCTCGGATACTTGTCACACATTATGGTCGGAGCTATTATGAACTTCTAAACCCCAAGTGACTGTAGTATTATTTCCTTGTAACCAATCCGTCAAAGGAGCATCCACCTTGGAATAGGTTTAATAATTTTGCAAAAAATTCCAATATCCCAAGAAAGATTGCAACTTTCTAATGTCCATAGGCTTGGGCCAATTTTTGACAACAATTGCCTTAGCTAGATCAATTGTAAACTTTTTGAGGAAATCCTACTGTAACAAGGCTAGCTGGCCTAAAACCATAGTTAAGCTCGAAAGGGCACATTTTAGTACTTTCATTCTTTCTGTCATTGTTAGCAAATTCTCATAGTGGTAAATACTTCTCCCACTGAGTTTGGTTATCCCCAACAAATACCCTAAGCATATCTTCGACTTTATTGACTTGAAACTTCAGATTGTGAGTCACATAATGGTAAACATCTATTTTTAACTTAGGCTACTAGAAGTTACATAGGATCAGCTCATAGGTCTTATCCACATCGGGATGACCTGCACCAGGGCTATCATGACATAAATGGACAGTCAGCTCCTCGCAAGCTGGAATGAGAAGTTTGCCATTTCTCTTGACCATGCCATCTTCTATGGTATATTTAGAGTAAGTGTGAGCAAAGAGACCAAAACTTCCTCCTAAGATTCTACTTGCACAAGATTTCCCTCCCTCATAACTTTCTTACAATGAGGATCTCTTGTTGAGCTTGTCTGATCTAAGCAATTAGGTCATTTTCAATGACCACAAAAACATTTGTCACAACATACGAGATAATGCATTAGCCACAAATTTCGGCACCTTTCTTTTATCGAATTTCCAAGAGAAATGCAAAAATCAGCTCAACCCACCTAGCTTGATGTCCTCGTAGGTTCGGCTGGTTGCAGAAATATCTCAAAGTGCCATGGTCGGTGTACACATAGAATTCTACACCATACAAATACTGCCTCTATGCCTTCAAAGCGTGAATCATGGCATACAAATCCTTGTGAGTTGGATAATCCTTTTGTGCATGGTTGAGCTTCTTGCTCTCAAAGGGCATAGGCCTACCCTTTTGCATCAGAACAGCCCCAACAACGATATATCACTCTCATCCATTTCTAAGGCAAATGGTTTATGCAGGTCAACAATCTTTAAGGTAACAAAGTCAGCCACAACTTGTTTCAAAGCATCAAAACGTTATTGTTGAACTTTCGTCCATTCTTTTCATTTATGTTTTTGTAACATATCGGTCATTGGTGTAGCTACGTGTGAACAGTTCTTCATCTTTACAATAAAACACAACTAATCCAAGAAAATCTCTTAATGCTATCAAGTCTCTAGGTACAAGCCAAGCAAGATGAACAACTTCTTTCTTAGGATATGGTTTTATCCCATCTTTTGACACTGTAAAACCCAAATATGCTATTTCTTTTTGAAATAATACACTTTTTTTATTATTAGCAAATAATATGTTTTCCCTCAAAGTTGGCAACACAATTACAAGGGTACTCACATGTGTGGCATCACCACAACTATAAACAAGTATGTTATCAACAAAGTTAATCACAAACATGCCCATAAACAGGTTGAGCGTGCATCAACATCATAAATGTTGCAGGGATGTTAATCAATCCAAGGGCTTAACTAGAAATTCAATGTCCAAACGAGTTTGGAAGGCAGTCTTATGTACATCCTCTTGACACGTGGTTTTTTTCGCAAATGGTAGGTTGCTTTAGCGATCTTTTGATCATCATCGTCAATGCCGCACATCTGAAGTGCCTTTTCCCACTTTTGAGTCCAATTCTCAACCGCATCCATATTTTGCAATAGCACCTATGTACTTGAATGGCTTCAAATCCTTGATTGATGGCATCTTCCTAGTCTTCGATAGAGTCTTAGTTTCTCTTTCACTTGGCACAGGTTCAACTACTACCCTACCTGTTCCGCTAACTCTTTCTGGTTCTTATGGGTACCTTGATGTCTTCAACTGTTCAGGGATTTGTTGTAACATGACTTCTATGGTGTCTACCTTTGTGGCCACTTCTTTGATCCTCAGTATTTCGGTGCTAGAGCCTTCTAATGGATCCATATTGATTGTAGTAGAATTTTGCCCCATTGTAAGTGGCTTAAAACACCTTTATGGAGCCTTCCCAATAAGCAAATTTTACGTGAAACCCTGGACAATAAAGCCTTCTATCAACAATGGTCCAGCTAGCATAACTTGAAATTTCCTTTCCTCTTCTCAACCTTGGCTTTGATACCAATGTCAGACTCTCTCTGAACTCAACTTACAAACAACAATATATTATACACTATTGATCACAAATCCCAAACTTTATTGAATTCTCAGCAAGTACATAGCATGATCAAGCATGAAACCCTATGGAGCTGCCTTCCTTCTCCTACCAAAGTTTGCTGCATAGAATGTGACTTATACACAATCCTCAAGCACCTAACCTTGACACATCTTAATGTCGACACACGACAAACTCGATGCACAAGCAACATTTTCCATTGGTGGTACTCTAACACATAGGCAAGTGAGTAGGCTATGTGTCTCATACACTACACCAAGTGTCCCAATGAGCATATGACACGTGTCTTGTTCGACCGGTCAACTTTCACAAGTGGCACTCATACATTTTGGACCAAGTGTCCCAGTGAGTATATGACACTTTCGGTTGACCAATTAACTCTCATACTTTTTAGGGGTCAAAACATCCACTCCTAATTACCCTGTACCCTAAATCAAGGCTTAGCATGCAACTCTAAGGTCATATTCACCCATGAGCTACTTCCACTCTGTTTTGTATATTCATGTATGATCTTGCTCCTCTACACACTTTCTTATGGTTCATAGTAAGTTGAGCGTGGAATATTATGGTTCATATGTCTTTTGGCTTTGGAAGTGATTTCACCTTAAAGTTTTATAGCTTGAAAAAATTCGATATTTTCAACCACTAATTAAATCTAATGCATTGATGTTGACTCCTAATATGCAGAGGTTGCTAAGGCTTAAATTTCAGAACATTTACAAAGAATATCCTAGAAGGTGAATTTTCAACTTATCAAATCTACTCGTAGTCGTCATAATAAATATGTCCTCCAAAGTATTTCAAAATAGCTTGTATGGTGAATGATGTTGCATTAGTTACAATTGATTTTAATTTGTAACTCTATTTTCATTATGATTTTACACATATAGCTCTTATAAACTTAAATCCGCAAGGTATGAAAATCATTTAACTTAGCCACTTGATTATGGAAATAGTAATTGATGTGTGGGTTTCTTAAGCAGTAGATGCCCTTGATGCATTTATTTTCAAGGTGGTTGTAGACTCTTGCTAAACTGAAAAGTATAAAATCTTGAGTTTTCATGAAAATTTCATGGCCTTGTTGGTAGTTGCATAAATTCACAAGGATCTTGTAAGATGTTTTGGAAGTTTGGATGCTAATTGAGCTATTAGTCTGCCCAACAATGAACTCCTATCAACCTGCATTGAGACATTTCTTTATTGTGGTTATATTGTAAATGCTCATTGAAATCTACGTTGTTCCTTGGGTAGGTTTGCCTAAGTGGATGGTTGTGTACATGTGTGTTTGTGGTTCTATCTTTTAGGAAGACTTAGCGCAGGCATCCCAAAGGGAGCCAGGAACCACGACTTAGCTTCCCAACTCTTGCCATCCAAACTCACTTGACATACAAGCAGCCAACTCGCCAACAACGATCAGACTTAACCAACTTGAAGTTCCGAAAACCAACATTGAGATCCAACCTGGCGCCATGCCAGATCGGGGTTCCCGATGTGCGTGACTTCCCTCCAAGCAAGCCGCTCGACATACATCAAACTTAACCAACTCAAAGCTTCATTACAAACGAATAACATCCATTCCAAGCAAGCGGTCTGACTTACATCAGACTTAACCAACTGAAAGCTTCGTCACGAGCGCTGGAAGCCAACCTGGCGCCACGCCAGACTGGACAGCCATAAACAGGTAACTTCCACCCAAGCAAGCCATCCAACTCAGCCAACAAGTTAGAGCCCGTTCCCCAAGAGCTTAACCCATTCACGTTCATGCAAGGAACACTCAGAACCACAAGCCACGACAGATATGGAGACAACCAGTTCCTGGACCAAATGGTCCCGACAGCATACCGCTGGCGCCACGGACCGAATGGTCCCGACGGCATACCACTGGCGTCCCGGGATACGACCCTCAGCTATGTGCCAACTTAAAAATTTTGAAGCAGCCTTACAACTGGCGCTTTTACCGAACACTGAAACCCAGAAGGTAATCAGAGTCAGTTTGAGGAAAAATCCCACTTTATTGATAAATCTGAGAAGGTTACATTTCAAGTGTGTGACGACCCTAGTCTCCGGGGCGCTAGCATGCCAAGGCGAGAGCCATGACAACATTCCAGCAAGGGAGGCTGAGACTTGGTTGGAGCTCGCCCTTAGTCGCAACCCGCACTCCCCTATAGTATTGGTGTGATTCGGCACCCCCCCCTCATACCAAGCACTCTACCCAAGCTGGTAAAGCACGTTTTTCTCTCTCTAGGATTCCCTTTTTTTAGAAAGTCATTTTCTCTCTCTAGATTTTATTGATCCCCAGGCTTCCTTTAATCATCCCTAGATCGTGTGAGGTGATTGCACATCGATCTGAGCTCTCTGGACTCCGCTAGAACCGATCAAAGATTTTCAGCCATAAGAACTTGGCGCCGGCTGGATTCTGGTCACAGTGGCACTGGGAGTGGCGCCGGCGCCGTTGGTGCCGGGAGCAGCAGGGGCGCTGCTGGCGCTGGGGACAATGCTGGCGCCAGTGGCGCCGGAAGTAAAGCTTATGAAGATAGCTTTACAACATCCACCCCACCTTTATAAAATCTGATGTCCTCATCAGATCTCAGATTAAAGTAAAGGGCGCCGGGAGTGGCGCCAGCGCCGTTGGCGCCAAGAGCAGCAGGGGCGCTGCTGGCGCCGGGGACAATGCTGGCGCCAGTGGCACCGGAAGTAAAGCTTATGAATATAGCTTTACAACAAAGACACTATAAGATTATGAAATATTCTTTAGGGACAAACATCAAGAAAATCACCATAATAGTTTTCCTCTCACTTTCTAAATTCATTTGTCTTGATCAATTTGATATCCAAAATTTTACATCATTTAATTGAATTCAAAAATTTTATCTTTGAGGCTTGCTCTTCAATTTATAGAAGCGTTTCATACGTAATGTCCTCAAGTTTATTCCTCTAGAGTATAGGTTGTTTCGATTTCTTGTTAGTTCCTTTCTAGCTTTCCTGTATAAAAATATCGACTTTCATGCTCTTCATTTTTGCCACAAGGCATAATAAACACAATAAAGAAAACAAGGCTTCAATGGAAGTGGTGGTGCAATTGACTTAGGTAAGAACCATTCATAATGAAAGGTCTCTTACATGTGCAAAATTAGAGCCCTCATGCTCTAAATCTATTTTAGCATGTATGCAACTTAACTTAAACTAGACTTAACTCGCACTAGAATATTGTGGATTTCCACTCACCTTGATGTTCATGTGGTTATCTACTACAAGTTTATGAATTTCTCAAATCTCTCTCTATACCAACTGCCACTTGATCATTCGTATTGTAGTAGATAAGTTCAATGTCTCCTCCTTAAAGACTTTGTGTTTGGTCTCGTTATGAAGAACAAGATTTTAACCAATTGTATGCCACTTTGGATGTGTCACACTTTAGTGTTGTGGGACCCTCTTGCTCCATATGAAGATCCTTCAAAATCCGCTTAGCCAATATTGCTTCACATCTAGTACTTGTAGATGCACGATATTTTGCCTCTGTAGAAGACGATGCTATAGTAGGCTAGTTCTTCTAACTCCATGTCATAACACTACTTCTGAGATTAAAAGTGAACCTTCTTGTTGATCTTCTGTCTTCAACATCTCCAGCCCAATCAGCATTTACATACCCTTGTAACATCATATCATCATAATTTGTTCCATATTAAATGCCAATTCTGATTTGATTGTATGTCAATTTTTTTTAAGCTGCTTTGCATAGTACAAGCGTAGGTTTTGGCATGTATTAACTTACCATATTGACAACATAAGATATGTTAGGTCAACTAGTGATCAAGTAGATAAGATTTCCAACCAGCCGCCTATACAAAGTCTAAAACTACTTGGGTCCCTTTTCACTTTGGGCCCATCTACCTCTAATTCTCAAGCCATAGGCTTGTGAGTACAATGCACCTTCTACGGGTGTCTGACATTACATTCCAGGTAGATTTAATTACTTTGCCGACTCGGCCACGCTTTTATTCCCATTTTAAGTTACATATCTTGGATGATCTCCTAGTTGCTAGCTCACTTGACTCACCTCATCAATAATTTGGCCCCTCTTAATCATCTCAAAATTCCATCTAGGTAATCTATGGGACTTAGGTGTAGAAGCCTTTTTATGCAGAAGGGCATAGAAGCCTTTTTTTTAGAAGATGTTGGCGGCGAACCTGTATTCAAACCTTAGACTTCTCTTTACACTTTGTGTTCTCCTCTTCAACTTGCTCATGCCACCATGCTCTTGTTGTGATTCTAAAATTTTCAACCAGATTCTCTCTAGTTGTCTCTAAAATTGGATCTTCACTAGTAATTGAAATACCACCTTTATTGTGCTCAAGATTTATGAAATCAGAAGATGAACTTATCATGTTGACAAATTTTCCCGAGTTCCATGTTCATAAAGAATAACATCCTTGCTACTAATGATCTTTTTAGTATCAACATCATATAACCTGTAAGCTTTCTCTTCATCATCATAGCCAAGAAATAAGCACATTGTAGCGTTGGAATCCAATTTTCCACATATCTACAGGAATATGTGCTGAAGCTGTACTCACCCACAAGGACTCTCAAATGGCTCACACTAGGTTTCTTACATGAAAAAGCCTCCTCTGGTGGTCTATTCTCCACCGCTTCAGTAAGACTCATGTTATATTGATAGACCTATATGAATTCCTTCTCCCAAATAAGTTTGGTAAGTTCTTTACCTTTACCATACTTTGAGCACAACTATAGTTCAATTTTTTCTTGTTTTGCTTTGGTGTATCCATAGCTACAAATTGTCTCTTGATTCCCTTTACTTGCAAAACTTCTAGAACTGTGTAGAGAGATGCTCTCCCCCTTTTATCTAAACATAGGACCTTGATTTGCTTCTTTGTTTGCTTTTTACATGTGCTTTAAAAAAAGTTCTCAAGAGCATCACTTTTATTCTTTAGGAAATAAACCCGAATCTTCTTAGAATAACTATCAACCAAAGTCATGAAGTAGCTTGCTCCTCCTATTGACCGAGTCTGGATAGGTCCACAAAGATCTGCGTGAACAAGTTTTAAAATACCTTTGGCTCGAAAAGTACCCTGTTGAAATTTTTGAGAATGATATTTACCCATGATACATACTTCACAAAGTTTGTAGAAGGAACAATGTGTAGAAGACCAATAACCATATTGTGTTTCTTCAACATCTGTAAACTTTGATAGTAAAAACGTCCGTGCCAAAATCTATTTTCAGTACCAACTCTACAAACACTCTACTCAATAATGGAAGCCTCCAAATGATAAAGCTTCCCTGAAAGTACTCCTTCAACTATGACTTCATTATTCTCATCTTACCCCTAATGAAACATTGCTATTCATCAAATTCAACAATCAAATGCTGTTTAGTGATAGCTGAAATTGAAAGTAGATTCTTCGTAACAGTACCGACCCAATATCTGGGAACAGATAACTACCAGAGGGTAGAGGATAGTGTGAGTCAGGCATGCATGCATACCATGTAGTTGGTATGAGGGCCAGTAATGCCCATGCGGACACATGCATACGCATGCAGACACATGCGGACGCATGCATGATAGTATGGGGCCATGCAATCCATCACTGATGGATTGGGATCCCACATGCAACAGTAATAGTACATGCAATGTGAACAGTGGGTGTTGGCAGCAACTCCCACCTACCGTTCCCATGCAAACTCACATTGGGCTAGGAGGGACATTCTATAAGAGAGCGCATTGGCTGGGTGGATCAGACTAGCTTTGCCTTCCTGTCTGATACCAATGTTAGGAACAACATAATGATAGGAAGGCAAAGCTAGTCTGATCCACCCAGCCAATGCGCTCTCTTATAGAATGCCCCTCCTAGCCCAGTGTGAGTTTGCATGGGAACGGTAGGTGGGAGTTGCTGCCAACACCCACTGTTCACATTGCATGTACTATTACTGTTGCATGTGGGATCCCAATCCATCAATGCTGGATTGCATGGCCTCATATTGTCATGCATGCGTCCGCATGTGTCTGCATGCGTATGCATGTGTCCGCATGGGCATTACTGGCCCTCATACCAACTGCATGGTATGCATGCACGCCTGACTCGCACTGCCCTCTGGTAGTTGGTTGTTCCCAGATATTGGGTAGGCACTGTTACGGTCTCGTAACACAAACACTGTTCTATAAAAACTTCACATATCAAAGAACACATCCTTAACAAAATAACATCATTAGATAAGTAGGTTGCTTGCTGGAAAATTCTGCATTAAACAAGCACAAACACATAGATTAGCCCTTCCCTTCTTAGAGAGTCCTCCCACCTTCAAAGATATAGTCTCCTTTCTCCTCCATGGAAAATGTCATCGTGTAGGACAACAATAGGTGAGATATCCAAATAGCCCAAAAATACCATAGGAAAAGGATAGCCTTGTGGCAATAATAGGTCCTATTTAAGAGCAAAGATACTGACGAATATTTATCTAGAAGAATCTCAGCAAAATAAGCTACATCGACCATTCAAAAAACATTCTTTGAAGGAATTGTAGAAACAACAATAAGACTAGCACATAGTTGAAGTAGAGATGTAGAGAGTAAAGCTAGAGAGAATACAAAGGGACCATCAAGAAATGTAGAACCATCTGACATATGTAGAGCTGTTGGATGAGTAGGAAAATCATCTAAAAGAGCAACCATAGGGCTAGGAGTATCAAAATAATGAGCATAGGCTACAACATCTGTAGCAGGGCACTTAGGAGCAAGAGCAGCACCAAGGTTCCCAACATCAACAACAAAGCATACAATAATATCAACAACAACGTCAAAGCATGCTATATCAGTATTAAGGCACTTGGGATCTACACCAAGGCATTCAACATCTACAATACAACATCAACCTGTAGATGTGACTTGAACTCATTATGTGAAACAATGACTATCTCATGTAACTCGGGTAAATCTCCCTCATAGTAACACTAAACCTCGCTTATGGAAGGAAGCTCACAAGTTGACTTGAAATATACTTACAAGGAGTATCACTCTCAATACCTATGACACCACTTGTATTACTTAGAGGAGCGGAAAAGCCATTATTTGATAACATAAGCAGGCAAAGCACATGTAGAAACACATGCCACTCAAAGATGGATGGATGAGAACGGACATATGCATGCCACTCAATATAAGTAGGAGAAAATTGCAGTAGCAATCTCTTAAGAATCAAAACAATTAAGGTGACAAGTTTCAAAGTAAAATTGAGAACGTGTCAACCACATCTTCAACACATGTTCGGAAGTCGTATTACAGGATGAACATAGAGGAAGGATAAAGGGATTAGGGACAAAAAACTAGAAGTCCTAAAAATCTTGTGGGCACTCTCTTTTCTTTCTTATTTTTAGCTTTTTAAAGGTAAATGAGAATCAAGTAAGATGGAAAACAAAAGTATCTCAAAATAACAGATATAAGGGCACTCTTCTTTTTTGTAAAATCAGATGAATAGAAACAGTGTACAAGACTACAAATACATGAAAATATGTGATATATTAAACACATGATTTATTTTTATTTTTGTTTTTATAGAACGGAACAAAAACAAAGTCATAAAGAAGCACACATAAAAAAAAAATTTAAAACCTAAATGACTAAACCAAAACGATTGACACCAAAAACGAACTAAAATGAAAAGTGAAGGATTGGAATAGACGTGATTCAGGCAGGGGCTAGAGATCCAGGCAGAAAGTAGGATTTCGAGGGGGAATAGGCACCAGGGTAGTAGAGCTAGGGTAGTAGAGCTTGGGCAGTAGGGCAGGGGCTGGAGATCCAGGCAGAAAATAGGATTTCGAGTAGTAGAATACGGCATAGGCAGTAAGGGCAGAAGGGCTCTTGGCATCAGCCTGCAGAGAACGTGTATTAAGCAAAGAACGGACAGTCAGATCGAGCAAGTAAGAACATGGGCAAGAACAACGCAGGCAGATGCCAACTAGGGTAGATAAATGCGTTGGTCAGGGCAGGAGGTCACTTGAGAGAGAAAGTTGCTAGACCAGTAGGTACCTTTGGCAAGGAGCACCTTGAGACCTTTGAGTTCGACTGATATTGGTGAACGTGGCTGAAAGCCAAACATCTACGCACTTTTGTATGCGAAGTCGACCATTGGGAGGTACATTTCCCAATCTGATTGTCGCCTGGAAACATATGCACGAAGCATGTCTTCCCTCAACTTGTTGGTACATTTGGTCTGACCATCAAATTCAAGGTGATCGAAAGATGAAAGATTAGTAGTACTTTCCAATCTCTTAGAGACCGATTGCTAGAATTTGTTGGTGAACCTGGAATGACGATCACCAACAATATCATTTGACAATCCAAACAACCTGCACAACTTCTCAACAAATAGTTGAGCAAGCTCAAAAGCCACTTTGTTGGAATAAATTGCGCCATTTTGGTTTGCATGTCAATGACCACCCAAATGGCATCTTATCTCTTTCCTGTTCTATGGAGACCATTCACAAAATTCATTCAAATACTCTTTCATTTCTCATCAGGAATTTCCAATGGATGCAACAAATCAACTGCTTTGAGTCTTTTTGGTTTGTTTACTTGGCATTGTTCACACTTTTGAACGAATGCCTCTACAGACCTTTCATTTTGGCCAATAAAAATTTCGTCTAACCAGGTCAAGGGTTCTTTGTATGCAAGACTGTAGCGACACCACAAATTGGAGTGGGAGGTTGCACGGAAGAAGAAGTGGCGGTGGTTGATGGAGTAGTTAGTGCGGCAGTGGAGACACGTCGTCGGGTAACAGTTGGAGATGTGGATGTAGAGGCAGTGCCACACATTCGTTGCTAGCCGTCGTGTTCATGTAGAATTTGGTCCCTAACATTATCTTGGTTTGGCACACAAATTTTTTTGGTTCAGAGAAGTAAGCCATTTCTAATGGAATAATTGAACTCTATCTTCTCACATCGAGATCTCTTGGAGTCCTTGCTAGGACTTCTTGCCAGATACTTTAAAAAAATGACCGACAACGATCTTGAAGAGAAAGATACAGCTTGGATTGAATCTCAGCAAAAGCATAACTAATGTTTCTCTCCAATTCGGTTCAAAGCATCAATGACAGTTTGATGCACCTTTACCGTACTTAATGTCAAACTTGAACTCTTAAATGAGTTTCTTTCATCGTGCGGGTGTTGGCTTACGTGAGTAATTACAAAGCTTTGTAACTTTTGTAAGTCAAAACAAGTTTATAAGCTTCTAAGCTTAAAACTTCTAAGTTTCAAGTTATTTGTTTTTAAGCATAAAAATGTTCTCAAGCCCTATTTTCCTAAGACTAGGATTATTCTTTGCAGGAAAAGACACACATAAATTTTTTTACAGTCCACTGGAAAATCTTTACAGGCTGCAAAATTTTATTATCAGTTTCTACTATTATTAAAATAATGTAGCAAGATCCCAAAACCACCTGTCTCCCAATTGAAATAACTATACATTTAAGCTACTTGGCACAGTACTCAATTTACTGGCCACTTTTTATTAACAATGAAGCTGGCACACCACAAGTCGGAGGCTCAGCTCTTTGTATTGAAAAATTACATAACTTGAAAATATATCTTTGTCTGGGAAAAGCGTAGATTTGATATTGCTTTCGTAAAACCCAAGAACCTTATTAACTGGTGACAGAGGCCTTTCTTTGAGATGTTCGCCCCTGTCGCTTCTGACTTTCGACTTTGGAACTGCTTTGAGCTCCTGATTTGTCCTTGATGCACTTTGTGTTGAGCTCCCTGAGCTCTAGATTTGATCAGTTCCGCATAGGTATCAAGGCTCCCTGAGCCAAAGGATTCATCGTTTGAATGCCCACTTTATGGTCCACTCCGTGCCTTGTTGCTTCTGCACCTTGATTTCTCTCCTTGTCCCAACCTGATCTTGATACTTTTCCATCTTGGCTCTTTAAGGTAGGCAAAGATTGAGTACTCCGCAATGCACCTCTCACTTAGCTTGAAGTAGCTCTTTGAATCAGCCCAAATGTAACCATTGACCTCGTGGAAAGCCAAAGGGTCGCACCAGTTTGATCCGCATACGAACTATCTCTTCATGTTTGTTTGAAGCCCCATGTCCATCGCACAAAACTTGACTTTCACAATTCCATCACTGGTCAATTGCCTCACAGTCAAAACAAGAAGTGTACATCGAGCTTGGCTTCAAGTAGCTCTCTTTGAATCAGACACATGCACCCAGAGTTTGCATTAGTCCGATCTCAACGCGAACTGTCCCTTAGCGTCCGTTCGAAATACCAAGTCTCTCATGCAAGACTCAACTTTCACAGTTCCTTCATTGATCAGCTTCCTTACACGCAACACAAGCCAACATACTCATATGTTTCCTCATCGTTGCTGGTCCAGAGAAAGCCTATAACAAGCTTTCCTTTCCACAACAAAAACTTGTCAACTTATTAGGTCCAAAGTTCGTGTGAGTATGGCTAGGTCACCTTGAATTTGTTCCCCTTTTGATCAACTTTCATTCAAAATTTGCCCCAAGAGAGAGGTGTGTGTGATAGTTCCCCTCCACTTATAAAATCAGCTGATCGGACTTAGAGTAGAGTTCTTCGGACAAAAAGCCTTTTCAACACTTTGCTTCCCATCTGCTAGGATTATGGCTCGATCCAACTTGTTGCCAATCTCTGAAGAGGATCCTAGTCTTTCCCCTTTGAGGAAAAACCCAACTGATACTGGATATCACCCATGCTCAGTAAGTTTCAGTTCCGAAGGTGGCCGTCCCAAAATGAAGACCAACTATTCCATAGAAGATCTCCCCTCTAGCCATCCATCCTTTGCAAACATTGAGTCGTTTCGTTGCCGTTCACGTGCGAGTACTTGAACTAATCCGCCCCACAGATTCTATAGTCCTCTTTGTTTGATGGTATCAGCCTTCAAAAGCAAGGTTCCTTCTCGAGCCATCAGCTCCTTGTATCACAAGCAATCATGCAAACCAGGCAAAGCACGAGTACTAAGACTCACCACGAATACATACAAGTAAGTCACTCAGGCAGGTTTACTAACAAGTAACAAAGACAAGGTCCCCCTTTGAGATGGTCCTGCCAACGGACCTTTGCCTGGCCGCACCCATACAAATCGATCATAGAATCAGCCCACATAGGACACCCCTCCAACTATCCGTGCTTTCACCATTAAGCAGCACATTGCCTCAGTCACGCCCCACCACTCTTTGGTCGATAGCTCTTATAGCTAAACGATCGGCAGCTATCCCGCACCGGCAGCTAACCACCCGTGCTTTACACCCGAATTCGAGCAGCATCTCTGTATCAATGGTTAACCCATACAGTTTGAATATGTCACCCTGCACCCCACAAGGTACAGACCGTGCTTTCACCTACCTAGGCAGCACTTTGCCTCATCCGTCCTACGTGTAGACAGCGCTAGGCCCGAACCGCGAGAACTGACCGTGCTTACACCTCGAGGGCAGCACTTTGACTCATCAAGTCCCCCGTTCTGCCGACCACCCCGACCGTGGACGCACCCATGCTTACACTGTGGGCAGCACCTTGCAACAGTTGTCTTGATGAACCCCAAACAGTGGCCATTTCCGTGAGATCCGCATAGCTGACCGGCCAGTCGGCTCTGATACCACATGTAGCGCAGGCATCCCAAAGGGAGCCGGGAACCACGACTTAGCTTCCCAGCCTTCAACTCTTGCCATCCAAACCCACTTGACATACAAGCATCCAACTCGCCAACAACGATCAGACTTAACCAACTTGAAGTTCCGAAAACCAACATTGAGATCCAACCTGGCGCCATGCCAGATCGGGGGTCCCGATGTGGGTGACTTCCCTCCAAGCAAGCCGCCCGACATACATCAAACTTAACCAACTCGAAGCTTCGTTACAAACGAGTAACATCCATTCCAAGCAAGCGGTCTAACTTACATCAGACTTAACCAACTGAAAGCTTCGTCACGAGCGCTGGAAGCCAACCTGGCGCCACGCTAGACTAGACAGCCATAAACATGTAACTTCCACCCAAGCAAGCCATCCAACTCAGCCGACAGGTTAAAGCCCGTTCCCCAAGAGCTTAACCCATGCAAAGAACACTCAGAACCACAAGCCACGACAGATATGGAGACAACCAGTTCCTGGACCAAATGGTCCCGACAGCATACCGTTGGCGCCACGGACCGAATGGTCCCGACGGCATACCGCTGGCGTCCCAGGATACGACCCTCAGCTATGTACCAACTTAAAAATTTTGAAGCGGCCTTACAACTGGCGCTTTTACCGAACACTAAAACCCAGAAGGTAATCATAGTCAGTTTGAGGAAAAATCCCACTTTATTGATAAATCTGAGAAGGTTACATTTCAAGTGTGTGACCGACCCTAGTCTCCGGAACGCTAGCATGCCAAGGCGAGAGCCATGACAACATTCCAGCAAGGGAGGCTGAGACTTGGTTGGAGCTCGCCCTGAGTCGCAACCCGCACTCCCCTATAGTATTGGTGTGATTTGGCACCCCCCTCATACCAAGCACTCTACCCAAGCTGGTAAAGCACGTTTTTCTTTCTCTAGGATTTTCTCTTTCTAGAAAGTCATTTTCTCTCTCTAGATTTTATTGATCCCCAGGCTTCCTTTAATCATGCCTAGATCGTGTGAGGTGATTGCACATCGATCTGAGCTCTCTGGACTCCGCTAGAACCGATCAAAGATTTTCAGCCATAGGAAAGAAAAAACAGATTTATGCAAGCCATAAAAAGATCGTTAAAAGCCATTTTGACACGGATTTAAGCGCTACAAATCATGACTGAAATCAGAATTTTTTTCAGCCAGTTTAATTACGCTTTTTTAAATCAAAAGCAACAAAATTCAAGCATATTTTTTTAAAATACATCAACCCACGCCAAGAGGTTAAATCTTGCCATAAAAAAATAGTACGAACGTATGCACGTTGAAGATGAAAATTGGTGGTTCTGATATCAATTGTTATAATCTACCGGACTGATAATGGCCAAGAGCATCTAATATAATCAATGGCTAAAACACGACAAGCATAAGCAAAGAGTCGATTATCGCACGAAGAGCCCTACGCCATAACAAATAATAAGCTGTCTAATGACCAAATGATACCCTATATCTACTCTCTAGAGGGCCTTAATGAAAGCTTCTCGAGATTAGGGCCACATGGTGTACCTGGGTCATATAAGGCCATGCCATAAAAACATTGTGTGGGGGTTACAAAAAACTACTGACTAAAAACTACAAGGCAGGCCCCAAGCAATAGCTTTGGTAGTAGCCAATCTTAGAAGCCCGTTCCGACCAAAATGGGTCGGAACGTTCCGTCCGTTCCGGAGCATTCCTGGTCAGAACGAGTTAATGTAGCAGCAGAAGCCACAAAAATGTGTAGCAGCCATCCCGGTTTGTAGCAGCCCATGATTTCTGCTGATGGCTGACGGAACGGGCACCTAAACCTTAGTTTCCAGATTAAACGAACTTGTAGCAGCCCATGACTTCTGCTGATGGCTGATGTAGCTCTTCCACCCAGAAATGGGATGCATGCAATATAAATTTCAGAAATGGGATGCATGCAATATGAAAGTTCTTCGGGATCATTCCAATCTATGGTGGATCATGAGCTACTGATCTGACACATATAAAAGACAAAATTAAACAAGTGTTGCGGTGCCACTGACCATCATGCATCGGCTTGTAGAATTGAATATTGATTTCTTTGTAGAAATAGAGATAATTATTCCATTGGTAGATAGTTAAACTAGAACCAGGTAGAGAATGAGATTCTTCATATGGTTTAGAACTTTAGATCATTCTGAATTCTAAGGTTGAGAGCTCAGGATATGGTGTTTTTTTCCTTTGTATAAAAACGTTTTTTTTTTTGAGGGTCTCGTTTCGGAACGGAAAGCGTTCCGTTCCGGAACTGGCAACTAAGTAGCCAATCATAAGTAAATATAAAAGTTCTGATTACCCATAATGTAGGCAAACAAAGAAAATGCATGCACCAATGGAGAAATTGAATTGGAGGACATAAGTTGTCACAACAAATATTTCAAAGGTAACACACAAACCCACAAAGCATAGTATATCAATTTTAAATCATGTGTGAATGTATCTTCAATGTAATGGAAAAGATGGTACTACTGTAAAACATTTATAATAAGTCGATGTATTTGACATAGATGCAAGAAAATGAAAAATGAGAATCACTGTGTAATACTATCACTCTCTAATGTGCATCTCTCTCATTGTGTGATACTATTACAATTCACTCCCTCATGTGAATCTCTCACACAATAAGACTCAACCTTGCTTGTAGAATGAAACTTAGAAACACACTCATCAGTATCACTATCAATATCTATGACACCGATATCAGTCTCAATATCTATGACACCACAACTATCAGCAAGAGGAATCTCAAAAGTAGTCTCATCATCATCGGATAACATAAGTAGGCGAAGCACATGTAAAAAGAAATGCCACTCAGAGATAGATGGATGAAGATAAACATACGCACACCACTTAGACCAAGCAAAACCACCTAATAGGAAACTGCATCAACAATATTTTACATCCAAATCTTTTTTTTTGGCATGAATATAAATTTTCTATGTTAAAAAAATAAAATTCTGGCCACGTTCTGGAACAGGCAGCTATGATATGTCTTCAAATTCCCATCACTCCCATTATAACCGCTGACATGCCAAACTCAATTGCTAAAGAATATGTGATTTATCTGAGACAATCATATATATATCTCAACAGGATCTCATGCAATATGTGATCCTGGGTGACTGCTCAAAGAAATTCAGACAAAAAGCAACACATTCAAGTTTTTGAAGTTCTTCAACAATACCATGTTCACGAAGACTCCTTGAGCTGCAAAATGTGCAGATGGCTGTACACTGTTGAAGCATCAAAATTTCATTGATTTTCCATTCCATAGACGCTTTTCAATGATTTCTAACACCTTCATAAGCTGTCAGCACCAGAAAAGAACATCAAATCTGCCAATGTACATGCCTAGAACACGTGCAGCATAAGCATCCATTGTAGACCACACATTTAAGAACATTTTTTCTGATATCAGATTCACCAGAAACACAATCAAGAACAGGATTATTTCACCTAATCTATGGCAAGTTCATCAAACCTGAAGTTCCTACTAACTTTCAATCTTATGCTGGCTAGCCAACTCCTCTATCTCCTCCAAAACACATCCATTGGCTTGCCGATGAATGGTGATGGAGTACATGAGACTAGAAGGAGTGGGATTGATAATCTTCTCATTCAAGTCTGTGCTCCGACGAGATACAATTTTTTTCTCAGAAAACCAAACTCCAATAAACTTTAGGCTATTATTGATAGACTCATTCCCTAAGATGAGAGAAAGGAACCAAATTGCAATGGAAGGAAAAAAAAACTATCAGACCCTTTTTGTCCCTCAAAAAGGCAACACACTATTTGAAACATTTCTGGTAATTCTGGAATTTCAAAATCCATTTATTGTATGGTAGATACTTGTAGACAAGGGACTATGGCAATTCCGATATAGAAGCGGCATTCATTAGCGTTCAGAAGTTGATGACTCGAGAACAATAAACCAAAACTATGATGTGGTGAGTAAGAACTATTGACTATAATGCCTACGCATTGCAAAGTGAGGAAACATTATTTGATAGGGATAAATTTGACTGTGAGAATTCTTCATCAAAGCCTCATGTATTCTCTTAGGGAATTGTTTCCTGAAAATATAATGTGGGGCTGGAAGAGGTAGTTGGGTTTCTTCACATCATTCTTGAAGATTTTGATGATGATCTTCAGTGAGCTTTCTATCCCACTTCTGATCTCAAACTGGAGGTTCTGAAATTCAATGCAGCCCATGGAACAATGTAGAAGCTTGGCTTTCTGATGGCATTACTTTTCCCTAGTGATCAGAGCATTCTTGACCATTTTCTTATTGAATGGTGTTGGTGTTTGCTAGTCCATTAGAAAAGAACATCCAACCAAACAATATAAAATTATTTTAAAGTATAAAAAGCATACAAAGACGACTCTCCAGCTATCCATAGACAAAACCACGAGTCAAAGCCCAGAACATAAGCACGTGGATAGATAGATGTACACATGCATAAGTGTATTTATTCTACTCATCTTTCTCGAGTATTAGTTATAATCACATGCTATGCATGATCTAATTCTTCCATTGTACAATATGTCTGGACTCTGAATATCAGAGAGAGCAAGAGTTGAACGACTTTTAATAGAACAGATCTTTTGGTTCATTTTTCTTATGCATGCAATTCATTTTCTGTTTACTGTTGAAGAACTGTTTGCCATGTATATGACCTTATATATGAAGTTGAGATTTGAAGCTTTTGAAATCCAAGCCTTTATCCAGCATTGCAGGCTCTACTTTGCTGCATGGAAGGAGTTTTTGGATGCGAAGTGTGTAAAACGCTGTCACAACAGTAAAGCGGCAATGTTTCATCAAAAAGTGGCACAAAAAAGGGTGCTTCTGTTCTGGAGAAGTATTATGCAGTACAAAAGAGCACTTAAGCATGGCCTAATATATTTCTCTCAATTGGGTGTGTATGTTCTTATTCCAATAGTTTGCTTCATGTTGTTTTGACTACAGAAAGAAACTTAATTCTGCTATGTCAAAATTATCATTGACAATCCTTGCATTCAATCTCTGACATATTTTGCAGAAACTGATCAAGTGGGTGTTGTTTATTGATTCCATTAGACTTACACCATTGAGTCTAATATCAGATGTTCTACAAACTTCAGTAAGGATATAGATTCTATTGTTTTTCTTCTTACAGCTGCAAGGTGGAGATGCAAACTTGTGCTTCATGTGCTAGATGAACATGCAAAGCTCAAAATATGGCAGCACACCTATTTACGTAAAGCAGATCATTTCTGGAGACTTTCCTTACTGTCAAGGTATTTCAGCAACTGGCAAATGGAGTTGAAGAGGCAAAATATAAAACAACATAAGATTAAAACCTCACTCTGCAAATGGGCAGAAAAGAGAATTCGTTCAACTTTCAGTTACTGGAAGGCTTTCTGCTTTGAAGAGACTTGTAGGCATTCTGAGTTGCAGAAGGTGCTTGCCACTTCAGTAGCATTCTCACTAATTTACTGTGCAGACTTGGGTACAATTTGACTCATTAACTCTGTTAAGTTTTAATCTATCTGCTGCGTCCTTCCTTTGGAGGTGTGGCTGGAAGCATACTGTTTATAAAGTACTCAAGAAATTTTGACTTGGCAAGACAAAATAAATTTCAGATTACATGTTATGTTCACCTACTCTTGGGTGCTAATGACATGAATAGATATGTTATGGCATTTGAGTTCGTGCTATGGATGATGGACTTAATGGTATAATATGTTGTGGGTGAACTCTAGAAAGTTGAAGATTGCACGTCTTCTTTGCTATGTCTGGTACTATCCTAGACTTAACATGAATTGATATATCTACATACACCAATGTTGCCACTGTATGGTCGTACATCCTGTAGGAGTATTTGATGTATGCCAAAATTGTTTGATATCTAGGTAAGATATTTGTGACTACTATGACTGCTGACATGCAAGGCAAGCTACTGTTAATTTTAAAATTGCAAAAGACAAACACACAGTTCTAGAAATACAAATACACATGAGATAATTTGATACCAAATTACACGACTTATGGACACATGAGTTGGAATTATGGTACTAGGCTAGTGACCAAGTGTAGACCCTCCTGGGACCCAATAACCCTGATTGGTTACTTCCTAAGAACCTCCTTTAGAGCTTAAGTAGAGTAACTCGTATCTATTCCACAGTTGATATGATGCTCTTAGGTCCTTTGTAAAAGGTGTTATACTACAATTCTTCGAAGAGGATTTGCAACTACTCTTTGACTGTGATTGGTCGTTGTTGAGTATTCTTAGGTGGCATTCACTACTTATCTATTTCAAGTGGGATCCCTTATGTGCGATTTGGTTCATAAGTTGGTACTAGAACACTTTCCTGGCACAATAGGATGAGCTCTAATTTTCTTTCTTTTTCATTTTTAACAAGATGATCTTTGAAAACATCATCAAATCACACCTTGCTCCATGCTCCTCTCAATCTTTGTCAGTCATGCTCTGCTCAGGCCACACAAATCTTGAGATTATTGAGCATCTCCACAAAGGACCTTCCAAAGGCTGATCTTCAATATTTTCGACAAGGCGAGAGTTCCTATACCCGTATGGGAACTCCATCCTCAGTCTCAACCTCACCCAATGAACATATCTTCTTCTCGCATGGAATACCTTGGAAACGTCCTATCTGAATCATAGTGAATCTCAGTCAATGTGATAGACTAATCTAGATACAATAGACCAGACTGGGAAACTTGATGCACCTAGCTCCAAGAAGTGATTTCAATAAAAGTCAAGTTTGATACCCAGCTGTCCTTGCCAAGTATTCGTGATGAGGATGTACACAAGACTGCCTTCATAACTCGATTCACTCACTATGAGTATCTTGTCATGCCATTTGGATTGACTAATGCCTCAGCTACATTCATGATGATAATGAATGATGTACTCAAGCAACACATGCGAAAAGATGACATTTTGACTTACAATGTAGGTAGGGTTAAGCATATGGCTCACCCTAGAACTGTGTTGTCTACCTTGAGGGACAAGAAGTTGTTTTCTATTGGTAGAAAGAATGAATTGTTTAGAAAGGAAATTGAGTATTTAGGTCATGTTTGATTGTTGATGGAGTAAGACCAAATCCCAAGAAAGCTGCTATGTTCATTGTGTGGCCTGTGGCATTGGTGGGTTAAGGACTACTTCATCGTCATTGCGCCTATGATGGACATGACGCAAAAGAACAACTTTGGTGAGTGGATTGAACTGCAACAAGCATGCGTTGAACAATCAAAGCAAGCTATCACAGAATGTGTCACTCTAAAATTTGAAGACCCTTTAAAGCCATATATTATTGATATGGATGTGAGTGACATTGTTGTGGGGGCAGTGCTGATGCAGGAGGGAAGGCTTCTAGCCTTCGAGAGCAAGAAGCTCATCTTGGCACACAACGTCATTATCCAACTCATGAGAAAGAGCCGTTGTTTACCATTGTCAATGCATTAGAAGTGCGCATGCATTATTTATATGGATTTGAATTTTATGTGTACACTGATCATGTCCCTTTAAAGTACTTCAATAAGTAGCTGGCAGGCAAGATGGTCAGAGCTTACGCAGGAGTTCTAAATGGAGATTCGGTACAAGAAAGGTACTCAAAATTGTGTGGCAGATACACTACAACGGGACACTTGTCATACGCTCATTGGGACACTTGGTCCAGTGCATGAGTGACACAGGTCGGACGGTCGTTTTGATGGCGAGAAAGACCGGCACCTTGCACATAAAGGCGACCCGCACATGGAACACGGGGATGAGAAGATGAAGAAGAAGAAAGCTGAGAAACTGAAAGAGAGGAAGAAAGGTGGTGGCAAAGATGGGGCGGACAGTATGGCGCCACCTGGCCAGAGGAAACAAGCAAGGAATCCGCAACATCACGGTGGGCTTCACAACGTGCGCATGAAGGGGAAGCACTGGAAGGATGGTCTGAAGGTGAAGCAGGCCTCTTTTCTCCACGCCGAGCGAGAGGATTGAAATCCGGGAGTTGCAAAGGATGAGAAGATTCTTGAGGAACCATATTGACAGGTTGTGAGGAATGTGACAACTGGTATCAGAGCAGCTTAGAGAGAGGGAGACCAAGATTGAGCAGAAGATTGCTACTACCGGTTGTTTTGGGGGCTGTCTGCATGTGCTCAGAGGTTTCACTGATATCTCTATCTTCTAGCTGTGTTTTCCAAGCCCTTTGTCACTTGTTGGGCCCTGCTATGGCTGTGAGCAACCTGCATCTACCATCTTGCTGAGAGAAATCTGACATCTGTAGAATGATAAGAAGCTGAAATCTGCAGGGATCTGAGGTTTGTGGAATTTCGGCTGCCTATTCAAGGAATTGTTGGTGTGCTGCCCCAGCCATAATGTGAGGAACGTTTTTCCAGCAGAGATCCGAGGTAGTTCTCGAAGAAAGCTGCAACGCTGAGGTTTTTGATCTACAGAAAGACTAATAGAAGCAAACTTCAAGCACAATAAGGCCCTCATAGTCCTGCCAGAGGCATGTTTATGCAGTCGGCTACAGGAATTCAGACCTGATCCGAGCCTGTAACTGCAACTTAGCTTAACCAGTTAGAACCAGGCACAAAACAGACACGCTATCTATCTTTTTTCCTTTGTTTTTTCATTTATCCACGGCTAACTTCTACTAAAAGAACTGCAAGCACAAATCACACAAAACTTCAATTACTAGCAGATAGAACCTATGAACAGTCCTTGGCTAAATGTCACAAATCTTTAGTCTCGTGAAAGACTCTCAAGACTGAACTTTGAAAGAAAACAAACACGCTATCTATCTTTTGCTGGCATAATAGGTGCAATCTGTCAACAGAATTGAGGACCCCCTTTACCACCTGAGAAATCACACCCGCTGCTCTTCTTGCAGCTTTCTGGCCAACCATACCCTGGGAAACATTTGGCCTATTTACTAAACTCACCTTGGGAAAGCCCTTTTCTATTAGGCGATTGATCAAACGGTGGGGATTCACTCACTTTAAATCTAAAAGGCCAAATGTGGCTTCTTCCACAAGCCAGGCTGGATGTGTCTCCATAAGCTTATCCTTCTAGCCTAACGAAGACTATACATAACTGACATTTGACTAAATTTCCCTACCAGCGACTGATGGAGATCTTGCTGCTGCTCTCTGCGACCTGCTTTCTCTTCCAGCGAAGCTGTACATAGATGATACGGTAAGTCTTTATGGGCTTTACACTTTCCAGCAATGATACATACTCTATTTGGATTACGTTTTGTGCTTGTTCGTCTAACTGATCAGCGAGCTAGCTCCCATGAAATGCTGCTGGTTTTTTTGAAAGGAGTCATGCAGGGTCAGCGCTGGTTTTCCAGCTGGCTTCATTTGCTTCTTACAATGTTGTAGTTTTGCTATGTTATGACAACGATTTACATACATACTAAAGCTGCACTGGCTCCCTGCCAGAATTCACTTTTGATGTTTTTTCGTCTCTGTTTGGTCATATATTGTGCTGTATGGACGGGGATCTGATGAGTAATGTATAATGCTATAAATTTCGGAGGGTTACACCTATTTTGCATGCCTTTTCTGTCAGCCCTACACGAGGGTCATTGTAGAAAGAACTCATGCTAATTTGATTCGATACACACTGATATACATGTCCTTTGCTTACGCTATTGATTCAGAGCTGAAGTTTACATTGAGCTCACAAGATTGAGCATTACATTAGTCACAGGTACTCCACTCAATTTCTTATCTTCGCAAACATGACATCGTCACTTGTATCTGTTATAGACACTTAATGTTTTACAGCTCGAACGAAGAGAGTTTTGGTATACTGTTACTTACGGGGGATGTGGGTTTTGTTGTTCTCATGTAAGGGATTAGGGTTTTGGGTGTGCATTTTGGGCAAAAGCCCTATCCTTGAAACTAAAGCTTTTTCACTATTGACTGGCTAAGAAAACATACTGTTCGGAAGCATCATGGCATCATCACAGGGAAGTATGGCATCACATATCCAAGTAAGAGAAACATGCCTGTTCTTAGTGAATTTATACGATAATCATTTGAACACGTTCGGGCCATAGGATAACTAAAGCCAGGAAGGCTACAAACCCTGTTGCACTTTCTTGGCATTCTATGGCTTGTCATAAACCTACTGATGTTATGTTGTTTCTTTTCCACCATAACCTAGAATGAAATGCTTCTTCTTGACTGATGGCATATTGATACACATATTGTAGTGTTGTAGTCTGAGACCTTCACTTTGCTACACTGTCGCAACCCATAAGTCTAGTTTGTGTATTAATCAGGTTTTTGTTTTGAGCATTCTTGAAACACATGGATTTGTGCAAGAATGATGACATCCTAGTCTTGCATACGGGTTAGTATGGCATGGAGTTGCCCTAATACTGTCATGGTTGTCCTTGCCAACTCTAATGCTAACTTTCAGTTAATGCCATGACATACTTTGCTATGTAAGCTCTATTAGGTTTTCGTGAGATTAAATTAGGGTTGGGGCTTGTTCTTCCTGGAAAGCATGGATATGCTCAGGATAGATGGCATGGGTTTACGACTTGTCATTCAACGATCGTCAAGATTAATATGGCATGGATTCACCCTAATACCTACCTTTTTGTCCAAGCTTGTCTTAGTTGTCATGTAGATTGAATACGATTAACTTTGAATCAATGATTTGAATGCTATCGAATTGTACCCTATAAATTGATCAGTATAGCTGAGGCCTTGATCCAGTAATGACAAGGTTTGGCCTATCTTGCCTCCCGCAGGTAGTTGTAGGCTACTTGGCTAACCTTCTTAATAATCCACCATGGTTCACAATACCTAGGAGATAACTTGGCGCACTTTCCTGTGCATAGCACCTTCGACTTTGAAGGGACTAATAAATACACCCAATCTCCTTTCTCAAATTCCCTACAGGTACGATTCTCACGACTATAACTCTTTGCCCTTGCTATAGCCAGACAAGTTATCTCGTGCCATCTCTAGCTTTTGCTGCATCTGAGTCAAAAACTTTGCAGCGCAAGGTACCTTATGCGGAATTCCTATGATCGCAGGCCTCAGTAGCCTGAAACCATAATTTAGCTCAAATGGACTCAATCCAGTGGACGCATGTCTCTTGTCATTGTACACATACTCCAATAGCGGTAAATGCTTTACCTAGTCTGTTTGCATACCACTGACATATGCCCTAAGCATATCTTCCAAGACCTAGTTCACTCGCTTTGTCTGACCATCCGTTTGAGGATGCTCGGAGCTACTCAACTGCAACTGTATTCCCAACCTGGCGAACAACTCAATCCAGAAATTTCCCGTAAACTTGGGATCCCTGTAAGACACAATGGACTTCGGAAGTCCATGCAACATGACGACATTTTGAATAAACAACTCAGCAACCTGCGGAGTTGTGACCTTCTTGGTCGTTGCGATGAAGTGAGCCATCTTGGAAACTTGTCGCAGAAGTGAGACTGTTTCGTTTTCGTCTTCTTCTTCTTATTCGCGAACGATTTTGTGTCTTTGAATTTTCTTTTGCGCGGAAGTTGTTTATAGGATCCCAGACACGTGACTACACATCACAAAACACATTCTATTCTAGCAATCAAGACAAATGACAGCACAAGACAAGGAGATGCACGAAAATAGAGCGACTGTATTATCAGTTTAGTTTTTAGAGCGAGATCGTCAGTGTCTCGCTCGTTGGCGGAATGACACTCTGCTCTTTCGCTGTGTTCTGCTCGTTAGCAGACTTTCATGCACAGCTATAGTTTCTAGTATTTTTTTGCTCTACTCGCTACCTCTCTGTCTCTGTCTCTTACAGATCTCTCTATTCAGATTATTTTTCACATTGTTTTTTATGATCCAGAGAGGATCGTTTATACCTCCACGGTGTGGAGTTTACAAGATGGCTAAACGTAAAATCTCAAGACTAGTTAACGCCAATCAACTAGTTAGTTAATCTCCGTCGATACTCGTTTCAGCTGGGCGTGAAGTCTGTGACTCCAAGCCCGTTGAGCTGCCAGCTGGCAGCGTGAAAGATTCCTCTTCGTTTGTTTCGTAATCTCCTGTTCGCTTTCGTTCTTTTCGTCTCTTTCATAGTTTTTCGTTTTGCGCCCCTTTGCGGTTTGCGGTCCTGGAGATGTGTTTATGATTCACAAATGATTCGCGAATCGTTCGTGCTTTGAGTCAAAGGCACGTTGACTATCGCGAATTGTTCTCGTTCAACCTTCGTTTCTTGTTCGTGCTGCGACAAAGTTGCAGGAGTTCACCATTTCTGACACTCCTTCTTGAACCTTGCAGCTTTGTACGTTTAATCCAATTGCCTTTCTTTGCTTGGCAAAGAGTGGCTTGTCGAGCGGTTTCGTGAGCAGATCTGCAATCATATTTTCTGATTTTATATACTGGACCTGGAGCTCTCCTTTCGAGATCAAATCTCGAATGTGATGGTACTTCAGAGGTATGTGCTTTTACTTTGAATGGAAGACAGGATCCTGGGACAGATAGATGGCACTCTGAGAGTCCATCATCATCGTGCTTGGCCCTTCTTGTGGAATCCCAATTGCTTCCAGCATCATCTGTACAGTAATGGACTTGCTGTCATCTTTGCAGCTCGCCCAGCTCGCATCACTGTAGTGATGGAGCTCGAATCCTTTTTCTTCGTTTTCAGCTCTGTAGGTTAATCCAATATTCTAGGTACCCTGCAGATATGTAGGATTCGTTTTGCCATTTGCCAATGTGCCATGTCAGGATTGGAAGAGAATTGGCTCAAGGCGTAAACAGAGAAAGCCAGATCGGGTCTGGTACAAATTGTCAAGTACATCAGACTACCGATTAAGTTCTGGTAGGGTATACCTGCCATCCTCTGTTCTTCTTCTTCCGTTTTTGGGCAATCCTGCTTCGTGAACTTGGCTCCAGCTATCATTGGTGTGGCCTTTTCTTCGCAGTCCATCATGTGGTACTGCTTTAGCACCTGTCTGGCATATTCTGACTGACTCAAGTGCATTTCGCCCTTTGTTCGATCTCTTCTGATCTCTAGCCCTAGGCATTTTGTTGCTTCTCCGAGATCTGTGATTTCGTAGCTTTCAGAAATCTGACTTTTCGTGTCTTTGATCAGCATCAAGGAATTTCCTATCATCAGCGAATCATCCACGAAAATGGTCAGTATCACAAAATCCTTTCCTACTCTTTTAATGTAGACATTGCAGTCTGGTTGAGTAGGATTGAAGTCTAGAGACTTCAGAAGACCATCAAGCTTTTTATACCAGGCTCGTGATGCCTGTTTTAGACCATAGATGCATCTCTGCAATCGACAGACATATTGTCTGTTGTCGGGGTCTTCATAGCCTTCAGGTTGCTTCATGAAGATTTCCTCCTCTAGATCTCCATGGAGAAAGGCTGTTTTCACGTCAATCTGGTGAATTTCCAGATTGTACTGTTGTGTGGCATATGCAAGGAGTAGCCTTATGCTTGTCATCTTCACCATGGGCGAATATGTGTCGAAATAATCAACACCATATCTCTGCGTGTAGCCCTTTGCGACAAGCCTGGCTTTGTAGCGGCCAATGGTGCATCGGATTTCATCTTTTTCTTATACACCCACTTGCAGTCGACTATTTTTCTGTTTTCTGGCAGTGGCTCTAATGTCCATGCCTTGTTTCGCCTCATCGACTGAATCTCCTTTGACATTGCCTGCTTCCACAATTTTCCCTCTGGACTCTGGATAGCTTCTTGATATGTTGCTGGCTCTTCTGTGAAGCTGCAGTATTCAAACTGCATGTCTTCGCTCCATTGAAGATTGTCAGAGTAGTGGTCTGGATGTCTTCTTTGTCTTGTTGACCTTCGAGGTGCTGCTCGAACGTTTCTTGTTCGTGGGGTTGATCCTCTGCTTCTTGCTGCTCTGGAGTTTGCGGCTCTGCATTTTGATTTGACGTCTGTTCTCGATCTCCCTCTTGAATAGGCAGCAGTGTGAAGATCTCATGGCCTCTTTCGTCTTTCAGTCCAGGGAATGTGGACTCATCGAACTTTACATCTCTGCTCGAAACAACCTTCTTCGTGGTTGGGTTGTAGACCCTGTACACATGTGTTCCGTTCGAGTAGCCGACCATGATTGTTTGCTCAGATTTGTCATCGAGCTTGCTTCTTTTTTCTTTGGGAATGTGCTTGTATGCTGTACATCCAAACACACGTACGTATGACAGATCAGGCTTTTTGCCTGTCCACATTTCGTATGGTGTTTCGTTTTCCAGCGATGTCGTTGTAGATCTGTTCTGCAGGTGTACAGCTGCAGCTATTGCCTAAGCCCAGAATTGATCTGGCAATTGAGCCTGTGCCATCATGCATCTGGCTCCTTCGACTAGCGTTCGGTTTCTTCTTTCTAGCACACCGTTGTATTCTGGTGTGTATGCAGGATTGAACTGGTGTTCTATCCCCTGTTCTTCGCAGAATCTTGAGAATTCTGTGCTTTTGTATTCACCTCCGTTGTCAGATTTAAGGATCTGTATCTTTTTCGAGGTGTGTCGCTCTGCAAATGCCACGAACTTCTTGAAGGAATCAAACACTTTGGATTTCTTCTTCAAGTAGTAGATCGTGGTCATTCGGCTGCAATCATCTATGAACGTCAGAAAGTATCTCGAACCTGAGAGCAAATCCATCTTCATCGGTCCACAGACATCAGAGTGGACGAGCTCAAGAACTTCCTTGGCTCTTCTTCCCTCATGCGTGAATGGATTCCGATGTTGCTTGCCTTTCTGACAGGCTTCGCAGAACTCAGTTTCGGGCTTTGAAATCTTGAGACCTGTGACAATGTCTTTTCTGTACATGTCATGCATGTTCAGATGATACAGCCTCCTATGCCAGAGCTGATCTTCATTTTCTGATGCATTCAATATGCTATCAGAGTTGCTGACTATTTTGGCCTGGTAGAGGTTTCCTTCTCTACATCCGACCGTCAGCAACTTGTTTGTCGTCTTCTCGATCATACGGCAAGTGTTGTCGTCGAACAAAACTCGAATGCCTAGGTCTGCCATATTGGAGACAGATAGCAGATTTTTTCTGAGTGAGGGCACATAGAGTGCTCCTGGTAGCTCCGCTTGGCCTGACAGTGTTCGCAGTTGTAGAGTGCCGATGCCTTTGACATCGTGTCTGCTCCCATCACCTAGAATCACTGCTCTGTTGTTTTCGAGTTCGCGAAAGTAGATCAAGACCTTCGTGTTGCAGGTTATGTGAGATGTTGCTCATGAATCAATGACTACATCGTATTCGTGTTCAGTGTAGCTTGTTGAAGCTTCATCGAGTATCGTGAAAGCTTCGTCACCTCTTTCTACATCCTTAGATGACTCTGCAACGTTTGCCTTTTCAGCTTTGTTCTTTCTTTTTGGGTTGAATCTGCAATCGTATGCAAAATGTCCTTTCTTCTTGCAGTGCATGCAAGGTATTGCTGGATTAAACCAGCATTTGTTTGTCGTATGGCCTGGTTTGTGGCAGTGATCGCAAGAAGAAGATTGCTGATTCAAGGACTTCGTCTTCTCGAATCTTGGCTTGCTTTTGTTTTTCTTCTTTCCTTTCGTGAAGAGAGCTTTCTCTTGATCACTGCTTCCCTCTCCTTCGTCTCTCATCAGCCTTTTATCAAAGCGACAAGACTGACTGCTTTATCGAATGTCATATCTGGTAGACTCAGTATGAGCATTCTCAGCGGCTGATAGGACGTCGGTAGAGATTTCATGAAGTACATCAGCTGCTGTGGTGCTGGGACCTGGTGCTCCTGTCTTGATGCAGCGAGTTGAGCGAAGATCGTTCTGATCTTCTCAACGTGCTGATCCAACTGGTTGCCATCCCACCGTATGGATTGCAGCTGATTGTGAAAGTGCATGACTGAAGCTGCAATCCTCACTTCATACTTTTGCTTCAATCTTTCCCACGCTGCATGGCTGCTTTTGCAGTCTTCAATCTGCATGAGTAGATCTTCATTTATGGATGAAACGATGATCGCCATTGCACGCTCATCTTTTCTGATCCATTCAGCTCTTCTTGGGTCTCCCTCTGGAGGCTGCACCTCTAAGAGCTCGATCACCGACCAGATGCCTTCGCCCTTTAGAAGTTTTTGGATTTTGAATTTCCAGATTCTGTAATTTGCGCCATCAAGACTGATTGCCACTCTTGTCTGGATTGTTGTAGCCATATTGTGTTGTCTGGAAGAATCATTGCTGGGATATCAGTAGTGATAACCTGTGTGCTCTGATACCATGTCACGGAAGCGAGACTGTTTCGTTTTCGTCTTCTTCTTCTTATTCACGAACGATTTTGTGTCTTTGAATTTTCTTTTGCGCGGAAGTTGTTTATAGGATCCCAGACACGCGACTACACATCACAGAACACATTCTATTCTAGCAATCAAGACAAATGACAGCACAAGACAAGGAGATGCACGAAAATAGAGCGACTGTATTATCAGTTTAGTTTTTTGAGCGAGATCGTCAGTGTCTCGCTCGTTGGCGGAATGACACTCTGCTCTTTCATTGTGTTCTGCTCGTTGGCAGACTTTCATGCACAGCTATAGTTTCTAGTATTTTTCTGCTCTACTCGCTACCTCTCTCTCTCTCTATCTCTCTATTTAGATTATTTTTCACATTGTTTTATATGATCCAGAGAGGATCGTTTATACCTCCACAGTGTGGAGTTTACAAGATGGCTAAACGTAGAATCACAAGACTAGTTAGCGCCAATCAACTAGGTAGTTAGTCTCCGTCGTTGAAACTCGTTTCAGCTGGGCGTGAAGTCTATGACTCCAAGCCTGTTGAGCTGCCAGCTGGCAGCGCGAAAGATTCCTCTTCGTTTGTTTCGTAACCTCCCGTTTGCTTTCGTTCTTTTTGTCCCTTTCGTAGTTTTTTGTTTTGCACCCCTTTGCGGTTTGCGGTCCTGGAGGTGTGTTTACGATTCACGAATGTTCACCTGACAAGCCGAGCAACGTTGGACATAATCTCTAACGTCCCGCTGCAATCGTGGCCAGAAATAATGCCTTCTAACTAGCTCACTAGTCTTATCAATACCCGGGTGCCCTGCACAAGGACTATCATGGCATTCATGAAGTATCTTACGATGAAGATCCTTCACGTCTAGCACGACAACCTTTCCGTTTCTCAATAACATACCATCCTTCACGGTGTATGTTAGATATGTACTGGTGTGTGCCTCTACGGAAGCGACAATCTCGAGTAAGTCTTCCGCTTGGTCGACTACCTTGCGCACATCAAGCTACACAAGCTGACAATGTGCATCGCTCTACTGAGCTCTCTTGATCTCCTCCATGAGATCACTGTCAACCGTAGTAAAGTTTCCCTCTTTGGAAGCTAATTTCCAAATGAAATTCTTGCACCAGCTCGGCCCACCGAGCCCAGTGGCTTTTAAAATCTGGCTGAGTGCAGAAGTACCTCAAAGTATGACGGTCAGTAGACACGTAATATTCGGCGCCATACAGATAATGTCGCCTCATATTGAGTGCATGTATAATCGCATACAGCTCCTGCTCGAGAGTGGGATTTTTTGTTTTGCAGGCAGCAATTTGTTACTTTTAAAGGCTACAGGTTTACTTTCCTGACTCAACACGGCACCCACGGCAATGCCCCTAGCATCCGTCTCTAGGTCGAAAGGTTTTGGGTATCAACAATCTTGCGTACTGGAGCTGTCGCAACAACCTTCGTCAAGTTGTCAAAACTATGTTGATCATCCCAGCAAACCAGTGTGGTGTTATTCAGTAATTGATCTGTAAAAGGAGCAGCTACCTTGGAATAGTTCATAATGAACCGTCAGTAGAAATTACAAAAGCCTAGGAAAGACTGTAATTGACTAATATCGGCCAGTCTTGGCCACTTCTTGACCACAGCCACCTTGGTGGGGTCAACATAAATCCCCTCTGTCGTCACTACATGACCCAAATACTCGACACGTGTCTTACACAACTCGGTCTTTTGAGCATTGGCATACAAGACTGTGTCTTATAGCTTGCCAAATACGGTCTGGATATGAACCTTATGCTCCAGCACCGTCTTACTATAGACCAGTATGTCGTCAATAAAATTGACAACAAACTTGCCCATATAGTCATGCAGGACATCATTCATGAGCATCATGAACGTGGCGAGTGTATTGGTTAACCCAAATGGCATAACCAAGAACTCATTATATCCAAAAGCTGTTCGGAAGGCCATCTTTTGGACATCTTCCTCACGAATCCGTATTTGATGGTACCCACTTTTGAGATCTATCTTACTGAAAGTGGTTGCTCCCTGCAACGCATCCTACGTAGATCATCAATCTTGGGCATCAGATATCTGTGCTTTACAGTGATTTTATTCAATCCCTTGTAATCCACACACATCGGGAAGCTACCATCCTTTTTCTTGACCAACAAGATGGGGGAGGCGAAAGGTGAATAACTAGGACAAACATACCCCAACTTGAGGTATTCCTCCAAAATCTTCCGTACTTCTTCCTCTTTTAGTCTCATCCTATAAGGAGGCCAACATACCAGGCTTGCCCCTAGAATGAGCTCAATACGATGCTCTACGTTTCCACTAGGCGGCAACCCCTCTGGCATGCTATCAATCAGCAAATGTTTAAACTCAGCTCGGATGGATCTTTCTAGCTGGCTTGCTGGATCACTGTTGAGCTAAAGCATAATTTATAGAACAAGTTAAATAAGATGAAGTTGCTTTTGAATCATTAACTTGTGGGTTTATTGGTTAACTACAAAAACTGGAATCAACATTCACATTTCCCAAATAACACAATCACACATATTGCAAGCTCATCTTCTTTATTTGCAAACAAGTAATAAGAGGGTCCTGTACAGATGGCCTCTCCCCCTGCATGACATGAGACAAACCATCATGCCTGAAAGCATACCCATGCGAAAGAAAATCTATAGCGCACTGCTTACTCGCATACCACCACTTTCCTAATACAATATCAAACTTGGCTAACTTGGTGATCTCAAAGTCTAACTTCTCAGAGTAAGTGTGAATAGAAAGTAGCACTTGAGAGACTCATCGATCCCAAACCTCTGTGCCCTTACCATTATGCATCTCAACTGTATACCGATGCTGCAAAATTTCAGAAGGAATGGATGAGTAACAATCAACCAACAAAACTTGCAAAAATATAGACCATTTTTGGAGAAGGCAGCCTATATATCTCAAAGTAGCTTCGCTGTAGAGGAAAGTAATATGCAAGCTGCATCAACAAAGAGGTCTTTGTCCAAATGAATACCCTGTCCTAAATGCGGATCTAAATATATTGTGCATGCTCGTCATGTCTGATGAACTCGATGATTGAGTGGAGAGACGCCCCCTGTATAAACAAGCGACCCCACCAAAACCACAGGGGCTCACTGATCTCAGAGAGATACAAAATTTCACACAGTTCCTCTTGACAAACTTTTATTCATAAACTAACAAGGTAACATAAAGCTGACAAGTCCATATAGTACTCAGGAAAGCACAATAAAGTAAAACGTTTTCAAGACTTGCCACCATCCCACCACACAAAACCGCGCAGGTTAGCACAGTGAGGAACACAAGTGTCAACGTTGGACGTTAGTTGTTATCCATGTACAAAACAAGTTATACTAATTAACAACACAATATGCATTATAAAAACTTTAGCTCGATCTTACCATTCAGGGATAACAACTAGTGATAGGCCAAACCTTGTCAGGGCCTCAGCCATACTAAGCAGTTTATAGGGTATAGGTCCATATCATTCAAATCATTGAAAATTCTACGTATTCAAAGTTAATCGTATTCAATAACTGGATAACAAGTAGGACATGCTTGGACAAAAAAGTAGGTATTAGGGTGAATCCATGCCATACTAAACCTAACGATCACTAAATGAATTCAACAAGTCGTTCCGATTGTTCATATCATTGAGTGCTATACTCAATTGCTGGCAAATCACCATATAGGATGGTGCACCTAGATTTGCAGCCTGATTCGCAGCTTCTTCGGCCATCTCGATTTATCTATTCCTGGAAATTACTAAATTTAGTTAATAACTGATTGACCATTAGTGAAGTACAGTTGACCAAAATCTGACTGAAATTGACTCCAATATGGTCAATTCACTAACTTTAGTACATTTCATAGATAACTCAGAAATTGGAAAAACTGAAAATTTTGATTATTCGGAATAATTCGTCAAAAACACTGTCAGTATTTAGGCAATCAAAATCGAAAAAACGATTCACTGTTCGATTCCAAATCTTACTGAATTAATGTCTATCAGGCATGCAAGACATGCGACATTAACTACTTTTTTTTTTCACTTTACGGAATTTTACGTAAATTTCAGTTCTACGGAAATTGTCAGCCAAAATCATTGATCAAAGCACATGCGTATAACCACTCAAAACAAATGTGAATCCCTCATGCATGTCAGAATCACTCTCAAAATTCACATGCATTCAATCCATGCAAGCACAGTACCACAAATTAGGGAAGAGACCAGCATGGAATCAGAACAATTTCAAATTTTGCCAATTTTACTCACAAAACTAGTTTAGGATAATCCAGGGATTACCTTAAGAGAAAGAGAAGAAGCTGGCCTACAAGATCTAGATTTTTTAGGAATCGCTCCCTAGGAAGGCTCTAGCCCACGGAAAAACGTTCACAATCTGTGATGCTGCCAAAAAGTCAGATTTTGCACCAGGGCATGAGACGGATGAGGGGGAAGCTCAAAGGTCGAGATGTTCTTGTATTATTTAACATTAGCTCCTCGCATAATATTATCGACTTTCGTGCAGTGAAGAAGCTTAACTTGGTTACTGTGCCTTTTCTATTATTGAAGAGACTAGGGCTCCTCATATTGGGCAATCAGGAGTTCTGTTGCTTTGCAGAGGCATGGGCACATGTATTGATCCTAGGGGAGGGTGGAAAATCATCAGAAGGATCAGGGATGAAGAAAGTCCAATGTAAGTTTTGTGACCATGTGTTTCAAGGTGGGTTGCAAAGAGTTGTTCTCATTTACTTGGCAGTAGCGGAAAGGGTGTGAAACCATGTACAAAGACACCACTAAATGTGAAGCAATCATTACAGCTTGAGTCACAAACAGTAGGTTCTGTAGAAGAAGTGGAGGAAGGAACAGCAGATGCTCAAACATTCATCGAGGACGGGGGCCCAAGCAAGAGGGGGAGAGCGGCCAATTCAGGCCAATTCAGGCTCTCAAAAACAGTTGCAAGAAAGCTGGATTGTCACTCGAAGAGCCAAATTTAGAGTTGAATGCAGGCGGTTCTTCTATGCAGAAGCCATTCCTTTTAATGTTATTAAGAGCAAATATTTTGCAGAGATGATTACTGTTGCAGGAGAGGTCGGGCCTACTTGCAAGCCTGTATCTTACAAGAATTTGAGAGTGGCTGACTTGAAAGAGGAGGTAGCTCCCCTTGACAAAGAGTTGTTAGTAATAAAAGAGAAATGGGTTAAATATGGTTGTACTATTGTAAGTGATGGTTGGTCAGACACTCGAAGGAGGGCTTTGATAAACTTCCTAGCCACTAGTATTTATGGTTTTGTTTTCCTACGTAGTATTGATGCTAGTGGTTTGACCAAGACAAGTGAGTATATTTATCGACATGTGAAGATGGTAATCGAAGAGGTTGGAGCTGAAACGTGGTGCAAGTGGTTATATATAATGCTAGTAATTGTCTTAGTGCAGGTCGTATCCTAGAAGAGTATCCTAAGATATTTTTCACGCATTGCACATGTCATTGCTTGGACTTGTTATTCGAGGATATTGGACGCTTGGATTGGATTGAACCTGTTTTGCAGATAGCACGAAAGATTGTTACATTCATCACCTCTCGATCAAGAGTACTTGCACTCTTTCGCAAATTCAGCACCCATGAACTACTAAAACCCAGTGAAACATGGTTTGCATATATGTATATTGTCTAAAAGATTATCACTTTGCTAAAACCAGTCTTGAGTTGCTAAGGGTCGTTGAGGGAGCCACCATGGGATTCATTTGTGAGTTGATGGATTGTATGGTGGAGGGTTTTAGAGCATCCCCTCATCACGTCATAATATTGAGGAATTTTGTATGGAACATTGGAATATGATGCACTCACCTCTCCATGCAACTGGGTATTTGTTGCATCCACAATGATTGGGGATGGGGTAAGAGAGTGATGCCTTTCACAGGGTTCTACAGCCTCTCCATGTGAGAGGAATTGGAGTACCGTTTCCCTTCTGCACACAAAGAAGAGAAACAAATTAAAGCCCTGCTACAAGAGAAATTGGTTTGTATGCATTTCAATCTTCGGTTGTTATTCAAAATGATAAATTGTGAGTTCTAGAAACTTGAACTCAAACTAAGTGACTTGGAGGCAGAAGGCGATGTGGATAGATTGATTGGTTTGGAAGCTGAAAGAGAGGAACTTCAGGAGAGAAGGGACATTCCAGGGGCAAGTGTGCATCTGATCCCACTGACATTGCTTTGGGAGATTTGGATGATCATGATGATAATGATGATGATGATGATGATGAGCATGAGCCTACCGAGCATGTATTTATCGACGACGACATCATCGAGTACATCGGGTAGAGCATTGGTGCTAGCAGCTATACTATAGCATATGCATCACCATCCTTTTTGGTTTGTCGATTATTGCATTTTGCTACTTTTTGCTAGAGCCTAGTAGTGCTAAGTGGACAACGGACCTGTAATCCCAAATTTCATATAATCTTCTCTCCGATTATGAATACATTGAGGATTTGTGGTCCTAGCTCCTTGCATTTGGTTAATACATTTTTGATCAACATTTGTATGGTCTTGTTCTATGATTTTCTATTGCTAAATGCTATCATTGTTATGAATGACTTAGAATGATTTAATTTAGCTAAGTTGCTTCACAAAGAAACCTATTTTTGTAGTGTAATAGGCAATATTCATTTTTTTTGACATACCACTACAAAAACCTTAAAATTTACACTTTAAAAGTCGGTAAAGGTTCCAAACGTTTGGATGATTTTCCCAAACGTTTGAAACGTTTCACGTTTGGACGTTTCAAACGTTTGGTTGCAACTGTGATCTCAGTAAATCACCAGCCGTCTTGATGTTTTGGCTTCTTGGAAAGCTTGACATCTTTCTGCCACTTGTATGTAGGTAAGATTGTCGTCCATGAAAATTCGTGTGTTCTTCCATTTGTCTTTTTGCCGCAAAGCATCCCTATGGCTGGTGGGTTAGGTAAAACGAATGATCAAGGTGGTATTATCTCTGAATGATGCCTTGGTATGAGCACTTTCCTTGGCGTAGCTTTTTGGTGTGTTTGTCAATAGTTCCATGGCTTGCTCGAGGTCGAGTCTGAATGGATACCAACTATGATTGGGTGAAGTTGCCAATCCAATAATCACAATTGTAGAAGGCAATAACCAATGAAGTTTTCCTCTCAAATAGTAGCTACTGCTGAATCACTAGTAATCATTTTCTTTCAATCAACAATGAGCTACCGATTACCAATCATCTTCCATTTGAGTGATGGCTTAACAGAAACCTTGTAGGCAGAGAAAAATGAAATGCACCTGAATATCAAGTTAAGAATACATCTACTTACAAAATGTCCAATGTAGAACAAGTAATATCAATATGATGAATTATTTAACAATTTCGGCTTGAACACAGCCTGAAATTGAAAATGAATAGAAGATCCTCCTAGAAAAGAGCCACAAACTAAGTCTCCTACAAAGAACTCAAGACACAAAGACGATAGGCTGAAATTTCATCGTGAAACTGCTAGATATATTGTTGGTGTTGGGAAGGTTCCACTCTAGAATCTCCCCTGTAGATTAAGGCTAACATCACCTGGGAGTGAATGACTTTGCATTAATTGCTCTACTAGAAGGAACAAAGCCATATGAGTTGAGGGATCCATGTGCCCAAGGATAATAAATGTCACCATGGAACCAGTAATGACTTAGGTCCCCATTGATGTAATGTCTGGAAATTCATGTCCATAAGTGGTAACATTGTATCTTTGTTGTCAATGGCAGTGTTTATCAATTCGGTGAACTATATTAGACTTTCCTTTGGTTTGGTTCTTTTAAGTAAGTACAAGTTTTTGAGCTTAAACACAAATTTTGTTGGGGGTGAAGGGCCCAGTTCAAGGGCCTTCTGTCTCCTGAAGCCAATGGCCCAAGTCTACTGTCATTTTGCCCTGTGAAGCAAATAGGCCTGAGGCCCATTGGCTTCACGGGCAGCGGGGCCTTAGACCAGGCCCTTCCCTAAATTTGCATAAAAAAACAAGGTTAGTATTTGATGGTGAACCATGTTAAGTTATTTTGCATATTTGCTTATAGTCTCGTTGGTCATTGTTGCCTCTGCAGGAGAGAGCTTGTGATTGGCATAATGTCAGGTTGGAGTCGAAAGCTCTTCGAAGTCTTAGGAGCATTCTACAACAGAGGAAATTGCTTGATCAATCTGCTTTTTTGCATTCTCATAAGAGGTTCTTAAAAAGAGCTTTTTCTGCATTTCAAGATTGGCTAGATATGCGATGCATAAAGCAATCAAATTATTTTAGTGCCAGTCACAGTTTTCAGATAAACTCGAAGAAGAAATGCTGGATCTTGTGGAAAGAACACTTGCACATGTTGAAGAGTTTAAAGAAGGCCCATCTGCTTGCAAAATTGTTTTTTGTATGGAGAGCCCACTTTCAAACCAAAAAGGAAATTAAGCAGATTCAAGCTCATCAATTGGCTAAGCTGCAAAAAATTCTCTATAAGTCAAAACTTTCCAGGATCTGGAGCCATTGGATTATAATATGGAGAGAGTTAAGAAGTCAAGAAGTGAAAAAAGCCTACGTAGTTAATAGATCCAAGTCATACAGGTTGAGGTCTGCTATGAAGGGGTGGCTGATTCTTGCACAAGAAAAACAATTACATGCTCATGTCAAGAACAAAGCTCGGATGCTCTATAGGACTTCCTTACAAAAGATGGTGCTTGAAGCATTGCTGCACTTTAAGAAAAAAAGGTAGCAAATGATCAATAGTAATTTCTGTTCTTGGACAAGTACCAAGTCTTTTTTGGTTATAGAAAGTTCAAAAGAAAAATTAGTCCTGAAGTTTTAGCAATTATATTTGAGATCTATAATGCTGCTGGGCTTTATGTTTTAAAATGTTGTTGTTCCCAGGAAGGCAGTCAACTTGAATTGTTTGCACAAATCATTATGTCTGCCATAATTCTTTTCACATCAGAACGTAAGACCTCCAACATTCGTCATTTCTGCAAGAATCTGCCTCCGTATTTAGCTTATGCTTTATGCTTCTGTTTTTGGTTGCCAAAATGTGCTGAGACTGCCCTCTGCAATTCTCTCCACATGGATGAGATTGTTGGTTTACTTGAGCCTTATTACGTCTAATAGGTCTGATTTCTTTCTTTATCCATAAACATCTGTTATGCTTATTAAAGAATGCAATTTTTCTGAGCGTATCCACTTTGGCCCACTTAAGCTTTATTGTCATGTTTTGGTAGTTTGTAAATGAGGATGAATACTATTACGGGAAGTTGGTCACTTTAAGTCCAATGGTGGTGGAGTAAGTCAACAAACTCAATAGGATAGCAATTACGAATAGTTGGTTTTTCAGAGCTCTATAATCATTGTTAAGAAATTAAGGCCATCTACCGTATCAGCTATTGCACCAACTGGCGAACTATCAATGCACATGGCAAAAGACAAGATACCTGGTGCTGGCTTTCAACCTGCTTAAGCGTGGACATGCAGTACGATGGTCTAGGTGCTAGTATTGGACCTAGAAGAATATAAACGTGCTAATCACATCCGACAAGGTTGTAGCGCTTGAGGCTTGTCAGATACATTCTAATACTGCCACGAAAGGTCAATGACTGCCTAAGGGGGATTGGTAGCACTAGTGCCTCCTGAGCAAAGTCTAGTAATGTGACTACCTTTTAAATTCAAGTAGTTGCAGCACAAGCATTTGAAAGGCTCAGAAAACTGCTTTACCATAAGTAAATAGCAAATGTTTTGAGAATCTACATCATAGAAAGTGTATTGCTAAACATCTTAAATAATAGAGACACGTGGTAGGCTCAAAGTAACCTCACCCAAAGGTGTACATCAATCAACTTTGTAGATATATCATAGCCCTGATGCTGTATAGAGCTACCTGATTTGCAAAGTCACCTAGCGCAATACTGAATGGCCGTAAACATCTCAATACTCTGAAATGAATGAGAATAGGCAACCTCCACATGGAAAGATTGGGGTGAATCCTTAGGAATAGCACGGATTTGCGAGAGAACCTCACGGATTTGCGAGAGAACCTTATTACTAATGAAAAGGTGAATGTTGCCTGTATCAGCCAAAGAAAGAAACTCTCTACCTGAGATCCATACTTATGTTCAAATATATCATGTCTAGCTCTACCAGTCCCGGTAGCATAGGCTAGCTATGCATGGCATGCTCTACATCATCGATGGGTGGGTGTGTTAGAAGCTCCTCAATAATCTGGTTATGTGTGGTATTACATCTTATTGCTGCTTAGTATCATGTGAATCTTTAATTGGATAGATACAATGTTATAATATCATAATAACAGGTATCTTTGATTTGTGTGTGAGGAAAATTTGTAACTTATCTTGGTTTCCTCTCCATTTTGCATATCCACAACATCTTCCCGATTGTGGTTTAATCTTGCGACACGTTTCATATGGATTGATGATTCATGCTTCTTGTTGAGGGCCCAGTTGCTGATATTAAACAACATAACTTTCTCATCAGAATACACATGGTTTGGATGAGGCATGTTGTTTCAGATTGATGCTTAATCATCTGTTATTTGAATTCATCCTTCAAATTTTCCGTTATAATATGATATGCTGCTTTTCAGTAATCACTATCCTAGAAGCTGTAGGACTTAAAGGTAATTTTCTTGAAATCTTGTTATGTTTATCTAACATATTTCCATAGTGAAAGAATGCTTCAGCACCTAAAACAGAGTCAATTGATTGTCTTGTAGCCATGAGAAGACCATCACCAAGCAGTCTTCGGAGAAGAATTCTACACCAACAGCTCATGTTGGCTGGAACCGCCCCTTGCCTCGCAGACCAGCTTTTATATTACATGATTCACCAGATCTGATCATACCCACTTCATCTCAGACTCAAAACTGCACTCACTCAGCTCCTCTTACAGGCACTGCAAATGTAAAGCATGAATGCAAAAAATGTCATTTGGGTTTGACAGATCCAGAGATGATAACCAATGAAATTCTGTGGGTGGAAAGCATACTTTCAAGCTATGAAGATTTAAGGACAGAAATAGAGCAACAGCAAGCAGATTTGGCTGTCGTTGAGCAGAGTGGTAAGGGCTGCCAATCATAAACCAACTATTCTCCTTCTGCATTCAAGGTTTAGAATTTAGGGTTTAAATTTATGGTAATTGTATTGGATGCAAGATATTCCCTTCAATGCACAAGCAATTCACAAGTATATGAAGCTTAATAACATTACTCTATCATTTAAGTGGTTTAATCAGTTCACATTTAACTTAATGATCTAAAGCACTGTGCCATCACGGCAGATCTTGTAGAACAGGGTAGAAAGCTTCATCAATCAGGACAAAAACTTGCAGCATTACTACAAAGGGAACGTATCATGCGGCCTATGATCCAAGCAATAGCAGAGATAATGCCCAAGCTGCGGATTAAGAAACTGTTGGATTCTTGTACCTGATTGGGAGTTAAACTTTCTTTTTGGAGTGGAAAAAGAAACAGCATGCTATATAAGTAGCTGTTTAACCCATGTGTGTATTTGAAGGCAAGCCTATCAAAAATACGAACTAAACATAATGAGAATGATCACTCAGAGACAAATTTGGCATTTGTGTAAGATTTTTAATCACAATTTGTTCCAATTCCAAAAGTAATTGGATCGGATTCACTGTGAGTCATTTTTGAATCTTGTAACATGCTCCTTTCTGTAAATTTAAGGGCTTGAAAAATTGCTCAAAGTATTCTGAAATTTATTTGTCGCTCGCTCTCTCTCTCTCTCTCTCTCTCTCTCTCTCTCTCTCTCTCTCTCTCTCTCTCTCTCGTAATTACTGTAAATAAATAAATTACGCGAGGGCCGTGGCATGTGTGCGCGTAAGTCCATAGCCCAATGAGCAAAAATTGTATGATCTTGTCGAGTCGAAGATATACCAGTCGGGATATCGTTTTCATCGAAGATCAGTTTATCGACCTCAAAGGCAAGGGCAAAGCTCATATAACCGAACTATCAAACTTTCCCAAATTATCAAACTTTTCAGTTTCCAAGACTATTCCTATTGAAGGTCCTAGCTCGTCCACTCCAATCGAACAGCTTATCAACAGCGAATCCGAAAAAGATGATGTTGCAGTTCAGCAACTACAGCATGACGAAAATAATCAACTTCGTTCATTTTCCTGAAGATTGACAAGAGAACACAGACCACCTATAAGATATATCGACGAGTCTACGGCCTATCTTGTTCAAGAGCCGACTATTGTCGAAGAGGCACTCAGTCAGCCTAACTTCGATCTTTGGAAAGAAGCTATGGATAAAGAGTATTCATCCCTTATCAAGAACCAGACTTGGACTATTGTCAAATTACCTACCGGTAGAAATATAGTTGATTGCAAATGGATATTCAAAATCAAATAAAAGGTAGATGGAAGCATCGATCGAAGAAAATCTCGACTTGTCGCGAGAGGATTTGCTCAAGTACATAATGTTGACTACATTGAGATTTTCAGTCCAATAGTTAAACATTCTTCAATCAAACTTGTATTGTCATTTGTTGTTGCAACAGATTTAGAAGTACATCAAATGGATGTACAGACAACATATCTTAATAGAGTTATCGAAGAAGATATTTACATGATGCATCCCGAAGGTTATACTATCAAAGACAAACAGAATCATGTATGTAAACTCCATAAAGTACTTTATGACTTGAAGCAATCTGCTCGAACACGGTTTCAAAGGATCAACACTTTTCTTATCAATCACAGTTATAAACCAAGTACTTCAGATTCTAATGTCTACTTCAAGTCAGTGTAGCATTCTTTTAATATTATCACTTTGTATGTAGACGACACAGTGCTTTTCAGCAACAATATCGATCTAATAAAATAAGCTAAATCAATGTTGTCATCAGAATTCGACATGACCGATCTGGGCGAAGCTCATTACTGTCTATGTATTCAAATCCAAAGAGACAGAAAACAGAAGTTGATTTACATCACTAAACAAAGATACATTCACAATATTATGAAGCTAAAGACTTGCCCTAACAGCTTTGCAAGCAAATTTTTCGGGAAGTCCTAACTGGATGAATGCCATCGCATTAGGGCCAACCGACTATTGCAATTTGCGACCTAATAGCTATCCTACTGGATACACGCTAATTTCTTCAGTATAAATAGTTGATCATCAAAGGCTTCTCTAACTCTCTAGCTCATTTTTCTTTTCATAGTTCTATTAGAGTATTGTTATTCGCGCTTACTGCTTATCAGCGGAGGTGCGTCGGACGGAGTTTTTAATTACTCAGAGATAGCTTAGAGTACGTGGTTTAATTAGTTATGTTTTGTGCTCTCATCATTTGATTTGTACATGCTACTTACTGAATCAATCTATCTTTTTATTGCGTTCAATATCATGTCAGAATGTATGCTTCTCTGTAGTTATTTGTAACCGATAAATCTCTTATTGTTTTGTCTGTTCTGTTGAATGCTTCAACACTGCAATATTAAATACATCATTGTTTGGCTATGAAATCACTTTAGTGCTAATGATTTCAAAGTTAGTTGCTAAAAGATTGAGCGTGACTTATGTCATTACAACTTTGTTCAATTATTGATAGGCGTAGTCATGCATTAGGAAAGAAGGCTTATTCCGCTGTGTTCGATAGGTCGCTCATAGTCTTCGACTTATCGAATTGACTCTCCTTCACTTTCCTCTTTCCAACATAAATCACATGGCTTCATGTTGCCTCCAGCTATTGTGTCATCAATGGATGATATATTCACTATATTTAATGCCTTTGTACACTAGGTTAGTAGGATACCATCATTTTCATACCAATATACTTGTGATTGAGGCATGCTATCAAAGTTATCTCCACAACAAGTAGGGAGTGGATTAACAGCTCCTTTTTTAGGAGATATTTGTGCATTTATTTAAACATGTTAATTCACTATATTAAATGCTTGATGTGTTGTGATTTTCTAGCAGATTAACATATTATGTGGTTGACAAATGGAAGCAACAATTCACTTCCAAGGAGAATTCATTGATTCAATCGACATCCCCCTCATTAACGTTAAAGTTATCCTCAATAAGGACTTCCTGCAGAGAAAATCGCAGGACATGGACGAGTCAATTTGGTCAATGCAAAAATATGTACGAATGATGATGAGCCCATCAGAATTACCATTGATGGACAAAAGGACATGGAAGGTGTGGAGCAATTTATCCTTGAGAGCAATGTGTCAAGCGAGTTCGTGGTAACGTTGCTTGATCAAACATGCAAAGCTAGAAAGAAATGGTATGAACAAGTTTCACACGTGGACATCCTGGAGACATCCAGCAGTTCTTCAGATTGCGATACTTTAAACAAGAGTTATGTCCATGAACAGCCGAGAGTGGTACTGATTGAATCTCTTGAAGGCATGCACACAAGTAGTAGTAATCCAATAGCACTTGAGGCAAAGGGCTCAGATGTGTGCTTGGGCATTAGTACAATTAAATCCATTTTGGATAAGCCTGGTAGTGGTATGCTTAAAAGACTCATTGTCCAAGCTGATACAATTCAAAAAGTCGATGAGCTTCCACGCACGTACAACGACAATATTGTATTGTGTTCGAGTTGCCACCAACGTTCGATAAAAAAACACCAATGGACGAAATGGAACATAAATTTGATGGTCATATTTAACCGGTTACAAGCAATGTGAAATTCGATGGACTGGTTAGAGTCTCGTACTATGCAGGGGTGTTTGAATGTTTTATGGTAAATCGTCCACACTTTAGAAATAAAAACGACAAGAACACTATTTAATTCCAAGGTAACATAAATAAAAGATTTCTTGTGGGCACTCTCTCCCACAGTAACGATACACTATCATGTTCATACTGCAAAGGTGCTTTGACATGCATTGGACAGTGTACATGCACAACATATTATGTAATGCCTAGAGACACATGCAACTGTAGGCTAATGCTCCATGTGGGAATGCATGTGCATAGAGCACAATGTGGGGTCTCTAAAAAAACAATTGACACAGTCAAACAACTAGTGCAAGAAGAAGTACTTGTAGACAGAACAATTGGTCCCAGACAAATCCAAATGAAAATTGTGAAAGACCTGATAGAAGCCTCCATCATGAAGGGGAGTAATTCATGTGTTGAAAAAGTGGGAGAAATGGAACTAGAGACGCTGCTCGATGAGCTTGCACCATTAGTTGAAAATTGAAGGTATAATTTATTTGAGCAGAATAGATTACTAATACCTATAATTTTTTTGTAAACTTACGTCCCACATCATATTTGAAGAAACAAAATATTTTGAGCCACAAAGCTTTGCTAGCTTTCGAGCTCATGTCTACAGAAATACACGGAAGGGACCAACATGTCTTCATAACTGTAGAAATACAAAGGAACTGCCCACAGGCAGAAAACCACCTCAAGTCACAACCGCCACATAACCGTTTCAGCCAAACGAGACACGAAGGCGAATACCTCAAAGGTCAAACGTTCAAAGACCAAAGAAGCTCAAAGGCGAAGCCGAAGATTGAGCGAGACAAGAAGGCGAAGAAGACTCGAAGACCGAAAGGTGGCGGATCTTCAAGCTCCAAGTACAAAGGAAATCAAGAAAGAACCAGGAGGACATAATCTTGCATGGATGATGCTGAAGGCAATCTGAAATGCCATTGGAACGTGCTTAATCAACCGTTCTTGTAATCTCAGATTAGATTAAAACCCTTTCTCTCTCCATCTATATAATCAGATTGAGCACGAGAGAATTGGATTGGATTGTATTGGTTGAGTGTCAACCTGAGCTAAGCATAGTGTTGCTAAGCTGACGTCCAAGAAGTCCGCTAGTAAGTCAGACGATCTGACATTATTCGTGAGAAACATAGCTTCTCTTGCGCCAATGCGCTGTGTGGGTTCGTCATAACAGCGCTCTTACAAAAGGATCATTGATAATATAGTACTTGTAATGCACATATTTAATAATCTCGAATGCTTTGATGTTTGATTGTTGTATGTTCATAATCAGCTATTAATTCTTCATTATGCGCACTAGTTTATTTTTGTTGAATGTCTAAACAAATCATAACGTAGGTCAACAATGTCTGTCTACACTCTAGAGGATTGTAGATCTGATCTAGTAGGCAGTAGCCAACAGACATAATCGAATTCCATATGGGTCTTCTCAACAGTGGTATCAAAGCGACTGAAATTCATGTCACATCCAACCACTCTTCTGAATTCTCTTTAGTGGTATCAGAGCTTCTTGCTCCTATCAGAGCAGTGATATAGCTTCAGAGCTATCAGATCCAGGAGATCAAACATTCAGAAAAAAGAACTAGAAAACAAGCTGAAGAACACAGTTAAGAACAATGGCATCTATAAGCAACATATAGTCGAAGATCTGCACAATCCTCGACTCAACTAGGTCTAACTTCCTAGCATGGAACGTGAAGGCCTCTCTCATCTTAAAGGGAGAAGGGTTGTAGTTATGGACTTGGCTCATTACATTCGCTGCGTCCATTCTTTTATTCATGCATAAGCAGGCCTAAGGGCCCTTTTTTATTCATATACTGGCCTTGGGCCCTATTTGGTCATATTTTTAGGACTTGGTCACGTTGATTTGGAGTGGGGGTCCTCCTATTGGGAGGGCGCACTATTTTCCCTCCCTTTTTTGAATCCTCTATTTGATTCAGCGAGAGGCTATATGTAGGGCAGCATAGTATTCCTTTATACAATTTATGAAGATTGCTGCTCTTTAGCCTCCTTAAGCATTCTCTCTTCCTACTTTCTAGCTTAAGTCCTACTTTCTAGCATAGCTAGTGAATCTTAGCTTGTAACTTGGTATCAAAACACTTTCCTGCAGATTGGTGGAGGCTGTCCAGCGCCCTACCACCCATCACTTTCATCGATTTTCTCCGTCACCTTTCCTGCAGATTGGTGGAGCGCCCTACCACCCATCACTTTCATCGATTTTCTCCGTCATTTTTTGTAGATTGGTGGTGGCTATCTAGCGCCCTACTGCCCATCACTTTCGACGATTTCTTCATCATTTTGCAGTTTTGGTGGAGGCTGTCTAGCGCCCTGCTAACCCATCACTTTCACCGATTTTTTCGGCAGATTTTCATTGTTTTTGCAGATTTGGTAGCTGTTGTCTAGAGCCTTACTACCTCATCATTTTTGACACTTTTTGTCACCGATTTGCTGTCCATTTTTTATATTGATTGGAGGCCAGCACCCTATTCCTGTTCATATTTGCTACCTCACACCCTCCTCTTTCCCCTTTTTTTTTCCATTTTGTTAGAACCCTTCTACTTATTGGCCTTGCACATCTGTTGTCCATTAATCTACCTTCTCAGCCCCTTATTTTTAGATTATTATCCATTTTGATTGACTGTTTATGTGCCATTTCTGGTGATTTTGGAAGTTAGACTAAGTTGGGGTGACCACAAACGTCTCTCCCTCAGGTTTTTGTCTCTTCCTTAGTCCCTATGGCGACTTCTTCATCAAAAGACCCTCCGTAGAGCTCTTTAGATGATCATTTTACACATATTGATTCCCGCATGGATTATCTTGAGAGTTGTATTGATCGTGTTCTTTCTAGTCTTGAGACTATCCTACCACGAGGGGATACCACCCCTCCAAACATTCTTCATCGTCCTAGTAAAGCACCTTTATTTCCTATTTTGAGTACGCCTGATCCTGCTCCATCTCCATCTTCAGGAGGTGCTTTTGATAGTACGTTTGGTCTCCCTTCATATAGTGCTAGTCCTTATGGGTCTCCTTTCGGGTTTTCTATACCACCACCTGGATTTCCCTCTGTACCATCATGATTTCCTTCTCCTATTTTTTCAGGTAATCTTGAGCCTCATTTTGCTCGTGATTTTCGTGATCGCATCCAACTTACTACTTATTCTGGTTCATCTGATGGAAATATCTTGGAAAATTGGTTCTCTAAGTTAGAGACCTATTTTCTTATGTATCCCAAGACTAAAACCAGAAAGTGCAGTTGGATGCATTACATTTAGATGGTCGAGCTCAGACTTGGTGGCATTTCTATCGCTCTGAGCCTACTCGTGAGGGATTACATATATGGACTACTTTTCGTCATATTCTTCGTATGGCTATGATTGACCCACAGTGGTTGGTTCGCCAACGTGATCTGTTTCGTAGCCTTCACCATACTAGTAATTTGACTGCTTATATTGATCAGTTTACTGAGCTTTTCTACCTTTTTACTGATCTTCACCCTATAGAGCTTATTTCACGTTTTATTGCTGATCTTAGAGGCTCCTTACGATATGATGTTTCTTCTTTTCGGCCTCCTACTCTCTCAGATGCTATCTCCTTGGCTACTACCCTACAACATAAGTATCCTGAGTTGTCCACTTCTTCTCATTTTTTTTCGCTCTCTTTCCACTGCTTCTCCTACTTTGGCTTCTTCTACTACCATTCCTCCTCGTCCTTCTACATCTCGTCCTGCCTTTGTTCGCCGTTATTCAGCCGCAGAGTTCACTAAAATTCAACAGAAGCGCCTCTGTTATCACTGTAAGAGTCCAGATCATCTATCCCGTGATTGCCGACAGCATGGCTCAGACAGTTCCTCGATGGACTGGGCGAAACTACCAGAGAGCTTCTTATCTTGTAGATGGACAATACTTCTTGCATACACCTGACGAAGGATCTCGTGTTTCATTCAAGAATGAAACACACTGCAATCAAATATCATTTGATAAGGGACCGAGTCGCAAGAAACGAATTGAAGACCAGCTTCATTGGAATGAAGCAGATGGTGGCGGACATTTTCGCCAAACCCTTAGACAAAGGATTGTTTGAGAGGCAGAGGACAAGTCTGGGAGTCGTAAAGCTACCACGCTTTGAGAGGGAGCTGAAGAAACAAAATGTTTTGAGCCACAAATCTTTGCCAGCTTTTGAGCTCATGTCCGCAGAAATACACAGAAGGAACCAACAGGGTCTTTGTACTTGCAAAAATACAAAGGAACTGCCCACAGGTAGAAAACCACCTCAGGTCACAACCGCTACATAACCATTTCATCCGAACAAGACACGAAGGCGAATACCTCAAAGGTCAAACGTTTGAGGACCAAAGGAGCTCAAAGGCGAAGCCGAAGATCGAGCGAGACAAGAAGGCGAAGAAGACTCAAAGACTGAAAGGCGGCGAATCTTCACGCTCCAAGTACAAAGGAAATCAAGAAAGTACCAGGAGGACATCCTCCTGCACGGAAGATGCTGAAGGCAATCTGAATGTCATTGAAACGTGCTTAATCAACCGTTCTTGTGATCTCAGATTAGATTAAAACCCTTTCTCTCTCCATCTATATAATCAGATCGAACACGAGAGAATTGGATTGGATTGTCAATTGGTTGAGTGTCAACCTGAGCCAAGCATAGTGTTGCTGAGTCGACGTCCAAGAAGTCCACTAGTAAGCGAGACGATCTGACATTATTCATGAGAGATATAGCTTCTCTTGCGTCGACACGCTGTGTGGGTTTGTCACAACAACGCTCTTGCAAAAGGATCATTGATAATATAGTAGCTGTAATGCACATATTAAATGATATTGAATGCTTTGATGTCTAATTATTGTCTGTTCATAATCAACTGTTTATTCTTCATTTAGCACATTGGTTCATCTTTGTTGAATGCCTAAACAAATCAAAACGTAGGTCAGCAGTGTCCGTCTACACTCTAGAGGATTGTAGATCTGATCTAGCAGGCAGTAGTATTATGAGCTCGTAACCAGCGCCGAACCCTAGAGAACACAGGAGGTCAGATACCACAGTTAAGGGGCATGTCCAGCATACACATCCAACAGGGCAAGACAGTGTGAGTAGTGTGCCCCAGCACGGACCATAGCCATGGTGAGCCTAACACAGCCTAGGTACCCTGTCAACATGATAGGGTCCCCCATTGGGTCTTGACGTGCAATCGGCCACGTCAGTGCCACATGGCCGACACTTGGCAGTATGCATGCTACCAGTCCTCACACTGGGCTGACTATCAGAAAGTTAGAGGTTTGTCCGTGGCCTTAAAGATGAATATAAAGTAGAGATACATAGAAACTCGCCTACTACCCACCATCAAGTATTCTTATGTGACTTTCAATTTATTCCAAAAGTTTCTATTTCTAGTTCTTTACAGCAAAGGGTAAGCAAATTAGAAACTTTGTTGTCTAAATTTAAAGATGTTTTTCCTGAAGATTTACCGCATGGTTTACCACCTAGTAGAGATGTAGATCATGTAATAAACCTAATACCAGGTACAACACTTGTTTCTAAACCTCCGTATCGGGTCAGCCAAACAGAGAATGAAGAAATAACTAGGCAGTTAACAGATTATCTTGGGAAAGGCCAAATTCAGACTAGTAGTTCACCATGGGCCTCACCAGTCCTTTTGGTGAAAAGGAAGGAGGGTTCTATGCATCTTTGCATAGATTACAGAGCCCTCAATAAGGTCAGGACTAAGTTTTTCAGTAAAATTGACCTTAGATAGAAATATCATCAAGTCCGTATAAAGTCAGAAGATGTCCCGAAAACAGCTTTTAGGACTTGTCATGGTCATTATGAGTTTAAGGCGATGCCATTTGGGCTCACAAATGCTCCAGCTACCTTTATGACCTTGATGAACAGTGTCCTTAGACCATACTTGGGTAAGCTTGTAGTCGTATTTTTAGATGACATCCTCATGTACAGTCAGACGAGGAAGGAGCATCTTGAACACCTCAAAAAGGTGTTTCAATTGCTTAGAAAGCATAAGCTTTATGCTAAGAAACCTAAGTGTGAATTCTTCGTTGAAGAAGTAGCTTATTTGGGTCACATTATTTTAGCTGATGGGATTAAGATGGACCCCAGTAAGGTCAAAGCCATACTCAGTTGGCTGAGACCTCAGAATATTTTAGAATTACAGATCTTTCTAGGTTTGGCGGGATATTACAGACGATTTTTCAAGGAATATGTTTAGATAGTAGTTCCATGACAAATCTTCTTAAGGGGAAGTGAAAGGAGTTCATTTGGGAGTCCGCACAGCAAGAGAGCTTTGATGCTCTCAAAATAGCCTTATCTATAGGTTCTAAAAGTCGTCGACCCCAATCAACCATTTGTGGTCGAAACAGATGTTAGCGACTTTGCAGTTGGTGCTATACTAACTCAGAATGGACGACTAGTTGCATTCGAGAGCAAAAAACTCGAGCCAGCACAGACTAGATACAGTGCCTATGAAAAGGAACTCTTCTCCATAGTTCATGCCCTTAAGACTTGGAGGCATTATTTGTACGGTGCCAACTTTTAGGTCCCGACAGACCATGAAAGTCTCAAATACCTTTGCAATCAGCCTGACCTCAAAGGTCAGAAAGCTCGTTGGCCTGAGTTAATGCAAGAATTTGATATGACTGTTGTTATTTAATGTTCATCAGCAGATGAGACAGTATTTAGTGCCTGGCATGGCTATTAGATATGGACGGGGGAAATTCAATATAGTAGTAGATGCACTTAGTAGAATGCCTATGATAAACGAGCTGAGTTTTACTCACATTCGTAGTGAGTTACTCGAGTCCTTGAGAGGGAAGTGCCAAATGCATTCTTCTCTATTATCTGGAACTCAGTCCAGAGCAAACAGTTACAGACTCCATAACCAGTTCCCGAGGCTGGTGCCAATTCATCCAAGAATACGATAGCTTCCGTTGAGGATGAGGAGTCCGAGTATACGTCAGATGACGTTGAGGACTCTGAGCCTGTATTACCCAAGCAAACCCCAATTGTTGAGGGTCAGCTGACTCAAGGATTCAAATGGAAACAATATTCCATTTAGGATGAGTATTTGCTCTATAGAGATAGAGTATGTGTCTCCAATTCGGAGGATTATAGACAGCAGGTCCTATATGAGTGTCATGACAGGCCTAGTGCGGGGCACCCAGGCATTCAAAAGACCTATGAGCTTCTTCGTATGCAATTTTTCAAACCCAGTATGAAAAAGGACGTCCAACAATATGTAACCAGTTGCCAGAAATTTCAGGTAAATAAAACAGAGCGTTTAAAGGTAGGAGGGTTGTTACAGCCCTTAGATATACTAGCTGGTAAATGGGAGAGTATCTCCATGGATTTTATAGTAGGCCTGCCTAAAACCCAAAAGGGTAGTGATGCTATATGGGTCACAGTTGACCGTCTAACCAAAATGGCTCACTTTATTCCGACCAAAACAACCGTTAGAGCTCTAGACTTAGCGAGGTTGTTTGTAGATGGGCTATTTAAATTGTACGGTCTACCTTTCGGCATAGTCAGCGACCAGGACAGTAAGTTTAATGGAAATTTTTGGAGGGCAGTATTCCATCATCTGCATACTAAACTTAACATGAGTACCACCGACCATCCATAGACGGACGGTCAAACAGAAAGAGTAAATCAGGTGCTGGAGGATATGCTTCGTGCATACGTCAACAAAAAGTAGACTAATTGGGAGGAGTATCTCTCGATACTAGAGTTTGCTTATAACAGTACCAAACATTTAGCTACGGGATACAGCCCATTTATGTTGATGTATGATTTAAACAAGAAAAAGCTGAAGCAGCCAGCTGTCAGTAGGATAGGGCCCCACGTTGGGTCCTGACGTGCAGTCGGCCACGTCAGTGCCACGTGGCTGACACTTGGCAGTATGCATGCTACCAGTCCTCACAGTAGGCTAGGAGGGGCTTGCTCCATATCAACGAGTTGGCAAGGTTGGGTGGATCGGTTAGTGTTTGCCCTACTGTGGTGTTGAGACTTCTAACATAGCCAGTAGACAGAATCGAATTCCATCCAGGTCTTCTTTGTGAAAATATTGTAAAATTAAAATAATATTAAACTTAGAGATTCAAGTTTTGGGGTTTGTCCAAACTTGAGGTAGACTAGTCTAGTAGCTTTCCAATTAGAGTCAAGTTAGTTTTTTGTCTTCATAGTGATGTGTAGGTCTAGAACCTATCAAGAAGCATTTGAGGCTACTCTTGTAGGTCAAAGGATTCTCAAAAAGAGAGATTCTCAAGTCTTATCCATCTCTCTTTTTGTCATCTAGTAGAGAGGTAGAGGCAATGTGGCATCTAGATTGTTCTCTCTCTCCACGAGTTTTAGAAGGCCTCTTGTATTATAAATAAGGTGGCTTTGTACCACAATATACACTTTTTCAAGTAAAGCTTCCATTTGATCCATTTGAGGTGTAGTGATAGTTAGATTGTGATGAATGCACTTGCCTTCATGCTAACTAGCTTGCCAATGTTTTCCATCTCATTATTTTTGGAATAGAAGCTAGTTTAGTGTGCAATCATTCATTCTTTTGATCCTTTGTACTTGCAACTGGTTCAGATGTGTGAAAAGTTCTCATGGTATCAAAGCCATGGTTGTGGTGTGGTCTAACAAACGGTAGCTAAAAAGGGCTATGCCTTGAGGGGGAGTGTTAGAAAGTGTCAAGGCTATAGCCCTTGCACAACACTCTTGGAACACAAATGGACGGGTAGTGTGAAAATTGTCAACATTTCCTAGCTAGTTTGAGGCCTAAATTGGCTAAAATTGTAAATAGTTTTGGTTCTGGAGTTTCACACGTGTGAACCAGGCCACAATGTTTTTATTTACTGTATTTTTTCAGTATGATGAAGTGTCAAACTTCATACCCTTCAAAATGAGATCATTTTGATGTATTTTGGTCATATAAGCCATTTTTAGCTATTTTTCCTATATAGGGAATATCTAGGGTCAAGTACCTTCTAGAGAGAGGAGAGAGAGTCATCTTCCTCATCCATAAATAGTAGGGAAGTCGTGGAGAACAGGTTGGAGAAACCTTTTGTATGCTTCATTGAGATCAATAGATCATTGTCATTGTTTCTTCCTCCATTGAGAGCATTGTTGTGTGTATTGTCTTCAAGCTATTGTGTATGATCTTAGGTGCTTTCCAAAAGTGGTAGGCTGATGTATTATGGACTGTATAATGCTATTTTGGGCCGCACTTGATGTTTATGGAAGTTTCCATTTGTGATAAATGCTTTTTGATCAAGTTCTTTGCATTCTAGGTAGCATAGAATGTGTTGCCAATTCCTAGCTTATGTAGTTTGGAGTGCAAGCATTCAAGCCAATGATCTTGGAGTTTAGATCCACTTAGGATCTGTATTTTTCACATGGTATCAGAGCTGGTTGGCTTCTATTTACAGTAAGTATTCCATTTTTGGTGATATTTGGATGTTTGATCAAGTTCTAGCATGATTTTGCATTGCTTTGTTGATCAAATCTTACTAACCTTTGTTTTGTGAGTTGAACTTGTGGATCAAAAGCATATTTCAGGTCTATTGAAGATCAGAGGCTGAAAAGAAACTATTTTGGATCAGATCATAACACCTAATCATTTGTGATTGTGAGGCTTGTGCATATTCAATACTAACAATGTTCTTTTCAATCCTATTGTTGACAATCTCCATTCTTGGATGAACACTCTCCTTAAGTGGATGAAACTTCTCCTTAAGTGGATGACAAATGCTCTTTTGAGTGAGTTGTAATTCTCCTAAAGGCTGAGCAAAGCTCCCATTTGGATGAAAGATTCCCTTTTTTGGGTGAACATATTGTAAGCTCCATTGTGAAGAGCATATTGTAAAGATTGTCATCAATTTTGGCATAATTTTTGGTGTACTTTGTTGAGCATGTAAGTAACTCTCCTTATGTAATTTGATTGGAGCATTTGCTGGAAGGTGTTAACCATTATGCAAGTGTGTTTTCAGGTTCTTAACAGGTTGAGGAACATTCTCATGTGAAGTGATCTTAGATCTACATCTAAACACCAAGATTTGACAAGATAGTGAAGCTAGTCTTGTGATTCACTAAGTGTGCTCATTCATTCACCTCTAAATCTTGTATTTATCACTTGCTGGAGTTTATAAACTTTTAGAAGTGTGGTTTACATGTGGTTTTACAGGTTGAATCAATATCTTAGTGTGTTGATCATATGTTGATCAAGTTTGTTCATTACTAGGTAATCTTGGCATCCTAGTTTTGGGTATTTTCTAAGAATGCAAGTAACTCTTCACACCATAACTTGATTTGGTCACTTGCTGGAAAGTTTGAGAGCTTAAGCAAGAGTGTGTTCAGGTTGGTTTGATTTTGTAATCCATTCTTAGTGTGTGCAAAGTGTTGCATGTGTTTCAATCTTCCTTTCTATGCTTGGAAACCATCTAGGTTCAAGATAGAAGTGTTTTAGGGTCCTAAATCTTCATAGATCTCTTTATCTATCATTTGTTGAGAGAAAAGTGAGTGCTAAGTGCTTTAGGACAGAACCTAAAAGTTGAAGAAACATTAGAATCATGGCTTCCAATGGTGGGATCATGCTAGAGTCTAGTGAAAGGTTGAGTTCATCAAACTACTCTACTTGGAAAGTGAGGATGGAGTCCTTACTTGAGTTGAATGAACTCATGGACATAGTTGCAGAAATTGAAGAGAGACCTCTCACACTTCAAGAGCAACAAAGGTTTGATAAGAAGGCCAAAAGGGCTCTTCATATCATTAAAATGAATGTTACAAATGAACTTCTCAAGGAAGTTGGAAAGTGTCAAAGTGCAAGTGAGGCATGGAATGCCTTAAAGAAGCTCTTTGAATCAAAGTCCACATCTAGGGTATTGACCCTAAGGAGACAAATATTTTCTAGTAGGCAAAGAGAGGGTGAAAGTGCTCATGCATTTATCTTGAGAGTTAAGTCCCTAAGTGATGATTTAGCATGCATTGATGAGAACATAAAAGATGGTGAAATAGTCCAAGTTATGTTGAATGGTTTGCTAAATGAACATGCTAACCTTGTGCAAAGTTTTGCCATTCAAAGAGTCTTGCCAAGTGTGGTTGACTTGCAAGAAATCTTATTGGCTGAAGAACATAGGTTGCAATCAAAGCTTGATGGTGCATCCTTGCAAGGTGGAGGTGAAGAGGCTTTCTTCACAAAAGGCAAATTCAAGGGCAAAGGTAAAGGCAAAGGGAAATGGTCCAAAGGTGGTAACTTTGATCATGATGATCACTCTTCCTCTTCCTCTTCTACTAAGAACAATAAGTCAAAGTTCAAGTGCTTTTATTGTGGGATAAAAGGTCATTTTGCAAATGAATGTTATAAGAAGAAAAGAGAGCAAGGAGAGAGGCAAGGAAATCTTACAATAGATGAGGAAGAACATAACACATGTGAATCACTTGTTATGACTTCAAGTTTGTTAGCCAACATAGATGATAATGATCCTTGGTGGATTGATAGTGGAGCCTCATCTCACATGACAAGACATAAGGAATACTTTACATCCTTATTGTCTTATGAGGGAGAAGGTAACATCATCTACACTGCAAATGATGGTCAATGTGACATCAAAGGCATAGGCACTATTCCTATTTCCCTTTCAACAAATAGGAAAGCAAATCTTGAAAATGTTTTGTACATTCCTTCAATCACTAAGAATTTGCTTAGTGTAAGTCAAATGATTGACAAAGGACTTGATGTGGAGTTCATTGGAGATGCATGTTTGATAAGTAAATGTGGATCCTTGATTGCTCAAGGTAGGAGGCATGGTAAACTTTTCAAGCTTGATGCATGTGTGATCTCTAATCATGAAGGATGTATGGCTAGGGAGCAATTGACAAACCAAGAAGTTTGGCACAAGAGGTTGGGCCATCTCAACTTCAAATCTTTGGAGGTAATGGCAAAGAAAGAGCTTGTTCTTGGTCTCCCTAAAAGTCTTGTTGCAAACAATAGTGTTTGTGAACATTGTGCCTTGTCCAAATCTCATAGACTTGCTTATTCTAGATCTACTTCTAGATCTAAAGAAGCTTTTCAACTTGTGCATTCTGATATTCATTCTTCTAGTACAACTAGCAATGGTGGGGCAAAGATGTATGCAACTTTCATTGATGACTTTAGTAGGTATACTTGGATCTATCTTCTTAAAAGTAAGGATGAAGTGTTTGCTGCATTTGTCAAGTTCAAGAATGAAATGGAAAACCAATTCAATACAAAGATCAAATGCTTAAGATCTGATAATGGAGGGGAATACACCTCAAATAGGTTCAAAGACTTTTGTATAGCACATGGGATTAAGAGGGAGATGTCTAGTCCTAGGACTCCACAACAGAATGGAGTGGCCGAGAGGAAGAATAGAACCCTTTGTGAATGTGCCAAGGCAATGAGACTACATGCTAATCTTGCTAAGTCTTTTTGGGGGGAAGCTTTAGCATGTGCTAACTATCTATGTAATAGATGGACAAGTGCTTCCTTGGATGGTAAAACTCCTCATGAGGTTCTTTATGGTAGAAGGCCGAGTGTCAAGCATTGTAGGATCTTTGGATGTACATGTTTTGTCAATATCACACTTGATGATAGAACTAAAGAAGATCCTTCATCAAAGAAGGGTGTGTTTGTTGGCTATAGTGAAGTAAGCAAGGCTTACAAAGTGTACATTCCTTCTACAAAGAAAGTTGTCATAAGTAGGGATGTCATCTTTCATGAAGAGAATGTTTCCAATGTTGTTGATGTTGATGTTGATGTGCCTACTAATCATCATGATGTGCAAGATGTCTTGGATGAAGATGGAGATGCCACTCCAAAGCAAACTTCAAGGAAGACTCAAAGGCAAAGGGCTAAGCCATCAAGGCTAACCTATGATGAAAAAGGAAAGCAAGTGGTGGACAACTCTAACCTTGCTTTTCTTACCTCTTTTGATGAACCAACTTGTGTAGGTGAAGCAATTCAAAAGAAGGAATGGATCCAAGCCATGGATCATGAGCATCAAGCACTCATCAAAAGCAACACATGGAGGTTGGTAAAGCTTCCAAAGGACAAGAAGGCAATTGGTTGTAAGTGGATCTTCAAGATCAAGACAAATCAAGATGGATCAATCAACAAGTACAAGGCAAGGTTGGTGGCAAAGGGGTATGCTCAAGAATATGGTTTTGACTATGATGAGACCTTTGCACCCGTGGCAAAGATGGTAACTATTCGAATCCTAATCTCTCTTGCAACTCTTTATGATTGGGATATGTGGCAAATGGATGTTACTAATGCCTTCTTGAATGGTGATCTTGAAGAAGATATTCACATGGAGCAACCCGAGGGCTATGTTTCACATGATGAGCCTAATCATGTGTGCTATCTCCAAAAGAGTTTGTATGGGCTAAAGCAAGCACCAAGGAGTTGGTATGCTAAGCTCAATTCCTTCTTACTTTCTCAAAACTTTGCTATGAGTGAGTATGATCATTCTCTCTACTTTAGATTGAATGAAAATGATATCACTTTACTTTTGATCTATGTTGATGACATTATCTTAAGTGGTGGTAACAATCTAGATATAGATGAAATCAAGATGGCACTCAAAAGAGAGTTTGAAATTCAAGATCTTGGTAAACTTCATTATATCTTAGGAATAGAGATTATTAGAACTTCTAAATCTACATTCATATGTCAAGAAAAGTATGTTAACTCTATTCTAAAAAGGTTTCATATGGAAGATTGTAAAGTTGTTTCTACTCCTATGGAATCAAATGTAAAGCTAACTACAAGAAGTAATGAAAGATCCTTCAAGGACATTACTCTCTATAGAAAGCTAATAGGATCTCTTATATGGTTAACCATCACAAGACCTGATCTAAGCTTTGTGGTTGGTAAACTAAGTCAATTTATGCAAGATCCTAGTGAGGCTCATTGGAAGCTAGGAAAGAGAGTACTTAGATACATCTCGGGATCTAGAGATTTTGGCATCTTGTATGGAGGTACTACACCTAACCTTTGTGGATTTTCAGATTCAGATTTTGCAGGTGATCAAATGGATAGGAAGTCAACAAGTGCCTTTGCAATCTATCTTGGAGATGGAGTGGTCTCATGGCTATCAAAGAAGCAACCAACTATCTCTCTATCTTCCACCGAAGCCGAGTACAAGGCATTAACAACATGCACCAAGGAGATTCTTTGGATCAAGAGGATGTTATTGGATCTTCACTTGCTGGAACCAGAGAAGACTCCAATCATACTTTGTGATAACCTTTCAGCCCAAAGCTTGGCAAGCAATCCTGTTTTTCATGCAAGGAGCAAGCACATTGAGATTGCTCACCATTTTGTGAGAGATCAAGTCATTGCCAAAGAGGTGGAGCTTCAACATGTCTCTTCAAAGGAGTGTGTGGCTGATATCTTCACCAAACCATTGGGAAAGGACCTATATTTAATGCATAGATCTAATCTTGTAATGTGCTCAAAGACTATGTTGAAACTAGCATCCAATGTTGAAGAGGGAGTGTGAAAATTGTCAACATTTCCTAGCTAGTTTGAGGCCTAAATTGGCTAAAATTGTAAATAGTTTTGGTTCTGGAGTTTCACACGTGTGAACCAGGCCACAATGTTTTTATTTACTGTATTTTTTCAGTATGATGAAGTGTCAAACTTCATACCCTTCAAAATGAGATCATTTTGATGTATTTTGGTCATATAAGCCATTTTTAGCTATTTTTCCTATATAGGGAATATCTAGGGTCAAGTACCTTCTAGAGAGAGGAGAGAGAGTCATCTTCCTCATCCATAAATAGTAGGGAAGTCGTGGAGAACAGGTTGGAGAAACCTTTTGTATGCTTCATTGAGATCAATAGATCATTGTCATTGTTTCTTCCTCCATTGAGAGCATTGTTGTGTGTATTGTCTTCAAGCTATTGTGTATGATCTTAGGTGCTTTCCAAAAGTGGTAGGCTGATGTATTATGGACTGTATAATGCTATTTTGGGCCGCACTTGATGTTTATGGAAGTTTACATTTGTGATAAATGCTTTTTGATCAAGTTCTTTGCATTCTAGGTAGCATAGAATGTGTTGCCAATTCCTAGCTTATGTAGTTTGGAGTGCAAGCATTCAAGCCAATGATCTTGGAGTTTAGATCCACTTAGGATCTGTATTTTTCACAGGTAGCTCAGTGGTAGAGCACCCCACCGGAATGGGGGAGGTCCTAGGTTCAATCCCTAGCCTGACCACACACACCAAGTGTAAGAACTTTTCACATGGTATCAGAGCCAAGTTAGACCTAACAGTTCATGGTGTCAAAGCCATGGTTAGGTGGCCCAAGTTGTGGGGCAGGTGACAGTTAGGACCCCAACCAAGTGTGGCTTGAGGGGGGGTGTTGGAATATCAATCCACACTCTAGAGAGAACTATCAAATAGGGCGGATAGCTCAGTGGTAGATCATGCCATCCGATATGAGGGAGGTCTTGGGTTCGAATCCTAGTCTGTCCATCCATATTATGATCTATGGATTTCTAACATGGTATCAGAGCTTGATAGAAGAATACACATCTAATCATTGCTTTGTCAAATGGAATGACTTCTCATCATTGTTGGTGAAATTTTGCCTCTTACTAGCACTCGATTTTGAGCTAACTAGATCCATTCTTATCATCACTTATTAATGTATCTTTTTCTCTGATTTCAGAGCTGTATGGCCTACTGTAGCAGCACGTGTGAGGCCTCTAATCAAGATAGAGTGGGGGCTATGTTACTTCTCATCTTTTCCATCCATGTTGCATATGAATGGAAAGCTAATTAAGTGTAGATTGTGATGCAAGTGACCTCAAGAGGATTGGTGAATCCTAAGGAGAGTTCTTTGCACTCAAATTGAGGCATATTGAAGAAGAAAAATAGAGTTTTACATGCTTGAAGACTGTACTATCAAAGATCCTTTATTGTAGGAGTCAAAATAGCAAATTTTGACTATTTTTCAATTTTCTTCAATCTAAGAAGCATTGTTTGGATCTATGATCCTATGAATGGATGAAACTTTATAAATGATAAATCTGACTTTTTTAAGCTATTTCACACGTGTGAACTCAGATTTACTTCATCCACTTTTGCTTTGAAAAAATGACTAGCACCTAGAAATTGTTATTTTTGGCCTTCTTTGAGTTCTCAATCATTTGTTACTTGATTCCAAGTGCTCAATAGTTTACATTTGATTAGTTTTGAACCTATGAAAACATTCATTTAGTAAGTCAAAATCAATTCTCTAGGCATGACTTCAATGGGATCTTATCTATTAGAACAAAGTGAGAGACTCACTTCTACAAATTTTGGTACATGGAAAGTGAAAATAGAATCCATTCTTGTACTTCAAGATATAATAGATATAGTGAATGGGAATGAGGAGGAGCCTACTAATCCTCAAGAAATTCCCAAATTCAAGAAAAGATCACTTGTTGCTCTTCATGTTTTAAAGCTAAATGTCTCTAATGAAGTTCTAAGAGAGATTAGCTCTTGTGTCAATGCCCAAGAAGCATGGAGTACTCTTCAATCCATTTATGAGTCTAAAAACACTTCAAGAGTCCTTACTCTAAGAAATATGATTTTTCAAAGTTTTTAAAGAAAGGATGAAAGTGCTTCATCCCATGTTTCTAGAGTCAAGGATCTCCATAAAGATCTTTGTTGCATAGATGATTCTATCAAATCCAAAGAAATTGTTCAAGTTATTTTGAATGGATTAAGTGAGGATTTTGATACCATTGTTCAATCTTATGCAATTAAAGAGGACTTACCCTCTTTAGAAGCCTTACAAGGAGTCTTGATAGCCGAGGAGTATAGGCATCAAACTCGAGTGACAAGCATGAATCTATCTGAACATAAATAAAGTGAGCATTCATCATGACATACACAACCTAGATTATTGAAACATTGATTATTTAGTCGTGTAGAAAAATACAATCTGAATGTAGACAGAGTCGCGTTCTTTATGAATCGATACTCTATGATACAAAGAGAAAGAACAAAACAATTGTGCTTTGGATGTTCGATTGATTGTAGGGAATAGATGATTCAGCTAACCAAGCAACTGATAAGTTGTTGGATATCTACACATGGCTAACTAATTAAAAGAATAGTTGATTTGTACTTTACAATTAGGATTAAGGCACTACTTGCTATTGGTAGTCGCCTTTAGACAGTATCTTTGTTTGTTGGAGATTCTGCCCGGTCATGACATAGGTACTTATTGATCAATCGATAGTCGGATTGCTGCCGATTGTTTGAGGATGGCCGAATTATCAAATTTGGTCAGATGGTCTAAGATGGTCGAACTATCGAGGATGGCCGAACAATCGAAGATAACTGAATAAGAAAGGGTAACCGAATAGTCGAAGGTGACCGAACAATCGAGGAGACACTGTCACTAATTTCTTTATATCTCTGCAGACTGTTAAGAAACAAGTGTATTTTTGTAGGGTATGCGAATGTACAAATATTTGCAACAACTAGTGATTAGAAGAGAACTAGGGATGGAGAGGATAGAAATCCAACACCCCCTCTTAATCTAGATCCTTGAATGCCCTAATTTTCAAATTCAAAATGACACGAAATTTTATGTGTGCTTCTTGATTTAATCCTTTTGTAAATATATTAGCTGCCATGTACTGGGTTCTGCAAAATTTCAGACTTAACTCCTTGTTGAGTATCTCGCTCCTGATGTAGTGGTACTTAATCTCGATGTGCTTACTCCTAGATTGAAATCTAGGATTGATAGATAATGCAATAGCACTCTGATTGTTGCACTGAATTATTGTTGGAGCTCATTGTCTAAGACCAATATCAGACAATTAATTCCTCAACCAGATTGCCTCTTTGGTAGCTTGAGAGGCTGCAATGTATTCAAATTCTATAAATCACATTGCAATGGAGGTTTGTTTACGATTGTTCCATGATATTGGACCGTTATTGAGCAGGAACACAAATTCAGAAGTTGATCTTCTGGTGTCGATATCGCTTGTCCAATTTGCATCTGTATATCCATGAAGTGTATGGATATTGGATGAATTGACTCCACCATAGCAAAAATACCTAGGTCAATAGTAGCTCGTACATATCTGATTACTCTTAGAAGAGCTTTCCGGTGGATCATACCAGGATTAGCCATGTATTGGCTCCAGGAGCTGATGGCGTATGCAAGATCGAGATCATTGCATACATTAGGGATCCGATGATTGATTGATATGGACACCCCTTCATTTCAGCCTTCTCCTCATTGGTCTGAGGGCATTGCTCCATGAATAATCTTAAATCTGAATCCATGGGATTATGTACAAACTTGCAATTCATGAAATTGAATTTCATTAGCAAAGTATAGAAGTACCTTTGTTGGGTAATATAGAGAAGTCTTTTGCTTCTGTCTCTATGGATCTGAATGCTGAGACAGTAATGCGCTTCTCCAAGATCTCTATCATCTCAAAATTTTGGGATAGCATACTCTTAGTATTCTTTGTCAGTCTGATACTGTTGCTAAACAACAATGTACCATCCACATAGAGTGTGATGATGACAAAGAATTGATTGACAACTGTTGGGGATATTCCCAACAAAGAGTAAATAAATAAAATCCTCCAATAAAATGTGTTGCGAGGGCATGACATCCTGCGTGTATAAGCCCATGGCCCAATGAGCACGCAATTGAAGTTGTAAATAAAATAAACTTGACTTGGGCCTTGTAATTAAAATAAAACTAGAGGCCCAATGTCATTTTTAAACTTAGAGATCACTTTTTAGAGTTGGGTCCAAATTGGGACTCACATGAATCTTGTAATTTCTAATGTATTTTTTGTGGACCCTTGGATCAAGTTGGGTCCAAGATGAATGGTTAGGATCATTGCGAATATTAGCCAATAAGATTGAGGGGCAAGGGCCTTCCCCATTTTATAAAAAGACACCATTTGTACAATATTTCCATGCTTAATGAGAAAGAGGAAACTCTACCATTTTTGGAAGAGAAGCATCCTCATTTGTTATTCACTACTTGCTAATGCTCTTGATTGTGTTTTCCATTGCTTTCTATTTCCATGTTTATTGTTTGCCATAGTGAATGCTTTAGCAAGCATAAGAAGCATTTGAGCAAACCTCCACCCTCACTCTCTATCTCTCTCTCTTCCTCTCTTCTCTTCTCAACCTCTTCTTTTCTATCCCTTCCCTTCACCCAAACTATGATGAATGTTAGTGTAGAGGAGTAGAGTTAAAGAGGAGTAGCATAGTGGTGAGTAGAGTTAAGGGAGAAAGTAGAAATTTAACTAAAAGTAGCATCTATGCATAGTTAGGCACCTATCCAGTGATCTAACCTTTGTTGACGGGCAGAAGGGTTATACTATGAAAGATCTTCAACCCCACAGTGGTGCTATTGTCGGGGATAGGTTTCCACTAACTAGTTTAGTTGCATTTTAGCTATTTTTCTTGCTTTTTAGAGTAGTTTAGGTAGATTTTTGGGAGTTTAGAGTTAGTTTTTAGTATTTTTTTTGTGTTTGGACTGTTCACAGCTAGCGGAGGAGGTGTGAGAGAGTAGAGGAGGCCCTGAACAACTCTAAGGGCTTGAAACCCAAACCAATCATCCAAAAAACTCAAAAAACACACCAATCTCCATTTTGGAGGGAAAAAGAGGCAAAAAACTCATCAGATTTTTATATCTCCAAAATTAGTAGGAATTAACCCTTGCATGACTGGCAGTAGCTCCAGGGTACTGTCCCAGACCTGCATAGAAGCCAGCGAGAGTTAGTTCCAAGCAGATTGTAAAAATCAGAGAAAAATCATAAAAAATTCAAAAAACCCTTGAAAAAATCCAAAAAAATTCAAATCTTCATAAGAACTCTCGTAGAGCCCTCTGAAGTTCCATCTCAGTGAGACCAGGACACAGAGAGACTTGCGAGAGTTAGTTTTATAACTAAGTGCCTATGCGAGGGTTCCCAGTGAAAAAAGGTGGGAAAGTACTAGTGAACCCTCGCAGACAGTGAAATTTTCAGTTCCAGTGATCAAGAACTCTCGCAGAGGATTCTGAAGTTCCATCTCAGTGCCCTGACTCCCGATCATGCGGTGATCATGTGGTTCTTAGTCGGATTACCATGAAGCATTAGAAGAGAACTGAAAAGATGGGAGCAGTACACTACTTTGCAAGAAGCTATGGAAGATGCCATCAGGGAAGAGGATGAGGGACCTGACAACGAATATCCTTCCACCCACACTCCTACTCCCTCGATCGGATCATCATCGTCAAACGCATCCGCTCTATCCACAGAACTGTTGTTGGAGCAAATGACAAAATTACACAAACAGTAGATGGAACAACTTACGGCGCAGTTTGACCAGAAACTGAAGGCCTTACAAGGAACTATAGCAGTAATTCCACATCAACCGGAACCAACCCAGCTGAAGTATCCTCGACAAGAGAATGTAAGGTGTTCAGTATGCACGCAAAGCAAAACCATACAGCGAACGAGTGTCCAGTCCTAAAGCAAAATATGAGACTGACACATAGATTCTGCCATCTGTGCAATGCAACATCACACGATACGACATTTTTTCCGTTTAACCCCAGGGTTGTTCAACAGAAGAGAATTCCCTATCAGACTTCTTATCCTTATCATCAGGGGCCCCTTCATAGTGGAATGGATCTTGTCCATTTCAAAGTTTCCTAGGCTACCTGAAAATTGCCTATTGACCATTTTCCGTTCCACGGACAAAATTACATTATATCCATTGGCTTTGTCCCCGCAGTCGTTGTCATTGGCGTTTGCAGCACTCGCCCTGAGAATACAAATTCACCGTTCCTCCCACATCACCAAGCCCGGAGATCCATCCGGTTGATCTTGAAAGCTAGACCTTATTAGCTGATTGCCGGCCAGTTGTATCGAAGAGGTCCAGATAGAATTCTTCGACGGTGTATTCGTCCTCATGAGATCACCCAGATCATTTTGCTTTCCCATGAAGGCATGGATGGAGGTCATTTTGCATCTGACATTACAGTTTGCAAGATCCTGCAATCAGGATGTTGGTGGCCAACTATTCATAAAGACATAGAGGTATACTTGAAAAAGTGCGATGTGTGCCAAAGGGCAAGAAGACCAACGAGATTGAACTATGATCTACTGCACCCAGTCTTAGCCCAAGCACCGTTCGAAAAATGGGGATTGGATTATATTGGTCCAATTCACCCTGCAGCAAGGAGTTCCCAGGCTCGATACATAATCGTAGCCACAGACTACCTCACCAAATGGGTCGAAGCCAAGGCAGTACGAGTAGCAGACGCTAGGACCACTGCCAAGTTCCTTTATGAAAATATCATCGTGCGCTTTGGATGCCCGGTGGAACTAGTCAGTGATCGCGGAAGCCATTTCATGAACGAGACCATCAAGGTCCCAGAGTAAATAAATAAAATCCTCCAATAAAATGTGTTGCGAGGGCATGGCATCCAACGTGTATAAGCCCATGGCCCAATGAGCACGCAATTGAAGTTGTAAATAAAATAAACTTGACTTGGGCCTTGTAATTAAAATAAAACTAAGTAGCATTTTATGATCTCATTGGTGACAACCTTGAGATCTATTTTGATGACCTTGGGGTGCATTCGGAAGAATCCACGCACCTGGCCGTACTCGAACGTATTTTCATACAATGCCAGAGGTATGGTATTTCTCTTAATCCTGAAAAATGTCAGATATGGGTCACTCACGGCGTCTACTTGCTCACATTGTATTGCGCAATGGGATTGCCACCGACCCAGAGAAGATCAAAGTCATCGTTGAGAGGCCAGAACCTAAAACGGTCCAAGACGCTTATTGTTTTATGGGTCACGCTAATCACTATCATTGCCAAATTCGCAATTCTGCTAGTAAAGCACGATGGATATACAGAGTGACCGTAAATCCTAAGTGGACGGATGAATAGAAAAAGGCCTTTCAAGAACTCAAACACGCCTTGACAACTGCTCCTATCTTGCGAGCTCCAGATTACATGAAGGAGTTTCACGTGCACACTGATGCATCGAAGTTTGCCATTGGTGTAGTGCTAACTCAACCTGGAGAGTATAAGAAGGACTATCCAATTCGTTTCCTTAGTAGGCAATTAATATTTGCGGAGATGAACTACACCACAACCGAGAGGGAAGCATTAGCGAGGATTTATGCCATCCAGAAGTTTCGACATATCTTCTAGGTAAACCCTTTGTATTTTTCATAGATCATCAAGTGTTACTTTACCTCGTGAACAAAACTTGCACAACAGGTAGAATCACATGTTGGTTGCTATTACTACAAGAATTCAAATTTTGTATTTTTGTGCGCAAAGGATCGCAACATTTTGTCGTTGATCATCTATTCAGAATACCGAGTGATGAGAAACCAACGGAGGACATCAATGATGACCTACCCAATGCAATACTTTTTCAAGTTGACTGTACCCCCATGTGGGCCAAAGACATCATAGAGTTTTTAATGACAGGGGCGCTAGATCTGACATTGTCGAAACCTGCCCAACGCGCACTTATCTACAAGGTGGCACCCTATACACTTATAGTGGGGCAACTTTATAGAAAGGGTGCAGACGGTGTGATTAGATGATGTTTGACTGAGGGCGAGATTATTTCCATCATATCCTTGCTACACGAAGGAGTTGGTGGTGGACACTTTGCCTCAGAAAACACAGCTAGGAAGATCTTACTAGCTGGGTATTGGTGGCCTTCGTTATTTAAGGACACTCATAACTTTGTAAAGGTTGTGATGTGTGCCAAAGAGCCAAAAGGCCACAATTTTCAGATTATATGCTTTAACCCCCATCTTATCTGAACAAGCATTTTTTAAATGGGGTATTGATTATGTAGGACCAATCAGTCCCGCCGCGTGATTCACACAAGCAAGATATATTATCGTGGCAACAGATTATTGCACGAAGTGGGCAAAGGCTTGGGCGGTAAAGAACGTCGATGCCAAAACCACTGCTCGGTTTCTTTATGAGCAGATCATTGTACGATTTGGTTGCCCACTCGAAATCGTCAGCGATAGGGGTACACGCTTTTTGAACACAGTAATTGAACACTTGTTGTTGACCTTCCTAGTTGTTCATCGCAAAAGTGTCCCATATTACCCAAGATGTAACAGGCAGGCTGAGTCCACGAATAAGGTCCTATGCGAAATCCTCACGAAGACGGTGGAAGCCAGTCGGTCGGATTGCCGCTTTATGGGCATATCAAACAACACCCAAAAAGGCTACTGGCACGACACCATTCCAACTCATGTATGGACAAGAGGCCGTGATGCCTGTAGAATTTTGTGTCCCATCTTTATGGGTAGCCTACGATTTGAAACTAGACGAAAGTCAGATCCTTGCCCATAGGCTATTCCACCTCCATAAGCTTTGGAAACAAGAGTCATTGTGTGCACACACAACAAGTGCACAAAAGATGTCAACAAGATTGGCATGACCGCCATATTAAGTTGAAGGAATTTAAAGAAGGAGATAGAGTCCTTCTCTATCAAACGAAAGTACATAAGGGCAAACTTAAGTTTACTGGCCAAGGTCCCTATATCATTGATCAGATTTTTGCTTCGGGCTACGCTAAACTTAAAACCCTCGATGACATCCCACTGGACACGGTAGTGAACGGGAGTAGATTATGGCGATATCATGAGCCCTGCTATTCCGTAGACATGTACAGATTGATTATGTGTTATGTGTGTGTGCATGCATGTCTGTAATTTCTGCTGTTTTGTGATAATGTTCATTTTTTTTAATTCATTTTTTACACCCTTTTTTGTTGAATTGCCTGCATGTTTAACAATCAATACTTAGGATAGTTTAGGTCCGAATTCTCGCAAATCTACATCACTTCTATCACTATTGTACAGGTTTCAGGTAACAGCATGCATGACCATTGACAATCATGTCCTAAAATAGTAATTATCATCTAGGTTGGAGCTAGCATCACTTATTCTTGCAATCAATTGCAAAGAATTTATCTTTCTCTAAAAAAAAAAAGAGAGAGAGACCAGTCGCATAAGCTATCAGGCATCATATTATCTATATTGTGGAGTCCTAGAACTAAGCAAAGTGATTAGACATGAAACCTCGCAGGTACACTCAAGAAATTCACTTGGTCTCATTTACTGATTTTTTCCAAAAGTTAGCAGTGTCTCGTCCTTTCTTGGAGCGGCTAAACTTCGACACACGACTTATCTCCGGTGTGCAACATGAATGCTTGGTGCGTGCGGCTTATTCTACATTTGATGATGAGCCCCAGACATTCAGGATTCCTAGACACAACGACGAGAATCCAATTCCTATCTCACCACATATCCTAAGCCACTTGGGGTTCCCGAATGAAGGAGAGCCTATGCACGGCAGAGGGCAATATTTTGATAGAAATTACTTGACGCATCTCTGTACGGAAGACGGTGACACCTCCATCTATAACAATGACGGTTACACTGTCAAACTCATCTCGGATCCAGGACTTAGGGCAACGGCAGACCTTCTTGCATTACTCACTGAGGTACACTCATCAAGAATTGACAGGATTTCGAGCAGCACTTTATTCGCCCTATCATTTGGCTTGGAGGAACCTGTTACCCGTCACTTCATGTGGGCAGAAAAGATAAGTATCAAATTATGTGCAACACTCAAAGCAAGAAAACCTCTCACAAAGTGTGATATCTCCTGCATATGCTCGTAAGCAAACATTACTTGGGTGATTCCCTAGCATTCTTGCTCGAGTGCAAGAGAAATATCCAAACGTGCCACATACCACCTCGACACAAACTTAGCACCCCAAGAGGATAAAGGGGGGAGAGGCAAAGGCAACAAGCAAGCCAGCACCCAAACGGTGCCACATCACTAGCATAAACACACCAGTGTCACTCACACGAGGCACGGAAGCAGAGTTAGAGTCACACCGATTAATAGAGCATGCCCATAGCCAACACACAAAAGAACATTCAGAGGGCCACACACAAGGTACAGACTCATCCAGTAGTAGCAAACAGCACTTGTGCAAATCCACCAGCCAAGGGCATGGAAATATCAACGAAATGGGAGACACAGCACAATCACCTTATCCAATGCCTAAAGACACCTCAATAGTGAAAATCATGGAAGCCATTGAAGAAGAATTGATTGCAACATCAAATCCTTTGACGAGACATTCTGAGGCAAAGGAGCCTGAGGCTGAACCTGGTGTCCCACCTGTGTCGTTCATGGTAAGTGACCCACCAACCACCATTTAATCAACTCCCATCACATCAACCATCATTGTCACACTACCCATCGCACTCACCCTCACCACTACACCCCCTATTGTCTCCACAAACACACTCCCACTCTGCACCACACCAGTCACAACCACCTCTATGCAATCTCCGATGCATTTTCCAAATGTCTTTGACGCATCCTTCAACATTGAAGAATTCTCACTTTCACTGTTAAACACGCCACCTCCTACCACCGCACCATGTCCTACACCCACCACTATCGCTACTGCCACCACTTCCACAATACTTTCCACTTCTTCGATCACAAATGCCGACCCATCTCCAATCCCTATCACCCTCACTCAAACATCACACCCTCCATCTGCTCAATTCGTCCATCATGAATAGTACACCACATTGTACCAAAACGTACAACAAAATCTCCCACCATCCTACGCACCTACCTCTTAACAGTATCCTCCTATTGGGGAGTGGTAGTACCTTCCGGAAAATGTGTGATGGGCCATCAACGCTCAAAGTGATGCCATGCATTACCTCTACTCTTCAATCAATGAGTATTAGAATTGGTGCAACTTCTCGCAAGGGTAAAACATGCAGCTGACAAACAAGGTACAAGAATGGCAGATTTATTCCACAGAATTAGAACAAGAGGTCGCTCAATCAAAAAACAAAGAAAGAAAACTCATGTCTGACCTCAAAGAGCTGCACCCAAATAACAAGGACATTCACGCATGCTTACAACGTAGGGATGATCTCATCAAGACCCTAGAAACATAGTTAGAAGGTGAACGATGAAGCCACAGGAACTTACGGACCGCTATGATGGGCAATACTCAATGGATTGATTTCAATCGGTTCCAAGCACCAGCAATTCCAAAAGGCATCGTAATACTTCTCACTGCCTATCAGAAGTTAACTCAGGTACTGATGGTGAATCAAGCACAAGCACAACAATTGCAGCAGGCCAATCTAGCAAATCAAACTGCGCTCAACACACAGATTGAGGAGCTAGAAGGACAACTAGAAACATTATGCCAACAACTACCAACATTACACACAAAGCATGAAGAAACACACGCCAAGCACCATAGACAACAAGATGTAGGAACTGATGATCCTGGACCTTCGCGCTACATAGGACAACAACGGGATAATCTAGGGTATCTCTTAGCAATGGTGGAACCTCAAAGCACACAAGGGAGTACTACCATGAACCACGAACGAGGCATCTCAGCTGAAGAGCCTAACCCCACTGCCACTCAACCCGACACCACCTATCAAGCCTCATCACCCTCACTCGATGACACACCCATCTCCCCACCACATGAACAATCACCTCACCACCCTGACACTCAACCTCGTTCACCATCCACTACTTATCTACTCCGCAAATACCCAACCCTCCCCCGTGAACTTTTCACAACCATGCCAAACCCTCCACCACCCACACTTACCACAACTACAGAGGTACGACACAAAATCACGTCGAAGAATCCTAGTCGACAGATGTAAATGTCAGAGGAGTTTAATAAAGCATATCCAAACTGGGAGGACCAAGGCAGGTACGCTCTTCCCGATTTTATGACATGTAAATCTCACAAGCAGAAAGTGTTAGCATTGGAGCTGCAACCTCAGTGGCGACGTGCTATGATTTTGAAAAATGCACATGCTTTCGAGCGCTATATCACGGCACCAAATAAAATGCGTGTCAATCCAACATATTATCCCATAAGGCGCAGAGAAGTATTTGCACCAGAAAGAGTTCCTAATAGAATATATTGGCCAATTCTACCTAAAGAAGTTCAGACCAATGATCCAGCGGCCGATTTTATAGCCAATTGCAACTATTTCTACCGGAGACATCATACAAATCCAGACCGCCATGTTAGGTACTTTGCAGATCATTGCAGCCTAATATCATTCCTTTCTACCTTAAATTGTTTCTGGGATAGAGATCTGCCGCCAAGAGTTTTGGATCTAAATAAGCCCCTAAGCATACCCATGGATCACATCAATGTGGCAAGGCTTTACTATCGGACGACAATCACCAACAAACTTCACGTTGCCATGGTTGAATCTTTATACGTGTACGGATTTCTACAGAACATGCTTGATTACTATCTAGTGCAACCATTTTTGGGCAAAATTTGATTCGAGAAAATGGAACAGATTGGTAAAGAAGTTCATAAAATCTGGGTCGCCATCAATGCAGAGCTGCAGGAAGACCAAACAAGACAACAGGCAGCAACAATTGGCATGGGACTGCCAATTTTTTGATGGAGGGGATAATGTAGGTTGATATTCTATGAATATTTGAGCCATCATGAAAAAGATACAGACTTAAGCCTAGAACTGGATCAGTCAAGTTTAGGCCGTCATTGAATTAGGTTAAACCATCATTTGAGTCAGTTCCTAAGTAGAGAAATGAGAGAAGAGTGGATCTTGTCTGAAATACTCACCCACTCACTGTAGATCTTCTCATCCTTCAACCTCTCGATTTTTTGTACTTTCATGATTCCGTAGCTATCTGGGTCCATGTGGTGTAGGACCTGCTCATCAGTCAGCTCAATCTCCTTATTATAAGTTAGAGCATGTTGCCAAGGGACTAGATCATCGTCCATTGGGTTCTCCATAGGTTTCGCTAACAGCCATGCTACATTTATCATATTCACCCCAAATGTGATTGGTGTGTCCATAGTGTAGCAAATGGGTGAAGATGTAAGGTTCAAGACTTGATTCATATTGACATGTCCGGCAGTCAATAGTTGCTAATGCATCCGTCCATCTCATGACGTCCGTCTTTGAATCATAGTGACCTCCCTTGGCTGGCCTTGGGCGATCAATCGTGTGATCTGTCGTGGATGATCCGTCATCAGCTTTGGGTGCAATAGGTTTCACCGCCCATGTGGTTGGATCAACCTTCACAGCCTGCTCTCTGTTCTCGAAGGTGAGTTTCCCTGTACCCCAGTTGTGTACTACTTGCGCAGTCCTCAACCATGGTCTTCCCAGTAAAACACGGTATGCAGTTGGAGATTCAGGTATATCCATGACTACAAAAGTAATTACAAACCGCATGTCTGCTATCTTTACAAGGATATCGGCAACTACACCTTTTGGTTTCACACAAGATTGATTTGCTAGCTTGATGGCGAATCTTGTTGGCTTTAATCCTTGTAGACCCCACTTTTCATACAAAGTAGTGGAGATCAAATTGACACCTGATCCTCCATCTACTACTGATGCCTCGTCCTCGTATCTCTTTTGTTTGATTGGCAAAGTGATGTTGTGTTCCTCACTTTCCCATGTTGTCTCGATGTGGAGGACATTACTTGTTTCTTCATAGCCCGTACAATATATGGGCTCAGGCGCTACTGGTTCCTCATCTGTTGTGGCCCATTCAGCTAGAAGGCTTTTTGCTTGTGGTGCAATCCGCAATAGTTCTCCGAGTGGTAAACTAACACGGCTTGCCAGTAAAAGTGTGAGCCTTTCAGTGCATGGTTCCTAGGGCTCCACCATGTGAAAAGGTGGTTCATGTTGGTGCAACCGATCATTCTGATCAGTGCGCAGTAGTAAGCCCGCAACATATTCATTTATGGCAGGATCCATAAATGGTTCATCTGGTCCATACCATTGCTGCTGCTCAGGTTGAGGTGGTACTTGCATCTCTGGTTCCGCTGCTGTCAGGTTTACATGGGCCACTTGATGATTGATTGGCCCTGGTGGTGCAGGTAAGGCCATATGTTGTTGTTGATTCAGTGCGTCGTACATCGGTGCCGAGTTGGGTGCCCCTTGATGATATGGATAAGAAGTCTGATAAGGACTTCTCTTCTGAACAATCTGGAGGTTAAACGGGCAAAATGTTGTATCGTGCGATGTTGCATTGCACAGATGGCAGAATCTATGTGTCAGTCTCAAATTTTGCTTTAGGACTGGACACTCGTTCATTGTATGATTTTGCATGCACACTGAACGCCATACATTCTCCAGTGGTGGATACTATAGCTGGTTTGGTTCCGATTGATGTGGTGTTACTGCTACAGCTCCCTGTAAGGCTTTCAGTTTATGGTCAAATTGCACCATAAGTTGCTCAATCTGTTGTTTGTATAATTTTGTCATTTGCTCCAACAACAATTATGTGGATAGAGCAGATGCGTTTGATGATGATGATGCTATCGAGGGAGTAGGAGTGTGGGTGGATGGATATTCATCGTCAGATCCCTCGTCCTCTTCCCTGATGGCATCTTCCACAGCTTCTTGCAGAGTAGCATACTTCTCCCATCGTTTCAGTTCTCTTATGATGCTACGTGGTAATCCAGCTAGGAACCACATGATCACGGCATGATCGGGAGTTAGGGCTACACTGCACTTGGATTGTAGATGCTTGACCTGTTCAATATAGTCCCTAACCCTTTCTCGTTTTCCCATCTTGACTTTACTCAGCAGGAGAAATGGGTCTTCCAAGAAATTTCTTGGTTTAAAGCGAGTAATGAGAGCCGCTTTAACCGCTTCCCAAGTGGATTTTTCTTTCTTTAACAAGTTGAAAAACCAATCCTGAGCCACTCCCAATAAAGACAAGGAAAACAGCATCAGCTTTTTTGTAGGTGTCCGTTCACCGTAGATTTCACAGGCTTGCTCGTAAATCTGGAGGAATCGGATGGGATCTGATGATCCGTCGTATTTTGGTATTTCCATCCGTGGTGCTCTCCGGACTGCTTGCAAGGGAGCGACAGGTATGGGTTGGCCCATTTGATGCATTGGTGCTGGTTCTGGTCTTGCCTCTTGTTGCACAACTGCTAATCTGGGCAGGTGTGGTGCTTCATTTGCTATCCTTCGTGCTATTGATCATCCCGATCTCAGATTCATTCGATGGTGGTTTCCAAAGTGGTTGGATCTTGCTTATACAGTGGGATGCAGTCTGGATCTTAAGGATCTGATCGGTCTGAAGTGAATTTAGACCTCTTGCGGTGGTCTTTTCTTGATAACTTTTTATTCCTTGCACTGATTGACCTGAGATTTTGATAGTAGCTGGATCTGATGCAGATCTTTCCATTGATGTAGTCTACGAGAATTCTCTTTTGCGAGGGTTGGTTGTGCGAGGGTTCTTTAGTTATTTTTGCTAGTAAAAAACTTGATATCTCTCAGATCTCTGAGAAGTAACTCTCTCAAGGATCACAATAGCTGGATCTGGGTCAGATCTCACTATGGAATTCTCTACGAGAGTTAACTCTCACACTAAGTGAAACTTCCACTGTATGTGACGGTTCAAAACCACTAATTTGGCTTGATCTTCACCAAATCTCTGTACTAACTCTTGCAAGATTCATCACTGATGGAAATGAACATTCTGAATCGATTGAGAGAGTATGCGAGAGTTCTTACTGGAAGGATTTGCTGGATCTTCAATTTTTAGTGACTTTAGCACTTAAATCCAATTTTCTACTCACTAGAATTAAACTAACTCTCGCAGGCTCTTTTATGTCCTTGTCTCTATGAGATGGAACTTCAGAATCTTCTGCGAGAGTTCATGCCCACTGGAACTGAAAATTTTGGTGTCTACGAGGGTTCACTGGTACTTTCCTGTCTTTTTTTCACTGGGAACTCTCGCACAGGCACTTAGACATCCAACTAACTCTTGCAAGATTCTCTGTGTCCTAGTCTCACTGAGATGGAACTTCAAAGGGATCTGCAAGAGTTCTTATGAAGATTTGAATTTTTTTGGATTTTTTTTGAATGTTTTATGATTTTTCTCTGATTTTTGGAATCTGCTTGGAACTAACTCTCGCAAGCTTCTATGCAGGTCTGGACAGTACCTTGGAGCTACTGCCAGTCATGCAAGGGTTAATTCTCACTGGTTTTGGAGATATTAAAATTTGATGAGATTTTAGGTTCTTTTACCCTCCAAAATACAGATTGGTGTGTTTTTTTGGGTTTTTTGGCTGGTTGGTTTGGTTTTCAAGCCCTTAGAGTATGTTCAGGGCCTCCTCTACCCTCTCACACCTCCTCCGCTAGCTACGAACAGTCCAAACACAAAAAAATACAAAAAACTAACTCTAAACACCCAAAAACCTACCTAAAACTACTCTAAAAAGCAAGAAAATAGTTAAAAGGCAACTACACTAGTTAGTGGAAACCTATCCCCGACAACGGCACCACTGTAGGGTCAAAGCTCTTATGTAGTATAGCCCTCCCACCTGTCAACAAGGGTTAGATCACTGGATAGGCACCTAACTATGCATAGATGCTATTTTTAGTTAGTTTTCTACTTCCTCCATTAACTCTATTCACCTCTAACACTACCCACCTTTAACTCTACTCCTCTACACTAACATTCATCATGATTTTAGGCTGAATGAGAAGGAAAGAAGTGAATAGGGAAAGGAGAAGAGAGAACAAGAGAAGGAGGGGGAGAGAGAGAGAGAGAGAGAGAGAGAGAGAGAGAGAGAGAGAGAGAGAGAGAGAGAGAGAGAGAGAGAGAGAGAGAGAGAGAGAGAGAGAGAGAGAGAGAGAGAGAGAGAGAGAGAGAAGGGGAGAGAGGTGAGATGGAGGTTAGCTCAAATGCTCAATTTCATTGCTTATGGAAAAACCTTAACTAGCATAAACCAAAAAGCATGGGAAATGGAAATAACAAGCAATCACAACAAGAGCATAAGCAAGAGTGATTAGCAAATGAGGATGCTTGAGCTCTCAAAATGATAGAGCCTCCTCCTCTTTATTAAGCATGAAAATAGTGTACAAATGGTGCCTTTTTATAAAATGGGGAAGGCCCTTGCCCCAAAATCCTATTGGCTTACATTGATCCTATCCATTCATCTTGGACCCAACTTGATCCAAGGGTCCATAAAAAGTACATTGAAATTCACAAGATTCATGTGAGTCCCAATTTGGACCCCACTCTAAAAAGTAATCTTCTAAGCTTAAAAATGACTTTAGGCCTCTAGTTTTATCTTAATGCAAAGGCCCAAGTCTATTTTATTTTATTTACACTTAAACTTGCATGCTCATTGGGCCACGGGCTTACGCACGCAGGATGCCATGCCCTCGCAACACAATTTATGGTTGAATTCATTTATTTACAATTCATTGGGAATACCCCCAACAGTTTCTTAAGCAGTAGATGCCCTTGATGCATTTATTTTCAAGGTGGTTGTAGACTCTTGCTAAATTGAAAACTATAAAATCTTGAGTTTTCATGAAAATTTCATGGCCTTGTTGGTAGTTGCAAAAATTCACAAGGATCTTGTAAGATGTTTTGGAATTTTGGATGCTAATTGAGTAATTAGTCTGCCCAACAATGAACTCCTATCAACCTGCATTGAGACATTTCTTTATTGTGGTTATATTGCAAATGCTCATTGAAATCTATGTTGTTCCTTGGATAGGTTTGCCTAAGTGGATGGTTGTGTACATGTGTGTTTGTGGTTCTATTTTTAGGAAGACATTATAAAATTATGAAATATTCTTTAGGGACAAATATCAAGAAAATCACTGGAATAGTTTTGCCTTTAGAAAATCACTAAATTCATTTGTCTCGATCAATTTGATATCTAAAATTTTACATCATTCAATTGAATTCAGAAATTTTATCTTTGAGGCTTGCTCTTCAGTTTATAGAAGTGTTTCATACGTAATGCCGTCAAGTTTATTCCTCTAGAGTATAGGTTGTTTCGATTTCTTGTTAGTTCCTTTCTAGCTTTCCTATGAAAAAATATCCACTTTCATGCTCTTCATTTTTGCCACAGGGCATCAATAGCCAAAATTTGTCATGAACGAGTTACTATGAGCTCTAGGTGCTATTTTGAAAATAACAATGATTACACTCTGGAATAACTAGATCCTACTTCACTAAAGATTGAGCAAGAGCTAAACACATAAAGAAAACAAGTCTTCAATGGAAGTGGTGGTGCAATTGACTTAGGTAAGAACCATTCATAATGAAAGGTCTCTTACATGTGCAAAATCATGCTCTATTCTAGGAAACATGCTTTGAATCTATTTTGACATGTATGCAACTTAACTTAAACTAGACTTAACTTGCACTAGAATATTGTGGATTTCCACTCACCTTGATGTTCATGTGGTTATCTACTACAAGTTGATGAATTTATTAAATCTCTCTTTACCTTGGTATAGATGTCTGCCACTTGATCATTTGTATTGTAGTAGATAAGTTCAATGTCTCCTCGTCAAAGTCTTTCTTGTATGTAGTGTTGTTGAGCTTCAATGTGTTTGGTCTTGTTATGAAGAACAAGATTTTTAACCAATTGTATGCCACTTTGGATGTGTCACACTTAAGTGTTGTGGGACTCTCTTGCTCGATATGAAGATCCTTCAAAATTCGCTTGAGCCAAATTGCTTCACATTTAGTACTTGTAGATGCACGATATTTTGCCTTTGTAGAAGACGATGTTCTATTAGGCTACTTCTTCTAACTCCATGTCATAACACTACTTCTGAGATTAAAGTGGACCTTCTTGTTGATCTTCTATCTTCAACATCTCCAAACCAATCAACATTTACATACCCCTGTAACTTCATATCATCATAATTTGTTCCATACTAAATGCCAATTCTGATTGTAATTTGATTGTATGTCAATTCTTTTTTTAAGGTGCTTTGCATAGTAAAAGCATAGGTTTTGGCATGTATTAACTTACCATATTGACAACATAAGATATGTCAGGTCAACAAGTGATCAAGTAGATAAGATTTTCAACCAGCTGCCTATACAAAGTCTGAAACTACTTGGGTCCCTTTTCACTTTGGGCCCATTTTAGAGTTGATCTATAAAATTTCAGTTTTTAGGACAATAACGATTGTACTTAACAATCATACAGAGTTATTGGTAGCTTCATCAATGGATCTATCAAGTTCTACACATTAGATCTTGATCTAGATTCTCTACACTTAGATTTAGGCAAGAGCAATGGATCAAAACATCATAAATTAGTGAAGGCGGCCTCACACGTGTGGAATACTGTCCACAGTACGGCCTGCACCTGAGACAATAAGTACTTTGGTTCTTGATGGCAATCATTCATAGAAATCACAATTCTATTGATTAGAGATCTCACAAAAGTGTAGAATGCAAAAGTCTCATCAATCTTATTAGCAAAATGATGATCCTTTTATGGATCAAGTACATCCACGAGTCTGGTACAGTCCAGCAGGTCTTCACACATGTGAAGAGTGCCACATCACTCAGATCTATCCATTTGATCCATCCTTGATCCTTATCCAGAGTTGACCTTCTAGAATATGGCTAAAATCCAAAGAGCTAGTATCCTAGAATATAGGAATATTTCCTACAAAATAGGATCTTAGGAAAATGGTCAACTCTTATCTTCTAGAACTCTATACACACGTGTGAACATCCACTTGCCATGTGGGAGTATTTACTCTAGATTGATACAAAATCAAATTAGATATATACAAGTATGAAAAATACTTTCTTTCACACATGGGAGCAGGCTCCACATGTGTGAAGTCAGATCATGAACATTGTTCTAATGATTGATCTTTATTTACAATAAACAATGTCAAGTGAGAAGTGACAATTTTCAACACTCCTCCTCACTTCTAACTTGGCAGATCTAATGTACATCTATCTAAAATTCCAAGAGCATATCTTAACTTGAAAAATGGATCTTTGGACAATGGCTTGGTTAAGATATAAGCTATGCATTCAGATGATGGTACATGATGTAGTTGCACCTCCTTGGATTGTACCTTCTCCCTCACAAAGTGGAGAGCTATCTCAATATGCTTTGTTCTAGCATGTAAGATAGGATTGGAAGCAATTTGTTGAGAAGCTTGATTGTCAAAAAATATGTAAGGGATCTCCTCGGCCTCTAGCACATGTAGCTCCATCAAGAGTCTTCTTAGCCATAGGAGCTCTTTGGCTGTTGAAGTCAATGCCTTGTACTTGGCTTCACAAGAAGATAGTGAGATAGTATCTTGCTTTTTGGAAAGCCAAGATATTACTCCTCCACAAAGGAATGTTGCAAATGCACTAATGGACTTTCTATCCATCTTGTCACCTGCAAAATCTGAATCTGAGTAGGCTCTCAAGTGCAAGTTAGATCCTTCATAAAATATGCCGAAAAATCTAGTACTAGAAACATATCTAAGCACTCTCTTGGCACTTTTCCAATGATGCACTAAAGGAGCTTGCATATTTTGACTCAACTTGCTTACACAAAAGCTTAAGTCAGGTCTAGTGATGGTTAAATAGATTAGGGAGCCTATAAGCTTTCTAAAGAGGGTGATGTCCTCAAAGGATGCTTCATCACCTTCATTAGATGCTTTCACAACATGCTCCATAGGGGTGTCAATCCCCTTACAATCTTTCATACCAAACCTTTCAAGAATGGAAGTAGCATACTTAGATTGACTTATGAAAGTACAATTGCTACTTCTAGACACTTCTATCCCAAGTATAAACTTTAGGAAGCCTACATCTACCATCTTGAACTCACTAGATAAATCAACTTTTACTTTGCTTATGCCTTCATCATCATTTCCTGTCATAATGATGTCATCAACATAAAGCACCAAAATGATAATCTTTCCTTTATTACATTTGAAATATAAAGAAGGTCCATAAGCACCTAGTACAAAGCCAAGGGGATAGAGAAAATCATGCAACCTAGAGTACCAAGCTTTAGGTGCTTGCTTCAAGCCATATAGGCTCTTCCTGAAGTAGCACACTTTTTGCTCCTCACCAACCTTGATGAAGCCCTCGGGTTGCATCATGTAGATTTCCTCTTCTAAGCAACCATTTAAGAAAGCATTTGTCACATCCATTTGGTAGATATCCCACTTGAACAAAGTAGCAATGCAAATGATTAATCTAATAGCTACAAGCTTAGCTACAGGTGCAAATGTTTCTTCATAATCCAATCCTTTTAGTTGAAGAAATCCTTTAGCAACAAGCCTAGCCTTGTACTTACTAATAGATCCATCTTGATTGTACTTTATTCTATAAATCCACTTACATGCAAGTGGTTTCTTCCCTCTTGGAAGATTTACAAGATTCCAAGTATGATTTTCTTATAATGCATCATACTCTACTTGCATTGCATCTCTCCAAACTTTACATCTATATGCCTTTTCAAAAGATGATGGCTCTTCAAGCAATGTAGCTAAGAAGGAGTAAGAGGTAGAAGATGTAGAGTCTTCTTTTTGCTTTCCCTTGTCCACATAGGTGAGCCTTGAGGGCTCGACCTTGCTTCTTGATGATCTTCTCGGCCCACTTTGACTAGGATCCTTGTCTCCATCCTCAGGTTTGTCAATATCCTCCTCGGGTTGTCAAGATCCTCCTTGGATTTGTCAAGATCCTCAATGGGTTAGATCCATTAGACAAGCTCTTAGCAAATTGTGACTCATCAAAAAGTACATCCTTGCTTACCTTTACTTTCTTGGATATAGGATCATATATCCTATAGCCCTTGCTATTTTCTCCATAGCCAGCAAAAATCCCTTTGAAGGAGGTAGCATCTTACTTCCTTCTTGTCTCCAAAGGGATGTGGACATATCAAATACATCCAAAGATTTTAGAATCTTTAACATTGGTTTTCCTACTTGCATGTGAAAAACTATGTACATCAGAATGTATGAGATCCAAGGGAGAGGGAGATCTTGATGAAGATCTCTTGTAAGAATATTTGTGTGACTTTGCAAGGCCACATGCCTCACACATCTTTCCACACTTCTTGAAAGCTCTTGGTAGGCCGAGAGCTAGTTCCTTGCTTGCCATTGACTCCATAGATTGAAGATTAGGATGGCCTAATCTTTTATGCCAAAGCTCCACTTGAGATAGCTCCTCCCTAGCCAAGTTCACACTTTCATTTGCAACATTCGCATCCAACTTGAAAAGTCTACCTTGCTTAATGCCAATAGCTATGCACTTATCATGTTTCAAGATGGAACAAACTCCATTCTTGAAATGTACATCTAGTCCATTGTCCATTGATTGTCCTACACTAAGCAAGTTTCTTGAAATGGTAGGAACGTACAAAACATTATCTAGATCTATCCTTTTAGATATGCCTAAGCAAAGAGGAATAGATCCTATGCCATTTATCTTGCATTCTTAATCACTAGCAGTGTATATTGACTTCTTAGAATCATTACAAGATAGAAGAGTAGAAAAATAATGCTTGTTAAAAGACATGTGGGAACTAGCCCCACTATCTATCTAGCATGTGTCTTGACTTGAAGTTGGTGTAGATGCAACCATTAAGGATGTGTTGAATCCATTCTCATCTTCTTCCTCTTGAGCAATGTTCCCTTGATCTCCATTTGCTTGTCTTCAAGTAACATTTCGAGGCAAAGTGTCCTTTCTTCCCACAAAAGAAACACTTGAGCTTTGCCTTGTTCTTCACCTTGCCTTTAGAAGTAGATCCTCCATTCTTCATCTCGGCCTCCTTGCCTTGATTCTTCTTGAATGGATGTTGTTTCTTCTTGCCTTTGGATGTAAAGTTTGCTTTCTCCTCTCCTCCATTAAGTGACATGCCTTCCATTCTTGTCTTGAGGTGTAGAAGTCTACTCTCCTCGGCCACAAGAACATTATGCAACTTTTCAGTGGATGGAAGAGTGTCTTGAATAGCAAATGATAGGACCAAGTTGGTGAACTCATCACCTAGGCCATTCAATATGATTTGTACTAGCTCTTGATCTTGGATCTTCTCTCCTATAGCACTCAACTCCTTGTTAAGAGATTTGATCCTATAAGGACATACTCTTGTCCACTCTCTCCACTCTTTGGAAAACTTGATTTCTTAGCATGAGGATTCTTGAAGTGTTACTGGATTCATAGATACTCTTTAATGAATCTCAAGCCTCTTTGGATGAGGTACAAGAAAACACCTCCTTCAAGAGGTCATTGCATACATTCAACTTTATGCAATGTAGAGCTAATCTTGCTCTCTTCTTGTATTTGGTTTGTTCTTGGGGAGCTTGAGGCTTTTCCTCAACTCCTAGAACTATGTCAAAGAGGTCATTGATCACTAGGAGTGATTCCATCCTCACTTTCCAGATGGAATAATTTGTGGAGGTGAGTCTCTCACTTGATTCCAACAAATATTCACCCATGGATGACATTGTAGAATGAATGCTCTTCAGAAATCTTTGTCACAAAGATTTCTGAATTTTTAAAGATCTATGAAAGACCTATAGCTCACAAGATTGCCTATAGCCTTGTCTCTATCAAACTAGCACACAAGCTTAAATGATACACAAATAGATCTTGACAAAAATTCCTAGCTTTCACACTCACAAAAAATTTTGCTTTACACTTTTTAGAGGTTTCACTTCAACTAAGGATCTGAACAAATTAGCCTCTTAGATCTGATCTTAAACTTCAAAAGGAAATGCTTCAATGATCCAAAAATCTATTTGGTCATAGGCATTAGCTAGATTGAATCTAGATCAATACTATGCTTCAAAAAACACTAAAAATGAACTAAAATTGAGATTTTATGACCAAAAAACACAAAGTAACTTGAAATGAAAGTTGTTGTACAGTTTCACACGTGTGAAAAGTACATACATAGTCTCCAAGTTGTTTTGATCCAAATAGAAACAAGCTATCACTCTAGATGAACTCGTCCTTACTAGTATTGGCCAAAAACAAATTGTGCCAATGATTTTTGCAAGTTTTATTATTCAAATGATCACTCTCTTACTTAGCTCTAATACCATTATAAAATTTCAGTTTTTAGGACAGTAATGATTGTACTTAACGATCATAGAGAGTTATTGGTTGCTTAATCAATGGATCTATTAAGTTCTACACATCAGATCTTGATCTAGATTCACTACACTTAGATTTAGGCAAGAGCAATGGATCAAAACATCATAAATTAGTGAAGGCAGCCTCACACGTGTGGAGAACTGTCCACAGTACGGCCTGCACCTGAAACAACAAGTACTTTGGTTCTTGATAGCAAACATTCATAGAAATCACAATTCTATTGACTAGAAATCTCACAAAAGTGTAGAATGCAAAAGTCTCTCTCATTAGCAAAATATTGATCCTTTTATGGATCAAGTACATCCACAAGTCTGGTACAGTCCAGCAGGTCTTCACACGTGTGAAGACTTCCACATCACTCAAATCTATCCATTTGATCCATCCTTGATCCTTATCCAAAGTTGACCTTCTAGAATATGGCTAAAATCCAAAGAGCTAGTCTCTTAGAATATAGGAATATTCTCTACAAAATGAGATCTAAGGAAAATGGTCAACTCTTAACGTCTAGAACTCTATACACACGTGTGAACATCCACTTGCCATGTGGGAGCATTTACTCATGCACATGCAAGAAAAAGCTAATTTCTAGGTAAGTAGTCAACTTGACTAAAAAATTAGTCATCTCATGTTCACACTAACTAGATTGATACAAAATCAAATTAGATATATACTAGTCATATCATGTTCGCACTAACTAGATTGATACAAAATCAAATTAGATATATACAAGTATGAAAAATACTTCTTTCACACGTGGGAACAAGCTCCACACGTGTGAAATCAGATTATAAACATTGTTCTAATGATTGATCTTTATTTACAATAAACAATGTCAAGTGAGAAGTCACAATTTTCAACATGATCTACCTCTAATTCTTGGGCCATAGGCTTGCGAGTACAATGCATCTTCTACGGGTGTCTGACATTACATTCCACGTAGATTTAATTACTTTGCCGACTCGGCCATGCGTTTATTCCCATTGTAAGTTACAAATCTTGGATGATCTCCTAGTTGCCAGCTCACTTGACTCACCTTATCAATAATTTGGCCCCTCTTAATCATCTCAAAATTCCATCTAGGTAATCTATGGGACTTAGGTGTAGAAGCCTTTTTTGTAGAAGATGTTGGTGGCAAACCTGTATTCAAACCTTAGGCTTCTCTTTTTACTTTGTGTTCTCCTCTTCAACTTGCTCATGACCACTATGCTCTTGTTGTGATTCTAAAATTTTCAACCAGATTCTCTCTAGTTGTCTCTAAAATTGGATCTTCACCAAAAATTGAAATACCAACTTTATTGTGCTCAAGATTTATGAAACTAGAAGATGAACTTATCATGATCCTTTTAGCATCAACATCATATAGCCTGTAAGCTTTCTCTTCATCATCATAGACAAGAAATAAGCACATTGTAGTGTTGGAATCCAATTTTCCACCTATCTAAAGGAATATGTGCTTAAGCTATATTCACCCACAAGGACTCTCAAATGACACAAAGTTTGTAGAAGGAACAATGTGTAGAAGACCAATAATCATACTGTGTTTCTTCAACATCTGTAAACTTTGATAGGAAAAACGTTCGTGCCAAAATCTATTTTCAATACCAACTCTACAAACACTCTACTCAATAATGGAAGCCTCCAAATGATAAAGCTTCCCTGAAGGTACTCCTTCAACTATGACTTCATTATTCTTATCTTATCCCTGATGAAACATTGCTATTCATCAAATTCAACAATCAAATGTTGCTTAGATAGCTAAAATTGAAAGTAGATTCTTATTCAAACTAGGAACATACTACAGTACATACTTTACGTCACTAGTATGATTTGAAGGCATATGTACTTTACCAATCCTTTTCCTTTTATGTCATAAGCATAGTTGTCTGTTAGCTTTACATTTGGCCCATCATCTATAGGTGTAAACTTGTTCAACCATTATTGATGAGGTGTTTTGTGCATAGAAGCCCCTAAATCAATGTAGCACTCATCCTTTGATTCCTTTGACAAATCATTTGATTCCTCACTTGCTATAGAAGCAAAGAAAGGCTTATGATTGATGAATAGCATTGTGTAAACTTCCTTGAAAAAAATCACCAACTTGTTTCTTCTTCTTTTAATTGTACTTAATGTTTTTTGCACTCAAAGAAGAGATGACCACATTTACTACAATATTTGCAATATCCACCGCTTTGGAGTAAACCTGAATTTGCCACGCTTGTTCTCCTCCTTGTACTCTTCTTTTTATAATTTGCTTTTATTTTTCTTGCCTTTATCTCTTCTATTATTTTCCTAGAACTACTTCCTAGTATTTGAGTACTGAATCTTGAACTATATGCATGCTAGTTGATCCCTCACCTTCATGATCATGGTCATAGTCATTGATAGACTCATTTGCATACATTCTCAAAATAGAAAGTTGGTTGTTAAGAAGTACACAAGAGTGATATGATGTCCCATGCTTGCTTTCCCATTGTTGCATTCCTTATGTGAGGTATGATAATTTCATTCATAAATGATGGTGGGTAGTACTAGGTCAGTACGGCCCAAATGCATGATCTGATAATTTGGGTTTTCCTGATAACCTGAATTTTCAGACCTAACCACACTCTCTTATCCTGAACCTTCGCCAAAGAAACTATATACCTACGCTGACTAGGTGTTTCTGGAAGCTGTAGTTTCTTGACTAGGGTGTAATTGATGACATTATGGGTTACCCCATCATCCACCATTATTCGGATTGACTGATTACCAATTTTCCCATGCATGCGTACTAGGTAGTGAGGCCCAAAACTGGAGGGTCTCCCTAGCATAGCAGTGGTCAACTGGCAATGGTGTTCCTGATCTTCATGGAACACCTCAATTTCGGTAGCTGCTGAATCAATGGGGAAACTTATGGTTTGCACTAGGTATACTTGCTTGTTATCGGTCTTTTTATTGAAAGGTCCTTTAGGGCATTGTCTGATTGTATGTCCTTTACCCATACAAATAAAATACAACTTTTCTTGTTTGGCTATTTCATAATCTTCGCATTTTAATGGTTGTATGATTGCAGGGAGTTTCTGAGGACCGTCATTAGACTTATCAAATTTTTTCTTTTAAAGATTCTTTTTTTAAAGGAGGAATTTGACTGAGAAGGTTGCTCGTGTGCCCATTGAATCATCATAGATTTGAGCAAACTTAATAGCATGTTCTAGAGTAGTAGGTGAGCTACGCTGATCTTCCACCTTAATAGATTGATGAATGTCCTTGCTCTCTATCACTTTTCCTCCATATCTCATGCTTTCTTTGGATTTTGCTAATTGTTGGATCTGATTGTTATTGGGATTTCATGTTGTTATGCTTTTTATGAGAGAGAAAGGGAGAGAGAGAAAGAATAAGCTATCTTGTTGTGGATTGTAGTGTTAGTGGATGTAGCGTTAATGCTTAGGGTTAATGGATGTTAGAGTTAGATTTGGATCTTCCATTCATGCTAAAATCTGAACTATTTCATGGGAACGAATCTATGCGTGACAACTAACTTCGTCCCTTTGATGCTAGATTGATTAGATCTTGGATGGAGGTTAGGCAAGGAAAGAAACCCACTACAATGTTATTGAAAACATTCAACAAAAGTTAATTTTAAAAAAAAAATCTCTTTTATTTGAAAGATTATTGTATTTATGTAAAAAATTGTGCAAGAAAGTACAAAAAGGACCAAGAGTGGATCCTAATCTGATCCTCAAGAGGGATTGGTTGTCAGATTACTTGATCTATCAGTCTACTTCAGATTAAGATCAATCTAGATCAATTCTAGACACAAAATCCTAACAAGAACAATCATTAATTGAAGGTAAGTGTACTTTCTAGTTTCACACGTGTGAAACACTGTCTGAGTACGGACTCCAACCTGAAAATCAAGTACACATTGATAGAACCTCAAAACAATCAAAACAAATGTAGACAAATGGAGAGAATCACTCAAAATTGCTTCCAAAACCAAGATTGGTGTCTCACAATGATTATGGCCAAATGTGGCTCTATATATACAATAAGTGGTACTGATCATCCCTTTGATCCCACATGTGTGAAGGTGCTTTGTCATATGATGATTCATCATGCAAAACTGACACTTGGACAAAACCTTCTATTTTGAGCACTTTTGATCCATTTTCCTTCTATATGGAGATCTGCTTGAAAATCTTCTAGAAGTTAAAATTCGTCTACTTCAGCTTATTCCACACATGTGAGCTGTCCTCTACACATGGGATGTGACACCTAACCAAAGGATGTGGCTCATGCAAGCAATAGATTGATGCCATGTGTCATATGTGTAGAAAACTAGTTTTTGGCCTTTTTAGCCACTAGAACTTGAATTAAATCATATATACGACCTATATGATTATGGTACATGACAAGTACACTATTTTCACACATGGAAACAGGCTCCACACATGTGTGTTTATCGATATACAAGATTTTTGGCCTCTACCAAGCTTATTTTTGCATTTTTCACACTCCTCAAAAATCTAGCTTGGTAGATCTAGCTTGATGGAAAACATGATGATCTTGAACTTGACTCCATGGGCTGAATTGGTCTTTGCTGGTTCAAAAGGTGTGAAGAACAGCCAATGAGCTTCATGTTGATCTGAAATCACCATATCCATGATAGTGCTTCTTTGAATGTTGACATCTTTGATGAACTTGAGAGCTTTGCACCATCCTAGCATCTTCGAAATTGATTCCTTCCAAATTTCATGTAGATTCTTGACTTTAAGGCTTGCTCCTTCTTCAAGTGCATGCTCCTCCATGAGAAAATAAAGATTTTTTCTTGACTTATTAGGATCACAAAGATCTAACATCATGTTACCATGATCTAGAGAATTAGACTTATCCAAATTGGCAAGATTATGCATGCTATAATAACAAAGTGTTTGCATCATATCTTCATGCTTGTTTACCATGCTAATCTCAGATCCAATGAGGCTAAATACTTCATTATGGAGATAAGTGTCTTTAGAAGATGATTCACTTACTCTCATAAAGAGTTTACAATTTGCCTCAATACAAATTTTCAAACTATGAGTGAACAAATCACTTTTGCTCTTACATGACTCAAGAGTATGCATTTGATGAAATAACCATTTTCTTTCTAATTGATTTGAAATCAATTTCAACCTCTTAAGAACATCATCTATGTTCTCAAGAGAGACTTCATACTCAGCTAGTATGGCTTTACTCCAATTTGGAGATGCAATGATCTCACTAAAGCAAATTGATTTATCAAATGACATAAGAGAAGTAAGTATGAGATGTATACCACATGAGATATGCTCCTCTTTCCCTTGAAATGTGAGCCACATGGAATCAACCATATTTCTTGAGTTTCTTTTTGGAATCACAACTTGAGAAGATCTCTCCTCCTCAATCCTTCGCACACTTGAACCTTGAGATGATTATTTAAGATCCTCTTCATGGTGCTCCTTCTTGATGGAAATCCGAGACCTCCATGTCTCATAATGATCACAACAAGTATGACCATTCAATATGCACTTCCTATGATTATCAAGATTACTTATGCTAGAAACATAAGTCCAAAAATCACCACAACTTGGCATGATTTTTCCAATATTGAAATCACAAGGTATTTCCATCTTAATAAGGCTAACTACTTGCTTATGGATATAAGTGTCCACTTTAGATGCTTCACTTATTCTCATAAGAAGTTTACAACTTGCCTTTAAGATTGAAAACTTACAATTCTCATCTTTATGAATGAACACATCATTTATGATCTTATTGAAACCAAAAGATCCTACATTATGAAGATATTTCCATTTCCTTGACTTCATAACTAATGTAAGCTTACAAGGAAAACATATTTTGCTATCTTTTAAGGCATCATACTCAACTAGTATTGCCTTAATCCACCTTTGAGATACAAAATTCTTTTCAAAGCAAAATGGTTCTTCATAAGTTGACATGAGAGCATAAATGAAACTATTTTCATTTTGTGATTGCTCCTTATTCTTGATTGATTTCTCTTGGATAATAACAATAAGCTTGAATTTGTCCAAAGTTCCAAGCAAAATACTTTCCAAGGACATAAAATAAATCCAAGTTACTTTCATGAAAGTGACATCTATCTTTGCATCTTGAACCAAACAATGCACTTCCAAATGAAAAATTTCAAAAGATTTGACATGTGTTGTGATGGATTCTTGAAGACAAATCTTGCAGGTCCTTGTGAGACTCCAAGCCTCATTCACCTTTCCACAAAGGAAACACCTTTCCTTGGACTTGTCCTTCTTGTATTTGCATTTTGAACTTGATGCTCCATCCTTCACCTCGGCCCCCTTGCTTTGGTTCTCCTTGGATGGATTGGTCTTCTTTTTGTAGCATCTTGAGAAAATATATCCTTCCTTGCCACAAAGGTTGCACTTAGGATCCTTTCTTTCCTTCAATAGGATGCCACCTACTGATGCCATGTGAATAAAAACCTGTGATATGATTCTACAAATGTAATTTGTGACTTTCAAGAGACTAGATTTGAACATCTTCAACAATCTAGAAGGATCTACAAAAGATCTAGCTCACAAACCTAAGAATCAATCTTCACAGTAATGACTAGTCACTTGGAAACTTTGCTTTGCTCACTAAGACAAAAGCACACAATCTTTGAATCAAATCACTAAAGAAATCAGATCCAATCTCCTATTGGACTCATCAAATACCAATGACTCTTTCTTTTGAAAGTTGAAATGGATATGAAAAAGATTTGACACCTAGATTTTCCTTTTCACTTGACTAGTTCTCTCAACACTTGAGATTCTTGAACAAAAGATGGGTTTTGTTTCAAATACATGAAAATCAAACTTAATCACTTCTTTTGAACTCACTCTTGACCCAAATAGTCTCACACTTGATATTTAGAATGAATTTGATTTGATTTGACAACAAATTATACCACCAATTTTTCACAAAGCTTAAAAATTTAGACAACTAGAGATTCACAAAGATCTCAACCATGCATGCATACTCAAATATGGACTCCTCCTCATTCTAGACATCCAATGGGATCTCAAATTGACCCTCACACTCTCACAAAGAAAGTTGAATAGAACTAATTTGAGTTTCATGCATACTATGTCAATTTTTGCTCAACAAATTGAATTCAATCACTCCTATTGGATTCCACCAATTACTCTACCTTTTAAGACTTGGAATGAATTCAAAATCAAAAGTTGTGATTCTTCTCACTAAGATATTGTGCTTCAAAGAGCTAATGCCACTTAGAAAGATTTGATCACTTAGGAGAAGACAAAATCTCCACCAATAACAACTCAAAATGAGCTTCTAGATCTTGCCCTCTACAAAGGAAGGAACTCTTAGAAAATTGGATCTCTCTCTACACATTTGCCATAGACACCTTAATGACTCTTTTCAAACCTTACAATCACTCAAACAAATTGAGTAGGGTTGAACAATGTGACTTGGATCTCAATCTCTTTTCTAGAACTCTCAATTTAAGCCAATCTATGTCAAATTCTACAAAAGATTTGCATAGATGCTCTATATGCACTAGAAACTCTCAAAGGTTTAACTTGGAGGACAGATCCAAGGATGTTTTCTAGCAAATTGATGCTTATAAACTTGACCCTATCACTCTTGAACAAATCTAGAGTGATGGTACAATGGATTTCAACCTCTCACCTTGCATATCACTCCTTAATCTATGATTTTTAGGAAAATCTCTCTTAACTTCAACATACACTCAAAAAATCAGAGAAAATCATTTAATGCTCCTAATTCAAGCTTCAATTTTGATTTTTTGGCTGATCTAATCCAAGAACTAATCAAGGGATTAGATTCTCTATAGAAAATGCTTGATTTTGCACTAAAAATCTCTCAATTTGGGTGTGCGAGTCAAATTGTACAAATTTTTGAATTTTCTCAGCCAAAACCGGAGCTGTTCGGCCTCACACGTGTGAAAAGGGTTCCTACAGCCCACAACAAGATCTGGACCAAAAATTTTGAGGATAGCTATCAAATCCAACTCGCTACACAAAATTTGACTAGTTTCCAAAAAACTGCTAATTTTGGCTTTGATTTGGATTAACCCTATCAATTTCAACAAAAACTCTTGTACTTGGCTCTGATACCATGTGCAAAAAAGTACAAAAAGGACCAAGAGTGGATCCTAATCTGATCCTCAAGAGAGATTGGTTGTCAAATTACTTGATCTATCAATCTACTTCAGATTAAGATCAATCTAGATCAATTCTAGACACAAAATCCTAACAAGAACAATCATTAATTGAAGGTAAGTGTACTTTCTGGTTTCACACGTGTGAAACACTGTCTGAGTACGGACTCCAACCTAAAAATCAAGTACACATTGATAGAACCTCAAAACAATCAAAACAAATGTAGACAAATGGAGAGAATCACTCAAAATTGCTTCCAAAACCAAGATTGGTGTCTCACAATGATTATGGCCAAATGTGGCTCTATATATACAATAAGTGGTACTGATCATCCCTTTGATCCCACATGTGTGAAGGTGCTTTGTCATATGATGATTCATCATGCAAAACTGACACTTGGACAAAACCTTCTATTTTGAGCAATTTTGCTCCATTTTCCTTCTATATGGAGATCTACTTGAAAATCTTCTAGAAGTTAAAATTCGTCTACTTCAGCTTATTCCACACATGTGAGCTGTCCTCTACACATGGGATGTGACACCTAACCAAAGGATGTGGCTCATGCAAGCAATAGATTGATGCCATGTGTCATATGTCTAGAAAACTAGTTTTTGGCCTTTTTAGCCACTAGAACTTGAATTAAATCATATGTACAACCTATATGATTATGGTACATGACAAGTACACTATTTTTACACGTGGGAACAGGCTCCACACATGTGTGTTTATCTATATACAAGATTTTTGGCCTCTACCAAGCTTATTTTTGCATTTTTCACAAAAATGTTTATTCCTTAGATTGTTTTTGATTATTTTTTTGTTAAATGATTTTATTGTTAGTAATATTTGTTAGAAATTAAGCATGTCTTTTTAAATTCTAGATTTGTTTAGTTTATTTGGTTGTTAAAATACAAATATCAAATCACAAACAGGTTATCAAATTTATGTGTTGCTTGGTTCTTTCTAGTCTCATATGCTCTGCCAAGCAGCCTAACTTCTGAGCCTGAGAAGAGTGTAAACTACAATTTCTGGCATCATTTCTGGTCTTCTACACAAGATCTTGATGGTCAGTTCTATAGTTGTTCCTTGTAGTGTATTCACCATGCCTGTCAGAGGATACCTTCAAGGTTTCGAACGCTTTGTTGTTTATGATTGGGCACTTGTCAATGGGTCAGCTAACTATGTTACAGGGCAAGCCATAGCGAACAAGCTTAAGATTTGCAATGCAGCATAGTTGCTCGTGGCAGTTGCTCGATTCTCGTGACTCTAGGAGCTGTAACAAACATTTGGAATGCTTATCTACTTGCTAAAAATCAAAAAACTACTCTAAACATGATTGAAAAACATAATCAAACTAGGTCTGATCATCCATCCATCTTTCTTTTTTGTGTTTCCATCAAAATGACTTCCATTAGTAGTTTTTTGTTGGAACCTAGTGAGACACTAACCCATCTAGCTGTGACTTGTGGAAGGTGAGGATGGAGTCTATTCTAGTACTCCAAGATCTCATGGATACAATGTTGGAAATTGAGGAGGAGCCTCAAGAGATATCCAAGTTTAAGAAGAGACGTAGGTGGTTGCATTTTAGGCCAAGAGTCCTTGCAATCTATTTATGAGTCCAAGAACACTACCATACTTTTAACTCTTAGAAATCAAATCCTTCAATCATATCAAAAGAAAGGAGAGAATGCACATTCTTTTGTCATGAAACTTAAGGACTTAAATACGGAGTTTTGGACATGAGATAAAGGAGGAGGAACTTGTTCAGGTCATTATGAATGGATTGATTTCTGATTTTTCACATCTTGTTCAATCTTATGATATCATGGGGAAGCTCCCATCCATAATGACTTGCAGGGAGTGCGAAAACTTTGATTTAAAACCTTCAAAATATCTATAAGGATCTACAAGCAAGAGAGTTTGCACACTCCAAAAACTAGATTGATAGAACTCAAATTTTTGCATACAACAAAACTAGCTTTTGGTTGTGGCAAGCGCTCTTGTACACAAGATGAAATCATCCATCAAACCTTAGTCCTTACATTCAAAGGAACATGAATAAAGCAAATGAATCCAAAAATCCTCAAATGATCGACTTTTGGCTTCTTCTTATACAACAACTCACATGGTGTTTTTCCTCCAATAGCAAGACTAGGCAACCTAATGCACACTAGTAAGAGCCTCACCCCAATATGACTTTGGAAGAGAGGAATCCACTTCACAGCCTTTGCACATTCACATAAAGTTTGTTTTTTCCTCTCATCCACCCCATTTTGTTGAGATAAGTAGGAACAAGTGAGCTCCTTTTTTATGCCATGGTGCTCACAATACTCTTGAAACTTTGTGGAGATGTACTCCACACCTCCACCCGTCGTCAAAACCTTGATCTTGATATTGATGCCAAATTGGTTCTCTACAAGTGCTTTAAACTTTAACAAACATGGTGGCACCACCATTGCTTTATTTGATGAAAAGTGACTCTCCAAAGGAAAAAGCAAAATTTTGAGGAGATGAAGTAGACCTTGGAAATGCCATCCTATGTGCTTTTGCCAATGCACATGCTTCACAAGCCTTACCGTCACTTGACATAGATTTGGAAAACCAATTGTCGTCTCTTCCTTGATCATGGAATGCATGGATAGTTGGAATGGACCAACCTCTTGTGCTAAAGCTCATCTTTAGACATCTTGCTCTCAGCCATCAACCCACAAATGTTAGCTCCATTTAGCATCCAACTTAAAAAACATTCCAAAACTTGTCCCTCTTGCTACCACCTTACTATCACTCTTGATCAAGCAAGCATCCACACCAAAATTAACATGAAGACCATCATCAAGCATTTGACCAATGCTAACTAGGTGAATTTTGGTGATATTTGGCACATAAAGCTCACCATCTAGCTTTAAGATCTTGGGGGGTCCTAGATCTATTGGCACATTACCACTTACCCAATTTTGTACTCATTATCATTTGCAGTATAAATGAACTTTCTACTGCCTTCATAAGTGCAAGATGAGTGAAAGATCCTCTTTGGCTAGTCATATGAGAGCTAGCACCACTATCTATCCACCAAGAATTTGTAATAAATGAAGAATGATCTTAATATGGTTAATCAAACCGACCTATAACTGGAAGTTGTATAATTAAGTACAATCAAGAAAATGGCCGCAAGTTATACACCTCCAATGTTGATGTCGAGACATGAGGCAAGAAAGGCCTAATAACAAGTGAGACTTTCACTTGAGAGGATTAACACCAAGCTCAAGGTATTAGGTGTTCCCATTACATTCGTGCATGAGAATCCCAAAGCATGAAAGAAAAACATCTCACACATTGATTGAACCTGTTACTTGAGATGATGGTTCAGCAAGCCGATTCATTTCCTCCATTACAACATCAAAAAATTCATATTCTAAATAAATAGTCTAAGGCGACGTTTCCCTAGTATCGACCCTTCTTTGGAGTTGTTATTGCAATGTGGCTAATTGAGTTCTCAAGGTAGATAGGTCTACATGATCTTGTGGATTAGAACACATTCCATAATGAGTCGATGGTGATGACTTTTTATGGTCGCTGCCTTCCTCTTCGTCGTCATCATCATCTAACTATTCCATATCGGCTTCTTGAAATACTGTAGCTGATAGGGCTTCATTTTCTTTGCATAGTGGCTCTACAATTTTTACTTTAAACAATTCAATACTTCTCCAATTTGACTTTTGTTGGGAACTTAGTGGTACTATTGTCTAAGCTTACAAAGTGGGCCCCGCCACAATACACTACTGTACAATATAAACTCAACCCAATGAGCACGCAAATTAGTGTTGTAAAACTTGTAGAACTAGGAATAATTGACTAGGAACTTAAAACTCTAAAATGACATTAGAGGCCTTAAGTCAAGTTGTTAATAAAAAGGCTAAAATGGCCCAAATTAGAACTCACATGAAACATGTGAGTTTCCCTTGTGCTTTCTTAGTACCATTGGACCTCTTTTGTGTTAACTTGAACGGCTTGGATTATAATCCTTGCCGTTGTAAATAGCCAATCAGAGATCAGGGACAGGGCCTTCCCCAAGAATAAAAGGGCACCTCTCCATGTTCAACAAGAGGATGAGATTCTACTGCGATTTACAATGAACATCCTTGCCTCCTCTCTCTCTCTCTCTCTCTCTCTCTCTCTCTCTCTCTCTCTCTCTCTCTCTTATCATTGACAACTCATCTTGCTCATATCTTCATCTCATATAATAGTATTTTTCATTTGAATCATTGAATGACAACACAAGCCTATGCTAAAAGTCTTGACAAAGGCAATGTAAAACATGATGTAATCAATTTTTGATTGATATATTGGTTGTATTCTAATAAAGATTTCTACTACCATATTGGCCTCTTTGTGTTGTAATGTCTAACGTGATGTTTCATGAAAAGTGTCATTTGTTATGCATTTTTTCATGGTGCAAACATTACATCATTCATTGGTCCATGAATGGTAATATCCTTTCTCTAGTGATTGTCTCCTAACAAGGCATTAAATTGAAGGTTCTAGTCCCCAATCTCAAAGTCCTGGATTGAAGGCAAGATATTGGAACTTTTTGGGAAGGTGGTCTCATCCAATTATGTATGGAAAGGATACAGCTCAAACAATGATGATACTCTTCCTAAAAATGAAAATGTGGGCTAAAAAATAAAAATGTGGCACCCAAAGTACTTGCATGTAGCACCTGATAACATTCTTAATAAGGTAACTATGATTTGTTGAGCACCAAAAGCATAGCAACAATCATTCATGCCTGCATACAAACAAAGACTCTATTTTGTTATGATTCATCTCACTCCTAAACAAAGAAAATTCAGCAAAAATTTCATGCTCGAAGTAGTATTCTAATCATGAAGGTCTATCTGTAAAGGATGATTTAGGCCAAGGCACCAATTATTTTAAATAGAATGCTCACAAGAGAGCCATGAATGTCTTCAACTTTCACACTAATGATAATGCGAAGCAAAGTTATTGTTCAAGCTTTGATTTTCCAAAAAGAGCTTCACATTGCAAGACAATGAAATTTGATGAACAAAATGACATATCTAAACATACCACTAATGATCTACCAAAGAACTAAAAGCAATTAAGAGATGTAGCTTTTCCATGTTGCAATTTTAAAATTTGTAAACTTCTAGCTATCTTCAACTAGGGCATGCAACAATCACTATTTTTATTATATTGCATGTCTTCAATTGTACTATTCATAATTTTCATACACGGTCCAATGTGTGGTGAGTTTGTATACTGTTGAGTTGAGCTTGCCCATCCAAAATTTCGGTTCTCTAAGATTCCTTGGCTTGATAATACCAAAACACATTAGTGTCATTCATGCAAGTTCAGGCCAACTCGCAAGATAGCTCCAAGGGTCACACATAACGACTTCATAGTTCGACTTCAAGAATAGCATCTACTTATCAAGATCCCTAACAAGGGCCTTCCTAGGCCTTCTCCGATGAGCAAAATGACTTTGCATAATGCACCACCTCAACTTGACCATGGGAGATCATGGACTATACCAAGGTTAAATTGTTCTTTACCATGAGAAGGAAAAGGACAGACCTTAACCAAAAGGGAGGAATTAGGTATGTAATGGAGGCAAGAATCTCTCCAAAATAGAGAGCGACGGTGAACACTAACGAAGATTCAAGGGTTCACAATCATGAGTAGACGTGGATGCTATGATTGTTAAATTAGTTGCAGAATGTTAAAAAAAAGTTTAACTAGTTAAGACGAGGAAGTCTTAATGTAATGGACATTGTTTTGTAACTTATTTCATGTCACTATAGTTCTAATTTAATGCAAAATAAACCTCTATTTTTACATCCTAGTAACGTTGTGAAATTTGCAGATCAACAGTCACTAGGCAAAATTTGTAACTCTGTGACTGAAAATTTATCCTCTTCATAACACCATTAATATTTAAAACACTAAATATTAAATCACGCTCTTTAGATTAATATTCAACCTAAAATATCCATTCAAATTTTACTCCACACATGAAATTTAGCAGGGCATTCTCACTAGTGCCCAAGTAGTAAGGCATTTGCAAAAAAGATAAAAGAGGTCAAATCGATATTGACAAATGTTCAGTGCTAGTTTCATCCTCATTTTGTCGGCGAATTTTTGCTGGCAAAAGTAGCTTTTGTTAATGTGACAGCATAGTTCTAATCGCTGGCTCTCAACAAGCTAAAGGAGCAAAGCAAGAACATCATTAGTTTCAAGAAGGATTTGAAGTCCTCAATAATCACCGGTTCTGTTGATCTGGTTTCAAACAGCTTGGAATGCAACCATAAAGTCAAAAGTACCTGAGTCTGACTATGCCAGATAATAATAGGAAAATGCTGAATATCAAAGAATTTAAAGTCCTTATTGAAACTACTGACTTAATCATAATAAAGTAATAGATACATGTATAAAATGGTCACCTGGGACATCTGCTATCTTGTATGTCCATGTGCAGCTGAGTGGACGAACTTCCCGACCTCAAGATGAGGAAAACAATGATCAACCAATGGGCCACATTTAGGGCAGGCAGTACTAATGAGAATCCATAGTTCTTACTAATTATTCACTGCAACTTCTAAACATACCCTAAAACACTACAAGCGATAGTAAGCTATGTTGCTAACCAGGCTTCCCATCAAATATGGTGCTCGAAAGGTTCAATAAATGTTTGCTACTTGGATAAACTAATATAATTTGATTAAAAGTATCATGCTGATAGTAAAGTGACTGAACGAAATTTCTCCTAACATAGCCATTATGCCAAATGCAATGACATCACATCTGGACTAGATTGTACAATATAGTTTAGCAAAATTGTTCTTCAAGGATGATCTCTAGAAGGCTGAATCATGTCATTCAAGGAGCATAATTGTGGCGCTGCTTCAGAAACATAGAACTCGAAGAAAAATTGTTACTTCCGCTTCACTTGTTTGCTCCCATGTGACGTGTCTTTTCTACTACCTGCCTCTGTAGCCTGCCAGAAAAAATTGCTGTAAAAGTTCAATTTGCAGTTGGGCAATAGAAAAGAGAAAACTCCACATGGGAATAACTACAATCGTCCACTCTAAGCTGTCAAAAACAGTCCGCATCTAAGTCACCGTAGCATTGTGATGGAAAGAAGAGTTCTTACTTTGATGCAAGCATACACATAGTGTAGGTCAGGATCATCCTTCACAAAGTTAGGTGCTGAAGTCCCATCATCATTCAAACGGATTGGATCTGTGAGCATCTTTGAAGTGTTCTCCAAAGCTCTTTTAGAGCCAGGTCTAGCTGAAGCATAAGGCAAGACGGGAGTCCTACTCAGTGTCAGCCTTATGATTCATATTCAGTCATGCACTTTTCAAGGCATACCCAAATTATTTTGCAGCAGGCAGATAATGAGCGCTTCAGTCAGAAACTGGCATTGCTGAATCAATCAAAAATCTAGTCAGAAACGACAACAAAGAAATAAGGACATCTCTCTAAAAGCTCAGAACTCTTACGGATAACATGAAGTAGTATATTCCAGTTATACTCGGGCAACTTCAGGTGGGGCATCCTGACAGAAGGATCACCATAAGTAACCTGTAACAGTTATGTAGATGAACATCAACTCTGCAATTACGATTTCCAATTCGTATACTTTTAAGCCATATGATCCAAAAATTTTACTGATAAAACTTGCTTTGGAGTGACAGAGATGGCTCATAACTCCAATTTATTCTGTACAGAGAAATAAAATTTAAGTAAAAAAAAATATTTTTTTCTGCAATTCACTGCAACTTTTTAGCTATATAAAATGTTTCTTCCATCTCATAGATACTCAAGCAGATGCACAATCCTGATGTTGAAAATCTAAAAGAAACAGCAGGCATACCAAAATGTACGTGCCACCTGGTTTCAAAACCCTGGAATGTGCAGCAAAAATATCCAGTATCAGGACTTGATCTCACGATTCCAAGACCATGACTTAAGAAATGTTTGAACCTTGTCTATTTTATCATAGATCTACGTCTCTGAGACACAATCATAACAATAATATCCATAGAGAAAAAGCATGCATTATCAACTTTCATGTGAAGCCTTCTTAAAAATTAAAAAAAAAAATTGTCAGCACACAGCAAAATGCAAACCCAGTAAATTCAAAAGCTTAAATGATCTAATTGACATTCAGAACCTGCGAACCTCCATTAGCATTTCAGATGCGCTGAGGGCTGCACTGGTTCCACACTGTCCAAGTGACAAACGGTCAGATAACTAAATACTACAAGCTATTACTAGCAATATTATTTAAAGAACTTCATACACCTTCAAAAACCAATCGCAGCTCAGAATATTTGCAGTTACACTGGAGCTATCCATGATCATACTGATAGTAAGAACTAACCAAGAACAAGCACACCAGCAAGAAGGATAAGAACTCACCATCAACGAGTCCAGCATGCCTGTACATAGACTTCAACAAAGTCAAAGGCGACAATTGTAAGCAGCCAAATGGGAAGCATCCAGCCAATTGCCGAGTCGTGCACAGTAAAAAGACCAAAGATTTAGATCTGTCCTCCTAGAATGATTTCAAGAACCCGGCTTCTTGCTTCTTTTCCGGAAAGGGGACAGATGCATTTGAAAAAGCTAGCACTCTCGCATTCACCCAAGGAAAAAACCCAATCAAAAAAATCATTAAGGCATCCTCACCTTTGTCCACAATGCCATCGAAAGAACTGTCTTCAAAGGCTGACATGTCACGCACATCCATAGTCATATCTGAAGTTTTGGTGTCAAGGAATTTGTACCGTGAAGGCAGCAAGAAAAGCCAGCCTACTTAAAAAGATGGCCCCTTGTTGCTACATCAAAGTTGAATAATACTGGGATGTAAAATGCATAATTGCCAGAAAACAAGAATACAGGAATGGCAGATCCCTGAGAATGAAAATGGTTTCTGGGGGAGGGGAAACAAGGGCTATGTCATCAACATATTAATTATTTAGAAAAGATTTCACGCACTCAAATAATAGTGATATGTAAGCTGGGAGGATCAAAATAATCCTGGAGAACAAAAATAATTGGGCCAAAAAGGAAAAGAATTAGTCCTAAACCTCGAGCTGCAGAGGAAACAGCCTTGGAATGGTCTGGGAACATATGCCCCCTGAAATGAGCATGTGGGGAATGTTCCCCACATTGCCATGTTCTGGGGCAGGTGGAAACAGCAATACCCATTTCCAAGAAGTGCGAACCCATTCCCCACAGTTCCTCTTTGCAGTGTGGAGTCTAGCAAGAGAAAAATTTGCAACAAGTTACAAAATACGGGAAACGAGTTGTTCATCTAACTGCTGTTGATTTCATGATGAAAGTTTTATAAACAAGGTCAATAAATGAATAAGCAATCAACAGGAGGATAACATTGCTATACAAGATTATTATCAAGCAAGTGGTCATTGCTAAACTTTTAACAGTCCGCCCATTTTGGAAAAGTGCAACCAGCCCACTTCTTTATCTTATGTTCCATAGCCATCAACTGCTCACTGATTACATACATGCATTTAAACCACATGACAGCACACATTTAAGTGGAAAGAAAGCTATCTCTACCACGTCAATAGTTCCTAGCAACTTTGTGAATGGTCTTCTTCCTTAATCAAATGTTTCTCATCTATTGACATTCTAAATCCATTGTTCTCAATTTCTCAACATTTTAACTTCACCAGTTCTCGTCCAATGATTCGTGACTTTTAGCTAAAATAGAATGCAAGCGGAATATTTGCCGTCATCAAAAACTAACTCCAACAAAAAGGTATGATCTTTCTATTTATTGATACATACTAGTCCCGACACAAGTTGAAGATATAACAAACAGACAGAAACCATAAGAAGAGCTCAAAGATACACTTCAGCTGAGGTATGTCTTTATACTTCTTCAACATTGCATTGATAACCACCGATGAGATATCAATGTTCACAATTTCTTGGTAGCCATCATTTATCATGTCTTCAGAGATAACTGTTCAGCCATTGCCAAAAAATTCTGCAATTAGACTTCCTTCGAAAAGGATTTAGCACAGTTGGAATATGCATTAGTCATTCATCCCAAAATATTAGGGGGGAGAGAGAGAGAAAAAGAAAGCTTTATTAACGTCTTTTGGGCACCCGTGGGTGCATAAGACCAAAAAGAAAATATGTACAAGCAACAGTGGGAGTATCATCCATAGGACGTGGCCGTAAAGAGAGAGAGAGAGAGAGAGAGAGAGAGAGAGAGAGAGAGAGAGAGAGAGAGAGAGATGTTTATGCATTGGTGAAGGAGACAACAATGCCCAAGTAATGTTAGTTATCAATTATCTTGTTTGTTTAACACAAGCACTAGGTTTCTTGCTCTGAGCATGCTATTTGACTTATAGAAACCACACCACAAACAACTTCACTTTCTAGTTTATTGACACCTTGCTGAACTGTGTTCAAGAGGAAGCCAAAAAACAAGTTAGCCCGGCGTTTGCTACCAGGGCAAACTGTGATTGGTTTTCATAAAAAGTAGCAAACAAAATCTACAAGGTTCATATTTTTGTCAACTAAAAACAGAAGATAGCATCCACAAGGTTATTATAACTACTATGCTAACCACTGGGAAATAGGTAATAACTAGGGCCCATTCAGTGAGAACGCCATGTGAGCATTTTTTAAAATAAAATGATAAAAGCGTAAAATATTTTTGATTTTTTTGAACAGCTAAGGGCTTCATAGTTCACGCACTCAAATTAAAGGTCAATATACACTAACACAATTTTGAATGTTGAAATGCAAAATAAATGAAGATATTGCTCCTTGTATTTGGGAATACACCCAAAAGCTCTTCATGTTCGGAAATGTGAGAACGTGTTTCCAAGGGGTGGGAATATGTTCCCTTGTAACTATGTGAAGGAGCACGAGCCTGCCCCTCTCCCACTAAAAACCTTCAGCTTTAGGCATCACATGGACCATGTGTCTTACTTGACCTACGTGTTGAATGTGTATAACAGGGGTTCGCAATGTATTTATTTATTACCCCCAACATATGCACAACTTACAAGTTACAAATATAGAAAGCCTAAAGGAGTAAATAGGCACACACCCATCATCATCTCTCCCTTCAACATTTGCCCATACCACTTTGGTACTCTTTGAAGGAGGAGATGATGAAGAACATGTAACCCATGGAACTTCCCTATCCTCCTAAGGTCGTCTCAAAGCTAGACTTGGGTCTTTATGATTGGAATCAATTATTGAAATAGATTCACTTGTGTCCATCTTCTCGTGCTCTTCCACACAAGGTGAGTGATCCTCATCAAAGATCACAGCCCAACTTATAATCTTCTCCTTGCTAGTTAGATCACACAGTAGGCCTTCTCCTTTTCACTATATCCCAAAAAGATACAATTCGATAATGTTGTGTCCAACTTCTTCCTATCGTCTTTTGGGATATGAGTGTCTGTCGTACAACCAAGCACCTACAAAGCTCCCACTTTATACCCAAATCTCTCTAGAAAAAACATCTACAAAGGTCATAAAGTATTATGGCCCCCTAAAAATCTAGTTTGGATTGGCTCCCACAATCTCCTTCACCCTAGTAGCGCTCCCCTTGAAAAAAAATTTCAATTGTTGCATTCCTATAGGGCAGGCCTCACAAACTGATGAGACTGATTTGATTGATAGAAGCCCCAATACCAAATTGTACTTGCTTAGCACCTACATGCTTTGGTAACTACGATGGCCATACCTCTCATGCCACAAGGTGGTACCCTCACTACACATTGAACGAGATTGAGTTCAAGGAGCACTTTATCTTCAAGTACCCTCCTATATATTACAAAATTAAAGGGCAATACTATTGTCTTTTCCAAGATTCTCCAATTGCAGGTTTGGGGCCCCATCAGTCCATTGGACTCATGCTAGGGCCCAAAAAATGCTTTTTTATTGAATAAATGTGCTTTAAAAAATTGAAAATGCTCACAAAAACCTGGTTTTTGTGGGTTGCTGATTGCCATATTTTTCATGTTTGAAACATGGCAGGTTTTTGGTTCAGCAACCAAAACACGTTTGGTTGCTACTATGACCCTGCTAAAGGTAGTGTAGAGTTGGGATCCTGTTGTCTATGCTGATTACATTGACATGGTAAAGCTGGGAGCTTGATTACTATGACCCTGCCAAAGGTAGCGTAGAGTTGGGATCCTGATGTCTATGCTGATCACGTTGATATAGTCCTCTGCATAAAAAGAACATCTATTGTACCATCAAGGCGATGCATCGTGGATTCTCATATGAGATAAGAGATCATATAGTGATCTTGTAGCTTCTTTTTCGTGTTTGCTCAGATCTGATATCATTTGCTCAGATCAGAACATCCTAGAATTTTGTCAGCTAGGTTGAAAGACTAGGTTTTAAGCATCATGATATCTTTGAAATACATCGCAAGTTTGTGTGATGATATCGTAGGCTTGTAAATTGTCCTATGCTCTTCTAAAGAATTCTAAACCTCAAGTCTTCAACAAACCGATATCAGATATGTTTTACGAAGCAATAATGCATACTTAATAAACAGGCAATACAAAGCAAATTACGTTCACACACTAAACAAAGCATTCATGCTTTAGCATACCAATGGCCTAGGCATGTCATATGGGCTAAGCTCTCTCGTGATGCATACATGCTCCTCTCAAATGGCGAGTACGAAGAGCCTCGCGTGTGGGAGGTCTTTAAGTGGCATCACAACCCTAACCGTCAATGCCATAAAGCCACCTAAGAACTAAACCCTAAATCACTAAACGCTAAAACCTAGGGCTCTCAAAGCTGGACTTGGGTCTTCAAGATTGGAATCAATTGGGATAAATTCATGTGTGCCCATCTCCTCATGCTCTTCCACACGAGGTGAGTGATCCTCATCAAAGATTACATCCCAACTTAAGATACTCTTCCTACTAGTACTTCCAATCATCCTTGAGAATATGAGCATATGTCGTACAACCAAACACCCGCAAAGCTCTCACCTTGGGCTTGATGCCACTAAATGCCACCTCTGGTATCTTTCCCTCCACCTTGGGCTTGATGCCAATGAATGCCACCCGGGTGTCTTTCCCTCCACAATTTTCGTAGGACTTCGAAAGAAAAACAGTTGTATGGAGTGTTTCAGCCCGAAAGGAGTCTAGAAACCCCTTTGGCTTTGAGCATACTTTAGACACACCCAACTACGGTCCATTTCACAGCTACGCCCATTCTGTTGAGATGGGTGTGGAGTAATAAATTGCCTTTTTGATACCATTTGCTTGCAAAAGTCAACAAGTTCACCAACAATGTACTCACCACCAACATCTGACCTAAAAATCTTTATCCTCTTCCTTGTTTGATTTTCCAACAAAGCTTTTGAATTGCTTGGAGTACTTGATAGCTTTAAATTTTTGCCTCAAAAAATATACGCAAACCTTTCTAGAGATTCGAGAACTCATCTACAAAGGTCATAAAGTAATATGCCCCCTCTGCAAATCTAGTTTGGGTTGGCCCCCACAAATTGGAATGGATCAACTCAAGTATCTTCGTCGCTTTGTTAGCGCTTTACTTTGGAAACTTTTGGCACACTACTTCCCCATAGCGCAAGTGTCACCTGCTGATGAGCTTGGCTTGACTGACGGAAGCCCACTACCATATTGCCTTTGCTAACTAAGATGGCCACACCTTCATGCCACAACCTATCCATATCACACTTCCTGGTTGTGTAAGCCTGCTTATTTAAAATAGTTTTGTAGACTGTATAAGTTATAGAGGCCATCTTCCTACATCCCCTTGGCTACAACCTTCATACTATTACCTTTGTCCTTGACAAGACCAGTTCAATCATCAAATTCGAATTTCATATTTTTCTTGGTGATAGCACCGACAAAAAGAAGATTCTTTGCAAGCCCATAGAGGACATTCTTGACGACTTTCATCTCTCTTGATGAAAGCTTGAGTAGAAATAGGCTCTTTCCCTTGACCCCTTGTGTGTAGAATTGTCACCTAAGCACACCTCAAGTCCTTATCTCTTCAAAGAAACTAAACCAGTCCCTGTGAGGAGTCATGCACTTTGAAGCACCAAAGTCAATGTACCAACCATTTGTGTAGCCAATTTGGCAAAGAAAATCTCAATAAGGCTTAAAATAGGCACTTAATTCACCATTGATATGAGGAGTCATACAATTCGAAACTCAAATGTATGTACCAACCCCACCACAAGTGGATTGTGTAATCTTCAATCTCCTTTGCAACTCCCATGTAAGTCACCAAATTGCTTATTGAACACTTCCTTTTATTCATGTTGTTGTTTCCTACATTCAAAAACAAATTTTTTTAATTTCCCACAACAATTGCAAGTACCCCTTTCATCGTGGGGCAATTCAAACTTTGATCATTTGACACCTCTGAGTAGTTCATTTGTTGCTTTGGACCTGTGATGAGTCCTTTGGTTTGCCTTCCTCCTTCTGTTGGCCTTTGGCAACTTGCTTCTTAAAAGCAAAGCCATGCTCCACATTTTTTCTTTAACAAGCGAAGATCTAGAAAGGCAAAACCTTACACCAGAACATCATTGGGTTCATCCAAGAAAATCTTCGCTCTCTGAAATATACTTCCTTCGCATTTCCTATTCTAGCAACAGACCACATAAATCCTTGAATAGATAAAACACCTATAAATAGGCCATCAAAATCTACATGGATCATATATGAAGAGCTTTGTCACCTGAGTATTGATTGAGTGAAGGTTCTTAAGTCAATCAAATTCTCTTATCAACTTATATCACATACATGAGAGGTTTGCGAATGAAGATTACACTTAAAATGACTTGTATTTTCCAAAGAAAATTTTCAAGGTTCAAATTGTGACTTGTTGAAGACATGCGTAACTAGATACCAATCCAAAGAGATTCTCAAAAGTTGCAATCAAGTGTAAGAACGTTTAGGCAAAAAGAAAATAAAGTGAGAAAGTAACATTATGCTTTGCTTGTGGTTACGAACATATAGTTGCCAATAGTAGGTAATCAACGTAAAGGGGAAAATCCAATGACCGTTGGTAAGCACAGATGAGGAAGAGTGACCATAAGTTACGAGAGAGAATAGGAGAAGAGGGTTTAGAATAGAGCTTAGAGGTGTGTAAATTTAGTATTAAGTAGTAGAGTTGTTAGGAGTGTTGAGAGTTTAGTGTTAGGTAATAAAGGCGACAGGAGTGTCAGAAGTTAGAAGTTAGGACTCGAGAATTCAGAGTTAAAAGTAGGAGTTAGAATTGGGAGTGGGAGTGGGAGTTCGGAGTAAGAGATTAGAACTTATTATTGTCATGTGAGCTATGTCATGTGAGCTGTAATAATAGGTGGTCCAATGCATCTTCGACCACACCTTTGTTTGTGTGGCTATGAGATCGGACCATGCCCACATGCACCACTAGGGCTCTCCACCAATGTTGGGCAGGTAGGTGCTTGAATCTTAATAAATCATAATTGAAATATTGATTGGTTGTAATTCAATCAAAATTGTACTCACTACTATCTAGTATCTAGGTTACCTCTTGAATCGTCAATCTATTATCTTGGGTACTTTCTACTAGTTGCAAATTTTTGCATGTAGGACATGTGCCTTGGTCTACATCACGAGCTCACAATGTGTTTGGTCATGCTAAGTAGTGTATTTAATCAAGATTCCTACATGCTATCGGATCCCTATTAACAATCGAGTGTTTGTAAGTCCTAGTTGCCACCATATCATGTTGTGAACAAGTGAAACAAGAGACTTCCTTCATAACCATTCGTTCTGCTTGGTCGAAGTTTGTAGGCATGAGAAACATTTTCACTAGTTTTCATAGATAATTTGGCTTTATAAAGACACCGGTGTACACCCAAGATCAAAATCAGCTAAACTATCCAAGTTAGGCGGATCACAAACCAAACACTAGCGCTAGCATGTCCCCACAACAAAGAATAAGGCAATTGTAGTTCGTAAATTTGGTCGTTTTGCTTTTGAATATCAAAAAATGTAGTTTGATCAAAAAATCCAATCTACTAGAAAGCAAGTTAGTCATTTAAGAAAGTCACACTGGAGAGAAAAGGAGAAAAAATATATTGGTGTATATTCTGTTGCATTTGACAAAGTAAATTGTAATAAGGCACTTGAGATGGTCTAGACTTGGCACCTCACAGCACATCACCACACACAGAGTTCTTGAGCTCATGATGGTCAAAATGTTTGGCTTGCTGGTACAGGTTAAACATAACCTAATTGAAAAAGAGCAAGGCCTGTAAACCGAAGAGGTCTTCAAACGGTATAGGACCTCAAGCAGAAATGTAAATATAACACACTCCAATCAATGTTTGAGAAGAAAAATTAACAAGTGGCTACGTGAATATGGCGAACGGCTTTCAGTTCTCCTTAAATCTCTTAGGTTTTCTTGGCAAAACGAAGACTCGTAACTCTTCTAGCTTATCCAAATTAGGTTAATCTCACCTCCCAAATCAGTCAGATTGAAAAGCAAATCTGAGTAATAGTTTGATCGACAAAATAGAATCTTCTCTGTTGTTTACCATGTTTGATCCTAGCAAAATGTAGTTTCGCTGTAAAGCAGCATTGGAACCTTGATAACGAGCTATATGCCATGTCTACTCTCTTTTACACCACTAGCGGTTGTAAACTATAATACCACTTTTCTACGCCAAAGCTTTCCTGTTGAGGATGGAGAATGTGCAACACCTTCAATCAACGAAGAGAGCAATCGACTTTCATCAATAAACTGTGGACTGCTCATCATTTTACATCTATATTCAGAGTCGATTTACTGTTATGGTCACAACTTTGACAGTGAAAACAGGACCTAATACATCCGATTCAAAATGCTTGTACAAAATTTTCCTTAATTTCACACAACTATCACAGCTTACAATCATCCTAATGTGAAAATAGGGCTGATTATTTTTACTTACAATCTGACAACCACAACCGCTTATTTTGCAAGCGAAAAAGAAAAATTATGTTCAAAAGGTGCAGAGGTCGTTTCCAGCAATGGCATTTTCTGATTGCGTGATCAACATACTTGAAAATTGGCGGTTCCAATAACTGACCTGCGTTACCACAACCAACCATCAAAATTTGAGACTTCTTAGGGATATATTTCTGCAAAAGTGGTGCTATGCCAGTATATCGCTGGTACCAGTCAAAAGACCCTGCATCCTGCAGATATCTATTGTCCCAATATGACGCATCTCCATACGCATGGATATTTCCCCTTGTCATCTTGTCTTTCTCAAAGAAAACTGAAGTCTGACACAATACTAGTACTCGTTCCAATCACAGCCAAACATACAAAGGCATTCAATCCGCCTCTTGACATCACCAGAGTCATCAAAACGAACGTGAGATATTGATCAAACCACGCCCTAGGGATGCCATTTTGAATAGTGGACAAATTTAAGTGAAATTTTGCACCGATGAATACAGGAAATGGTTTAAATCAGGGACGGCGGAAGCGCCTGTGATAAAAACAACATTGCAGAAGCAGCAGAAAGAAGGGGATATGATCCCAGAGCTCCAAGAAAAACACAATAAGGACAGATTTAAGTGAAATTTTGCACCGATGAATACAGGAAACGGTTTAAAACAGGGACGGCGGAAGCGCCCGTGACAAAAACAACATTGCAGAAACAGCAGAAAGAAGGGGATATGATCCCAGAGCTCCAAGAAAAACACAATAAGGACATGTTTAAGTGAAATTTTGCACCGATGAATACAGGAAATGGTTTAAAACAGGGACGGCGGAAGCGCCCGTGACAAAAACAACATTGCAGAAACAGCAGAAAGAAGGGGACATGATCCCAGAGCTCCAAGAAAACAAGCGCTGCAGGAAGAATACGAGAGATTTGTCAATGCTCTCGATCGGATCATCGAGCGATGGCGAGACAGAAAAATGAGAGGAATGAGAGAGATGAAGCTTCTGGAGTCGGGGGTTGGTTGCCCAGGGGCCCTAGAGGGCACGGCACATTCTACGCACAACCAGTTGGATGGATGCCACGTGGCGTACTGACCTTTAGAATCTTTTCGATTTGAAACGTGGCAAAATCTGCGAGTCTGTAGAAGATCCAACGGTGGTGAGGCTTGGATTTTAGCGTACCGTCGAGACACGAGCGGAACTGATGGAACGTCGGCGGATATTGCTACCTGATTCGACTGCCAGTTGGCCGTCGATGGGACTCAATAGTACGACTGATTTCATGCCCTCAGTTAGATTTCTGCCACGTAGCCATATGCCACTTGCGCTTTTCTGAACCGCTATTTGTAAAAAACGTGGCGAGATCTGCACGTCACTAGCTAGATCCAACGGTAGCGAGCTTAGATCTATCGCGTTTCATTGAGTCATAATATAGACTACTAGTCCTGCCGATGCAAGTTGCGCGCCTCGTCACGGCAATTATGGGACTCATAAGACCAGCTGGATATTCGCCACGTGGCACAACTTGCAGACTACAAGAAAACGTGGCACTACCTCAACCCTCAGATTAGAATCCAACGGTCGACAGTTCTTCAACAATTTAACCTTGAGAGTGGCCATGAGGCAGGCGATAATATACGATTGAGATAGGCTGCCGCTTTCAGTCCCTTTTTTTTTTTTTTTGTGGGGGGGGGGGGTGTTTGCAGGGGAATGACGGATTTTTCGATTGTGAAAAGGATGGAGAAAAGGAAAAAGTAAAAAGGGTACCTAAACCAAACAAAAGAGCAAACAAAAGAATGGAAATGGATTTTGACATGATCAAGCATGCACACCGACTTCTTATGCTGATCCCACCATCGTTTGTATTGTGTACCATGCTTTACATGAAATGCTACATATCCACTGGGAGAAGCTTGCTACTACTTGTAGGTGGGTCGAGCTGCGGAGTGGTGAGGCCTACTACAACCGATAGCAAGCTTTCTCTCAACCATATGGAATGTAACCAACAAATGGTTGAATGACGCATCATTTATTCTTAAGAGGAGGTCAATTTTAATGTGTAGCGCCTTTTCTCTCAATGAATGAGAGTGTGCCACATCAACACTTTCTTTGCCAATGTAGATTACGTTGGTATGGCACACTACCATAAGATTATCACAAAACTCAACCTTTTAGTATGACGACATATATCAACAACATATCACTATATTGATATCTATGAATATTATCACTATAGATATCCCTATAGGTAACCACCAAAATATTTGTGAGTATGACGAAATATCTAAACTATTGATAACTAGCAAGTTGGTTTTTTTTTAATGATTTGTAGAAAGAAGAGATGGTTTTTGAGAAGAAAATTCATTCCAAGTAAATAGATATGAGCTATGTTATCACTCCTAAATTGTTGTGTTTTTTAAGATTTAGTTTAATGTACTTAAAAGTTTTACATTACATTACATTTTACTATATGATTTTTATTACCTTATGTTTATTGTATGTGAATTCTAAAGAAGGATAGTATGTTAAATTATGTGATTACTGGTTTGATATTGCTTTTGAGAAGTAGAAAAGATTGACTGTAAAAATGCATAAATGTTCTTATCAAAGCAAGAAGATGTGTATGCACATTGTTTGATACATGTATGTAATAGATCTAATGCTTTAGTAACAACAATAATGTAGTAATGCAACCAATTGTTATCAAATGCCCATTTTCGAATTTGTTTAGTTGTGAAAGTTCCCTATAGAAAATGTCAATGATTTTGGTTTTATTTCCTTGGTCTTGTTTCTCGTGTGGATTTAAAAAAATCATGACCAAAATGTTTGAGGGCAAGGTCATACATCCGATTGATAACAACATTGCCTCTAATATCACTGATGATGAAATCATCATCATCAAGATCGTTAAAGACATTGGTGGATTCTTTCGATGGTACTTCCATAGAAGCAAATCCTTTATGATCTGATTCCCTGAAAGAGGTAAAGGTGCTTCATGCGTTGTCTCTCTTCGGGAGAATTCACATTGTACCAATCTCGCCCCCAATTAAATTGATCAAATTTTGACATTTGTCTTCTTCCACCAGAAGATATTCTTGGTCGCGGTGCCTTGCAATACAGTCCGTCCCATTTGCAACTCTCACGACCAATAGTGACCACAAGTGGTTCACTTGCAGTGGCTTTGCGATCATCCACTTGCGGGGCCTTTGAACTGGCCTTCGTTACTGACCGCAAGTAAGGCTCTTGCGGTACTTAATGAACATTTTGGGAAGACCATTATTGACCGCAAATGACCTTCTTGCAGGGCCTTGCGATATATTATAGGGGCCGAAATAGACCGCAAGAAGGAACTTTTGCGGTGTCTTGCGATGACTTCAAAAGCCTATTTTCAAACATAGAGTACTTTTACAGACTGTACGTCTATACAAATATTTACACATAGAATGGAGGGATCTAGATTAACGTTCCTTGGACTGCTTTTATCCTCAAAAGTATAGCTTAGGAAAATTCTTCTATATGATCTCAACTCTTCATCATGAATCTGATGGAATGTGGCTTTAAAGCTTTACGCTCTAATACCACCTGTTGGGACAACAAGGTCTAGGCCGCAGCGAAAATGAAGGTTGTCGTCCCACCAAATAAAAACGATGAACAGTAATAACTGTGATAGCAATATTTGGATTACTTAGAGAACCGAATAGAGTAGTTTTGATGTGTGAGGAACGTCGGTATAGGTGTCGTAGACAACCATAAAGAGAGATTGCTAAAGGATTAGGCATCTGAGAAAGTTGTGCAATTTTTTGATATTGATATTCTAAATATAAAAAAATGTGAAACACTTATATGACAGCCATACATTTCTTCATTTATAGAGTACTTGATAGTAACGAAGGAAGAGTGAGAGCTAATAAACATTCAACATGAATGCAATGAGATAGAACAATAACAATTCTATGTATTCAATGTTGTAATAACAACTATCAGATCACAAGACAATCGCGTTGATAAGCGCGTGATCCTACTAACAAAAACAAATCAATTGCTATAGTTCTGAATATTTTTACTCTCTCTCTCTCTCTCTCTCTCTCTCTCTCTCTCTCTCTCTCTCTCTCTCTCTCTCTCTCTCTCTCTCTCTCTCTCTCTCTCTCTCTCTCTCTCTCTCTCTCTCTCTCTCTATGATCTCTAACTCTAAGGAGTCAGATGCATTGAAGACCAGTTTTGGTCATTAGATCTCTGTCTATGTATGGATGATCGATATTGATCTATATCTCACATCATCATTTGTCTCTAATCGTTCAGTCCTTATATAGATGTTGGATGATCTTGTGTTATTCTAATTTTACAGTCACAAGATCATTAATAGCTATTTAATTGCTCAATAGATCGGTTATTGATGGAGCGTGAAGACGTAGACAGATTGTACGTGAAATCCTATGTTACTCTGCAGTTTGTCGCATTTTTCGAAAAAATATGACATTCTTCAGGGTGCCCGAAATCTCGAGTGAACACAAGTGTTGCATTTTTTGCAAAAACCTTTTGTGCCCAAAATGCCCAAAAGTTAAGTAGACGACGTTGTCGAGTTTCTCACATTTTTTGCATTTTTCAAAAAATGCAAACTGTCCGAAAAATAGTTCAGTTCTACAGACTGTTTGAGGAGAGTGATTTACATAAGTGAAAAGGAGAGTAGTTAGGATGAGTAGGAGAAATATTAACTCCAACACTCCCCCTTAAGCTTACTACTATATAGTTGAATTAAGGTTGAGACTTAACATACTTACTAAAGTAGAATGTTTATCTCTTGACAATGGTTTTTAATATCAACCAACATACTATTCGTATGACAATAACTTAGTATATCTTTATTCTAAACCTTCTCTCGAATAAAATGAAACTGAACTTCTATGTGTTTAGTTCTTGTATGAGTTCATGGGTTCAGAAATAGAGCTATACAGCTCTGATTGTCGCACTGGAGTATAGTTGGACCGATATGTGAAAATTGTAGATCTTCTTAGCCAAATAATCTCCTTCACTACTGATGTAGCTGCAACGTATTCGGATTCTGTAGAAAACAATAAAATGCATTTATGTTTTTGGTCGTTCCATGAAATGGGTCCTCCTGTAAGGAAACAAATATAATCTGATGTGGGCTTTCTGGTATCCACGTCTCCTGCCCAATCTAAATCTGAATAAGTGACTAATGTAATTGCAACTTCTGTATTACCATTATAGCACAAAGCATAGTGCTTCGTAGCTTGAATGCACTTCAATACTTTTTGCAAAGCTTTTCAGTGTTCTAAGCTTGGATTGGACATGTATTGAGACAGTGTGCTTACCGCATATGCTAGATCAGGTCGTGTGCATATCGTAGAATACATTATAGATCCGATTATGGAATGATAAGGGTATCTGCACATCTCTTTCTGTTCTGCTTGAGTTATGGGGCACATGTCTTTTGATAGTTTAGGTCTTGGAACCATGGGTGTATCTATCAGCTTACAGTCCTCCATGCCATATTTGCAAAGTACATTGATTAAATAGGATTCTTGGCTTATAGTGATCCTTTTGCCTACACGATCTCTGGTGATCTCCATACCAAGTAGGTAATGAACTGGGCCTAAATCAGTCATGTCAAATTTTGTTGAAAACAAAGATTTTGTTTCATATAGTAACTGATTTGAATTGTTGATGATTAAAGAATCATCAACGTATAATGCTATTATAACATAGCTAGACCCTTTATACTTGAGATACATGTTTGAGTATGTGGAGCAAGAAGTAAAGATGTGTTGCAGCCTTCGCTCATTTTGAGAGTAAGGATCTTCTTTCTCAAAAAGAGACGAGCCGATACTTCTGAAGTTTCATAGAGACTTGTTAAAATATCCCATGCTTCTTTGGAAGTGTTACTATTAGATACATGAGCTATATTAGTATCTTTCATACTCAAGGATACAATGGCAAGAGCTTTGCCATCCTTTGCTTCCCATGCGGGTAGCAGTTCTGGTTCCGCCGGTCTGGCTATTGAATAGTTGACATATCGCCATAGCTCCTTTTCGATCAGTATCATCCTCACTTTGAATTTCCACATGTGGAAATCATCTCCGTTGAACTTGTTGATCAAGTGGATCTCTGAGGTTGAACCTTCTATTAAGATCGATAAACAGAGATTGAACACAAATCAAATGTAGGCTAGCTCTTAAATATGAACGTATTAGATTCTTTTAATCATAAAACTCTAGTAAATCCAAAATTAAGCTTTGATACCACTAATGGAATGTGGCTTTAAAGCTTTACGCTCTGATACCACTCTGTTGGGACAACAAGGTCTAGGCCGCAGCGGAAATGAAGGTCGTCGTCCCACCATAAAAAAATGATAAATAGTAATAACTATGATAGAAGGATTTGGATTACTTAGAGAACATAATAGAGTAGTTCTGATTTGTCATGAACATTAGTATAGGTGTTGTATACAACCATGAAGAGAGATTGCTAAAGGATTAGACGTCTGAGATAGCCTTGCAATTCTTTGATACTGATATTTTGAATATAAAAATAATGTGAAACCATTAGGCGTCGATGACAACCATAAATATTTTCATTTATGGAGTACTTGATAGTAACGACTAACAACTATCAGATCACAAGACAATCGCGTTGATAAGTGTGTGATCCTACTTATAGAAACAAATCAATTGCTATAGTTCTGAATACTTTTACTCTCTCTCTCTCTCTCTCTATGATCTCTAACTCTGAGGATTCAGATATAATGAAGACCAGTTTTGGTCATTGGATCTTTGTCTGTGTATGGATGATTGATATCGATCTATATCTCACATCATCACTTGTCTCTAATCGCTCAGTTTCTTATATAGTTGTTGAATGATCTTGTGTTATTCTGATTTTACAATCACAAGATCATTAATAGTTGTTTAATTGATCAGTAGATCGGTTATTGATGGAGCGTGAAGATGTAGATAGGCTGTACGTGAAATCCTGTGTGAATCTGTAGTTTATCGCATTTTCGAAAAAATGCAACATTTTTTGGAGTGCCCAAAATGGCCTGCAATCCCAAGTGAACAGAAGTGTCGCATTTTTTGCAAAAACCTTTTGTGCCCAAAATGTCCGAAAGTTAAGTAGACGACTTTGTCGGGTTTTTCACATTTTCCAAAAAATGCAAAAATCATCCGAAAAATAGTTCATTTTTGCAAACTGTTTGAAGAGAGTGATTTACATAAGTGAAAAGGAGTGCAATTAGGATGAGTAGGAGAAAGATTATCTCCAATGGAATCATCATCCTCAATGCATCCTTTCTATTGAATCAAGCATTCAGAGATAGAATAATTTCAATTGTTTATCTCTAGTTTTGAGTTTGTTTTTTGGATCCAAAGGGATAAATTCTCCAATAAGATCCTCATCAAATCCAATTATATACCTTCATGTAAACTTAATTTCAAATGGCTTATATAAAATATTGGATGAGCAGTAGACTGTCTTGAAGATCAAGCTTATAATCTAAAGATCCAATTTTTTTTAAAATATGAAATGGTCCACATTATATGGTAAACAACTTGTAATGCTTTTTAGTATGCGTACTCCTATAATATTTTGGAGTTCTAAGATACATCCAATCATTAATTTAAAATTTCTTGGAGATTTCTTAAGATCAGCATACTCCTTAGCTCTATCTATAGTACTACAAATACTTTCAAGTGCTAATTGCAACATCTCTTGCATATCATGTAGGAAAGTAACAGCTTTATGGATCTTAAAAATTTTAGTCTCTACATTAACCGAAGATTTAGGTTGAAAATCGTACATAAGGATAAATGTACTATAATTTGTAGTAGAATGTTTTCTACTATTGTAAGCAAACTCTATTAAAGGAATGCAATCCTCCCAATAAGATTGCTTATGAGACACATATGTTTTCAACATGTCCTTTATATTTTGATTAGTTCTTTCCGTCTATCCATTTGATTCAGGATTGTCACTAGAACTAGAATTAAGAGAGTCTCAAGTTTATGAAATATTGCTGACCAAAAGTGACTTGCAAACTTAGGATATTTATCACTAATTATACCACTGAGTGACATGAAAATTATTTTACAACTAAGAAAAAGTAACTTACTACTTAGTTTTCTGACATGCAATAAGAATTTTTTGAAAATTTGTCAATTTTTGAACTAAAACGTGCTAAACTTTCAGTTTTGCTACAAAATACCAGATGAATTGATATAAAGCACAATAGAGAGGGATGTGAGATTAGTAAGAGGGTTTCCATGTCACCATAGATAATATTGGTCACATGTGTAAGCACTAAATACTAGAAAATTTAGTAGGAGGATGCACTTTTTCAAAGTAGAAATCTCATAAATCATATGTGCTTCGCATTGCATCAAATACACATTACAAGTAGCCTAAATAGGTTCATTAGAGACTAGTTGAAGCTTCAATCAGATGCAACAATGGTTTGTAGGCATCAAGCAAGAATCGCTTTAAAGGAGGTGCCCATGAAAAGTTCAATGAATGGTTGTCTAAGCCTCCAAGCACCAAGACACGTGCATGAGAGCTTGAATAAGAGACAAATCAACTTACCCTTTAGCTTGTATATTGATCCTTAGGCTTAAGGCTATGTAAAAAGAGCTATTCATGACCAAAAAATCACAAAAAACACACTAGTTTTTAATATTTTAGGATTCCATATAGTATTGACAACCCATTGAATCTACTCACAAGCACTGTATAGCTTCAATACATCTCTAAGAATGTGAATGGAAAGCTTACAACATAGAAAATGATCTATAAAAAAAAGTGAAAAATTTATCAAATGCCTTTTTTAAAAACTTTTTCAGCATGTATTGATAGATCTTAATCACATACAAGTGCAATAAAACCTTAATCACCTCAATTTGATCTCATTCAAGTAATGAAAGTTTTTATGTAGGGCAATATTGGCTCTATTGCTCATTTCTAGTCAAAACAGTCAAATTTTGACCAAAACATAGTCCATATTCAATATCAATGACATAATTGGATGCAATCATTAGTAGAATATATGATAATCATTTTAAAAGAGCAAGTACCTTTTTGAAAATCATTATCATACAGTATGTTTGACGAATTTCAAGCTAAAATAGTAAATACTACTCCAAAATCATAAAAAACATAGTTTTTTTTTTTGAATTGCAGTTATAGCTATGGAGAAAGTTCATAACACTGACCTTTAGGCTAAGTTCAATCAAGATCATGAGAAAGCACTTACTTGGATGTCAAATCCACCACTAGGAAAAAAAAGCAAAGAGCTACCACCAAAAAGCTACAAAAAGCAAAATTTGTTTCCACATTTTGATTGATGCAAGCTTGGAGCTCCAATACCATTGTAAAGATTTCCTATGGAAGATCCTGCTACAAACATTAAAATGAGAGTTGTAGAACCAAACCACTCGACCAAAGATAAACTAAAGATTAACCCTCAATCAACTTAACTCCCAAGGTACGATGATTGAATATGAGAGAGGAGAGAATTTTGGAAACTGAATTTCAAAATTTTAAATGTGGAATAGGACGAGTTTATGAAGCTATATATTGACCCTAGGAGCTTAGAAATATTCCCTTCAAAATTCTAATCCTTTACTACACTAATATTCAATTCTTATTGATACTTCTCTGCATGCATATAGCCATCAAACACCATGCATTGCTCCACATGTCCTAATTAGAATTTTGGCCTAGTGTGGATTGGCAAGGCATAACTAATATATTCATACATTGGAATGTCAAATATCCACATCAAGGATTATTCCAAATCCTTTTAACCAGACATGGAAATAACAATAAAAATGTCATCCAAAAATACCACTAGGAACTGTTCAAAATAAGGATGAAGAATATCATTCATCAAGTGTGGGAAGGTCATTGGGGCATTAGACCAAATGGTAAAACTAGAATTTCATAATGGCCATACCTAGAATGAAAATTAATTTTGGAAACATCCCCCTCCTGGATTCTAATTTGATGGCATCCCAACCTAAAGTCCAATTTGGTGAAATACTTAGCACCATTCAATTGGTCAATTAGGTCATCCATCCGAGGTAAGGGATAACAGTTCTTAATAGTCATTTTATTAAGCTTCCTATAATCGACACAAAGACGTATATCATCATCTTTCTTGCCAATTAATAACACAAGAGCTCCCCAAGGGGACTTACTGAGTCAAATATGAACCTTACATATCTCATCTTCTTCCTTCAAGCTCATTTTGTAAGAAAATAATGATACAAGCAACTTGTTTGGATGAAGATCTATATGATGGTCTAGGCCCTCAGGCAAATGCTCTGGGAATAGTCACTATATTACTCCCTAAGTTTCTTAATGATTCTACCCGTATGTGTAGATTCTAGATAGCATCTGAAAAAGACAAAACCTTAGGAAAAAATGATACATTAATATTGAAATTTTGGGTGACAAAACCATCTATGTAACTTTCACCTTTCAAATAACATAAATACAAATGATACTCAAAATTCAACAAACATTGATTCACTTCATGAGCAGTTACAAAAAAGTAGTTGAGACACATCACCTTTAAGATGGACCAGTGAGTTATTATGCAAGAAGGATAGACTATGAGTTACATAATCCTTCTTTAACGACTCATTCCTAGCATAAAACCACTCTTTACCTAGGATTAAATCTACCTTATCAAGATTCATGATATGAAATGACAAATTACCTATATAATCTTGAATCTTTAACGATAAGTGAGGGACAAACTAGTCCCAGACTTGATGCTTCCCACCTACCACCATCCTTACCACATACTTGTGGTCACTTAGTGCAGTTTCTAGTTTGAGCTTCTACACCAATTTATCATTAATAAAATTATGCGTAGAACCGTCGTCAAATAAAATACTCACGGGTTAGCTACCTGCGAGCCCATTCATGAGAATGAGGTCATGAGATCCAAAATTTGCAGTATTAAAACAACAAGTACTACAAATTATTTCTTCCTTAAAGGACACACCAATGCAAGAAATTGAAGAATTACCTAGTGCCTTGAAAAAACCGTCATCCTTCTTCCTTTCCTTGGGCAATCCTTGGAGAGATGTCCCTCTTCCATGAAGGAGAAACATAACTTGTCGCATCGAAGTAAACTTCCTTCGACCAAGGGCATTTCTTCTTCTTTCTTGATGGGGAAGTTGTGTTGACAACTTTCTCTTTGTCCTTTTTGAAAGAGGGTCCTGAAGAGAGTTTGTCTTTGGATTTAGACTCTTGGCCTTCTTGCTCTTTACGGGTTATAGAGTGTGTATTGTCAAAAATTTTAGCAAAGCGCACCACATCCTCAAGGGTCTATGGCTAGTTATGAAAGACCTCAAGTTGAATTCCTTGGGCAAGCTCAAAATGAATGAAGCTTAAGCATTCGTCAATTCGGTTTACAAACGGCGAAGCCACCTCTTGGAAATCTTGCAAATACACCTCCAAAGGCTTCGTTCCCATTTGCAATGATGCAAACTGACGATAGTATTCAATATAATCTAAGATTGACATAAATGCAGTCTTAAAAGCTACCTGGAAATCCTCCCAAGTGGTCAGAACTATAGCTCTCTCTTTGAGATCCTACCACCAGAGGCCTCGCTTTTCTGTGTAGAAACATGATGACCATGGCGATCCTAGAGCTTTTTAGCAGATCGTGCATGACAAACTGGAAAGTCCATCCTGGTGCATATCCTTCTTCTCTCCAATAAAGAATTTTGGAAAAAACATCGGGTTCAAGAGGGCCTGACGAGATTGTGACAAGGCCTTCATCTCTTCCTCTGCCCGTTCATATTTGGATTGCATGTCGATAATCTGTTGTCATAACTGATTAATCATATGCACCATCTCTTCCATATCGACTAATGCAAGGCCTAGAGCTTGGTTTGTTTCCATAGGAGAGTCCATGGAAAAAGAGAGTGGTGGCAAAAAACTAGAAGAAAACATAAAGAAACAGTGTGAAGATCATCAAAATTGAGAAAAATAGCTCAAGAAACAAGAATATGCACAACCTTGAGCTAAGGGAGCCTCAACTTGAAACTTGACAAAGTGGGGTAAGGAAAAGTGAACATACTGATGGGAAAAAAAAAAATTCGATCAGCGTCAGACCGCTCTGATAGCGCTGATAAGAAAATTCCCAAAGGATGAAGGCCGGATAGAGCCGACTTGATAGATGTAGCTACTGCTACTGACTGCAGTCTTATTCTCTTCCAAGCCCCAGATCGGTACTGTAGATCAGTTGTAAAAATTAAACTTGTACATAGCAGATAATGTTGAGTAAAATAACAGCAGAAAGATATCTACTGCTAGCATGCATTCAAACATTACAGATCATACACATTACAAAATAGAGTAATGTGGAAATCGCTTCTATTATCAAAACTGAATATACAATGTTTTCTTAAGAGCTGTCTGTTTCCCAAATCAGCGCGTTGGCACAAGAGAGATGTTTTTTCTCACAAGTAATGCGACTAGCTACTGCTAATCGCTATGTCAAAAAAACTTACAATTCTATCTATCTCTGTATCCGTGACTGTATCGGTCTGATCTCTCTTTTTTTTTTTATCTCCTTCGTTGATCCTTTATGTGATCACTACAGAGAACTGATTAAGTTAAAAGAACTAATGAAAAGAAATGCATTAGGCTTAATCAAAACTGATTCTAGTTTTCCGTCGTTGTCCTCCTCCGTGCATTAGTCGCCGCCTTCTGCCCGTTGCAGTGCCTTTGTTCATGCTACAGACCTTCGCTCTTCGCCAAAAGGTACTTTTGCGACTTTAAGGTCAAGTGTCATTTTTTCAAGGGCAAGTGTCGCTTTTTTTCAAAAGGCAAAAAATGCGACAGTTGGCTAAACAACTTTTCTAAGGCATTTGGAGACATGTTGCTTTTTCCTGAAGGGCGAAAAAGGCGACACTGTCACTTTTTCTAGAAGGGCAAAAAAGCCGACTTTAGGGCAGAAACCACTTCTAAGGCAAGTGTAGCTTTTTTAAGGGCAGTGTCATTTTTTAAAGGGCAATGTCACTTTTTTAAAAAAGCTGACAGTAGGCCTAAAACCTTTTCTAAGGCATTTTAGCGAGAGCGTCGCCTTTTTTGCAAAAACGCGAAAAAATATGACATTGTCGAAAAAAAGTTGCCATAGACCTAAGGATGAATTTTCCTCATGACCCAAAAATGCGAACTGTGCGACGAAACAATTCAAAAATGCAGATTGTGCGAAACATAGTCTAAAATGCACAGTCACTAAAAACAGCTAATACAAAAACTAAGGAAAAATACTAAGGCTTTGAAAGATAGAAACTCTTAGTTTTCTTGAGCTCCCTCTCAAAGCTGGTATTTTTCTTATTCCTAAGCTTGCACGCTGTTTCTCAAAAATTGCCTTGTGAAGAGGCTTTGTGAAGATATCGACCACCATATGCTTCGTTGGAACAAACTCGGTCTTCAGCCTGTTTTTCTCAACCAGATCTCTTATCAGGTGAAATCTGATAGAAATGTGTTTTATCCTGGAATGAAACATTGGATCCTTCATCAAATGAATGGTGGATGTGTTATCCATGAACAGTAGCAGCGACTCGTTGGAGTTCTCTCCCATTCCGTCAAGGAACTACTTGAGCCATGTAAGCTCCTTTGCCATCTTGGCTGCTGCAACATACTCTACTTCGTAGGATGATTGCGTAGTTATGGTCTCCTTCCTGATGATCCATATCACAGTTGCTCTGGCTACTATTGTGCATCTCGGTCTTGAGATGCTTTTGCAATTATCTTTCAGGGATGCCCAGCTTGCATCGCTGTAGGATTTGATCTGGAATCCTTCATGCTGAGAGAAACACAGTCCATAATTCTTCGTCTGTTAAGGTATTGCAGAATCCTTTTGGCTATCTTCCAGTGCGTAGGGCCTGGATTGATGTTAAACTGGCTCATTTGGAAAACTGCATAGGCAATGTTAGGACGTGTATTATCTGCCAAGTACATGAGTGATCCGATTAGCCTCCTGTAGGGCTATGTTTTGCATGGCTTTCTGCTCTTCTACATTCTGCGGACAGTCCTGCTTGGTCATAATTGTTCCAACTACCATCAGCGTATTAGCTCCCTTGTAGTTTGTCATCTGAAAATCGTTAATGATTTTTTAGATGTACTTTGATACATTGCCATAAGGTCCACACTTGTATTTGAAAACCCATTTGCACTTTACAGTCTTCATGTCTGCTGGTAATGGCTCTAGATTTCAGACATTGTTTTGCTCCATGGAATTCATCTCGTCTTCCATCACTTTAATCCACTTGTCCTTATCTGGACAGCTGATAGCTTTCTCATATGTTTGAGGTTCTCTGTCAAATCCATAGAACTCCTCTGATATAGAGGCTGAGCTGTCAAACACAAATCTGATAGGTGCTCTTCTTTCTCTCGTGGATCTTCTTGGAGTGTCTACAGTCAGATTGATGGCCTTGCTTTTGTCAAGTCTCTTGACTCTGTTGACTGCTGAACTGTGGCGAGTAGCAGGTGTCCTGGGTATAGGATGTTGTCTTGCTACTCATCGTCTAAACAATATCTATGTTTATATGAAATTTTGACATCTTTATCCGGATGCTCAAGGCCCTCTCCCTCCATAGATATTGGCAGTTCATAGTAGCCTCTGGTCAAGGTTTTGTAGCTGACTAGATCTCCTGGTGAATGGTATACGTGACATCTTGCCTTTGTTGCAGGCATCGCAGGACTTCAAGCATGCTACATCCTTGATACTGACACCAGTGAATGCTTTGCTCCGGCTAGTGTTGTATAGAGCAATTGTATTCATGTGATATAGCCTCTTGTTCCATACAATATCCATTGATTCGTTGATCTGGTGAGCTTGCTCTGAAGGTACTCGAATCCTGAGGTGGTACAGGTTCCCCTTTCGCTTTCCTGTGGTGACCAGCTGAGTGGTTTTGGATTCAACCACTTCATAGGTATCGCCTTCAAAGGTGATGGTTAGTCCTGCATCTACCATCTTAGCAACAGATAGTAGGTCCTTCTGAAGAGTGGGTGTATAGAGTGTCTTCAAGACTTCTGTCTCTTCCTTTGGTGCTTAACCACAACGCTCCAATTTCGTTGACTTTGTGTCTGGAACCATCTCCCAAGATTATATATATGGAAGATTTCGATTCTTGATAATCAGAAATCATGTGTCTTGTTGCCATGAAGTGTGACGTTGCGTCCGAATCAAGAATTATTTCTTGTGTGTCTGAAGTTGATGTCGCACAGACATCGGTACACAAGTAGGCTACTGGGTTCTTGATGTTGTTGGCTCTGTCTACACCATCTTGGAGGACTCGGGTTCCTCCACGTAGGATGAGCTGTTGTTGCTCTCCCGTCTGCTCTGAGCTTTATTATTTCTGGGATTCTAGTTGTAGTCAACGGCTGCGTGACCCTTCTTGTGATAGTGGATGCATTCTATCTTTGGATTGAGCCAACATTTGTCAACAGTGTGGTCTTCTCGTGTGTATCTCATGCAGGTCTTCTTCTCACATTTATGTTGTCTCGGCTTATTTTTGCTCTTCCATTTGTCTTCTTTCGCTCCCTCTGACTGTTGCCTTTGATCTTGTCTTTGGTCTGACTCCCTCTTAGGCTTGAAATTCTTCTTCTACTTCTCTTTGTTGCTATAGAGAGCTTGATCAGAGCTATCCTTGTCGTCAAGGTGTTCACGGGCTTCCACCTCTTTTCTAATCTCGATTACAATCTTCTCAAGAGTCATCTATGGATCTTTGGCAAGCAATGTTCGGGTCGTCTGAAACGATCTTGGTAGAGCTCGCAGTAGGTATGTGAGATGCTTCTCTACTGAGATTGCATTTTCTACTTCAGAATCGTGTAGTGAAAGAAACAGGTCTTTCATTCTTCTGATGAAGGAGGTGAGGTCTTTACCATTTCATCTTAGATTGGTTAGCTGATCTTCAAGACGCATAATTTGGCTTCGCGATTTCGTTTGAAATCTGGTCAACAAGGTATCCCACATTTCTCTTGCATTGGAGAGTGTGGCTAGGTCAAGCGTCAAGCTGTCTTTGATGGAGGAAGATAGGACGGCTATTGCCTTGTCATTTTTTTTTCTCCATTCCTATAGCTCCTTGCGAGTGGTTGTGGGCTTCTGTGCCATCAACCCAGGGCCATAGACCTTCTCCTTTTAGTATGAGAGAAGTCTTCATCTTCCATGCTAGGAAGTTTGATCCTGAGGAGTCAAGGATCGTGCAGATCTTTGATTGAATGTTGCTAATAGATGCCATAGCCTGAATGGCTCTGATAGAGCTTAGCTGCTCTGACAAAACTCACGGTGGCTTTGATATCACTAATGAGAAAAAAAAAATTCGGTCAGCTTAGACCACTCTGATAGCGTTGATAAGGAAATTCCCAAAGGATGAAAGCTGGATAGAGCCGACTTGGCAGGAGTAGCTACTGCTACTGACTGCGGTCTGAATCTCTTCCAAGCCCCAGATCGCTACTGTAGATCTATTGTAAAAATTAAACTTGTACACAGCAGATAATGTTAAGTAAAATAACAACAAAAAGATATCTACTGCTAGCATGCATTCAAACATTACAGATCATACAAATTATAGAATAGAGTATTGCAGAAATCGCTTCTATTATCAAAACTGAATATACAATGTTTTCTTGAGCGCTGTCTGTTTTCCAGATCAGTGTGTTGGCACAAGAGAGATGTTCTCTCTCACGAGTAATGCGACTTGCTATTGCTAATCGCTATGTCAAAAAAACTTACAGTTCTATCTATCTTTGTATCTGTGACTGTATCTGGCTGATCTTTTTTTTTTTAATCTCCTTCGTTGATCTTTTATGTGATCACTCTAGGGAACTAAGTAAGTTAAAAGATCTAATGAAAAAAATGCATTAGGCTTAAGTTTCTGTTGGCTGATTCTGACGAATCCCCAAGATACTCGAACATAGCAACTCAAGAGCACCTCTCACCTTAGACCGAGGAGGTCTCTGAGAAGACGAGACTAATGAAGACTGAGAGTCGAGTATGAGAGCCAAGAAATACTAGCTAGGAAAGACATGCAAGAACTGTGTAAGCCTCATGGTGAATCCCGGAAGATGGAATGACCATGTAGGAACTAGTATTTCTAAGCAAATGTAAATAAATGCAAGTAGACCCCTCTTAAAGAAAGTAGAGTGAGCTACCTTTTGATGGTGACCTCTAGTGAAGAGCATTATTCCACTTGTAAATTGTGAAATGTGAAAATTCCACTAGGATGCCACCTAAGGAGCTCTCTTGCTTATTTAAGAGACTCCCTCTTTGAGTAGAGGAGCTTTTTGCATTGTATCTACTCCATGCTTAATAAGAAGATTTCCCATGAGTTTGATGCTACGCTAAGCTCCTTGGTTTTCTTGAGTGATGCCCCTATGATCATGCCCTTCCATTCATATTGTGTGTGGTTGTGGATTTAGAGTGGATTAGTTTTCTTGCTTTCCTAGTTGTGGATTAGATTTCATGTTTTCTTGTGGATTAATGTAGGAGCCAGCATTCAAGTAAACTAAATAGGCTAGAAATGTGGCATAAATCTTGCATATTCTCTAGCATTCTAGTTCTTGATGGTCTTGGGATGTCCAAAAATCAAAAGACTGGTTGGTTTCTTGATTCTTGGACTTCTAACATGCTGTAGATTAGTTTTTGTTTCTTGTTTTGTCAATTTATGCAAGTAAAGTAGTGTAGGATCTGATTTTAGTTCATTTTGCAGCAAAGTAGAAGTAGGAATCCATCGTTGTTCAACTGAGTAGTAATGTAGATCATTTGTTGAACGCATTGGCTTGCATTTTGGTTGATTATGCATGTGCATTCAGTTCAATAGTGACCCATCCGGATGTCCTCTGACAGGCAGGACATTGTACTACAACAAGAACCCGTCCCTTCTGCCTGATTTTGGGCTTGAAACAAGAAAGAACATTAAGCAAGAGCCCACCATCTCTGCTGATAGGCAGAAGAAGTGAGAAAAAGAACTTTTACAAAACCAACAGATCCTCTGGATCAGAGGATCTGTCAACAGTTTCCCGTTGCTATTCCTTGTGCATTAGCTGCTGCCTTCTGCCCGCAGTGCCTTCCTTCACGCTGCAGACCTTCGCTCTTCGCCAAAAGGCACTTTCGTGCCTTTAAGGGCAAGTGCCGCTTTTTCAAGGGCAGGTGTCACTTTTTTCTAAAAGGCGAAAAATGCGACAGTTGGCTAAAAAACTTTTCTAAGGCATTTGGAGACAGTGTCGCTTTTTTCCGAAGGGCGAAAAAGCCGACTTTAGGGCAAAAACCAGTTCTAAGACAAGTGTTGCTTTTCTAAGGGCAATGTCGATTTTTTAAGGGTAGTGTCGCTTTTTCAAAAAAGCCGATAGTAGGCCTAAAAACTTGTCTAAGGTATTTTAGCGACAATGTCGCCTTTTTTGCAAAAACGCGAAAAAATGCGACAGTGTCGAAAAAAGTTGCCAGAGTTATTTCTAAGTGTTTTAGACCTAGGGATGAATTTTCCTCCTGACCCAAAAACGCGAATTGTGCGACGAAACAATTCAAAAATGCAGATTGTGCGAAACATAGTTCAAAATGCGTAGTCGTTAAAGATAGCAAAGAAAAAAACTAAGGAGAAATACTAAGGCTTTGAAAGATAGAAAATCTTAGTTTCTTCATGTATGTATGATTTACGCCCCCCTCCTCCAAGCTTCTCCCTCTCCTTCCATGCAAAAATGACACTTGGGGCCGAAGAAAGGCCCCATTTGTCCCTTCTAATTAATCCCCTTCGACCTATCAAAGGACAAAGAAGCAAAGATGGCCTTATTCCAATCTTTTAAGCCAAAGATTGAAGCCCAACCAATTTTGGTTTTCAGCCTAATATTTTAAGTTTTCAACTTACAATTTGAATTTTAGTGCAAAGCTTTGAAAAAAATTTGAAAAAAATAAATTTTTGTGAGGCCATGGGGAGGTGCACCTCTCCCCCCCCCCCTCCCCATCTATCACATCAATACTCAAGAGGGGAGGAAGGTACTCCCCCCCCCCCCACCCCTTTATGAGAATAAATAAAGTTGCAGCAACCATCATAAAAACTGGTAGCTTAACACCTAGGAAGTTCTACATTTCGTCTCATATGTAGTACTTTTGTATTTTCTAGATAGTACTATTGTTTTTATGAATCTTAACAGGCGTGGATGATATTATGTATAGGCTCTTATATGAGCTACCTATGACATAAATGGTCCCGCATTCTTTGAAGCTCATGTCCAGTGTTGTTCTTGTATCCTACTCATTCATCCCATTTGAATTGACTTGCGAATAAACATTTCCGTATTATGGAATGAGCTTTGGGCAGATGAACTTTGGGCACCTTTGGGCTAAAAGTCATTTGCTTGACTCATTCCATTTCGTAATGCATAGTTAATGTTTTTTCACATGACCATTATGCAATAGAAGCTACATTTGAAAAACCTAATTAACATTTTAGAAGTTGAGCTTTTTCATAGGACCATTATGAAGAACATAATGAAGCATAATTTGCATCTGAAAAAACATAATCAATGTTGAAAAGAGTGGGTTGACCATTCTCCATTTTAAAGAGTCATAATCCCATTTTTACTTTCTTAATGTAGAAGAGAGCGGCGCCTCGCAAACGGAATTTGTGTGCCTCCCTTGTTTTTTTGAATTTTTTTTTTACGTGCGCCTTCCGATGCCATAAGGTGCATGTAATTTTTTTTACACGCACATTCTTTGCGAGAAGTGTGTGTGAAAAAATGTTTACGATAAAAAAATCATTAAAAAAATAGTAAAAACTAAAATTACTGCAGGGAAGGTCACCTCCTGGGCTCATTGCCCTTGAAGTGCTAGGACTACCTGCCTAGGGCAGTAGACGACCATCCTGGGCCGAATGCCCTCATAAGGGTACCTTCCCCCCCAAAAAAAATGGCTAGGAAATGCAGCAACTATGCATTATGGAGCATCATGTACATAGAGCCCATAAGATTGTTCTATGAGACTACTATAAAACGAGCAAACAGCGAGGCGGCTTGCTGGAACGATCTCCAGCTTCACGAGGTGAGTTATTTGCTGTGAAATTATGATCCATCAATGGAGAGTATTTTCCTGCATAAATCCTTCATAAAATTCTGACTTCAGCATTATAGTTAGCCATAGTTTTCTCACTCTTGCTCCATGTGTAAAAAACCTGATAGGACTTGATATCTTCATGATAAGTTTTCTTTTTGGTTGGTAGATCGCTCTCAAGCACAGGAGTAGCACTAGTGAAATGGGTTTGTTGAACTTTCTATGTTTCAGTCAGTCTTTGAATGGAAGGTTTTCTTGTCTAAATGCAAAATTGTGTGTATCGTCAAAAGAATCTGGTAGTAATAAAGCCAACAGGAGGAATTGTAGCTCAACAGTTCATACTTAATGGTTACAGGAAGTACTTCTGCAATATATCCGCTCCAATGACGACTCAAGTGCATTATCATTATCATTTTCCTGCCGGGTGTACTGTGCCCGCCGAGGACGTAGACGGGAAACTAGTCCGGATACTGTCCAAAGCCAATCCGGATTACTACTTAACTGCTCTCGCGGATGGACGGGTTGTCTTGAATCCAGAAAACTCGATCGATCCTCGTCAGGTTGGTAGACGAATTCTGTAATTGCTTCTTGTTCTGATACATTATTTTGCTAAGAGCTCCATATGCTCTTGAATTTTGATTCCACTAATTTGACAAGAAATGCAACTATTTGAATTGTTCTAAATTTATAGGAAAGCTGTCTGTAATATGTATCGAGCAAATAATTGACCGATTTGTGGAATGTGTGACGTAGCAATGGATTAAAGATGAATCATGGGGCTTAAAGCTGGAAGATGCTGCTGGTTTTCCAGCTTTTGCTCTTGTTAACATAGCAACCGGAAGAGCGTTGCATCATGGAAATCATGAAAACGAGCAGGTATTGTCACTGTGCTTGCGTAAAAATCTGTTGCCGCAAGTCAGTGAAATGTATAAGGTAGGGCCTGAAGATGTATACGAAAGCTTTCGCAAGCTTAAGAAGTGACATCAGAAAAGTATGCAGTTATCAGATTAATCAGGTGCTAGTTAAGGTCAATAAATTGATCCTACGTCGAACTTCAAAGATATTATGCAAAGCATCTAGAACTGACTGAATGACTTTGCGAACTGTTGTGTTTGTGTGCAGGTGACATCGACCGTGTATGATAAGGATCATCTTGATGATGACATATTGTGGAGCACCAGCCAGGATTTCGGAAATGGGTATCGTACTATCCGCATGTACAACAACATATGCCTTAACCTGGATGCCGATCATGGAGACAAGAAGCATGGAGGCATTAAAAACGGCAACAAACTGATCCTGTATAGATGGCTGAAGAACCACGATAATCAGTTCTGGAAAATTGTGCCAGTTTGTGAGTTCGACCACCTTCATCTCGCTGAAGCACTGTAAATTCTTGTTTCGGTTCTTAAGTCTGGAAACAACTACTCTATGGATACCGGAGCTGGATCTGATTAGATCAATATTATACACGTAAACTTGTGAATCACTTTCTGCTTATCTATCCACAGTTCCTGTGATCTCAAAAAGTTTAAACTAACTGAGGTATTGTGCACTTTGCTGTTGGATCTGGCACTGGGAGCAGGAGCAGGAATACAACAAGCAGATACGATCTCAAACAATTTACTATAATCTGTTGATGAATACTCTGGATGCAGAAATGAGGTGAACATCTAAGTAAATGCTTACAAAACATTATCATTATCATCATAAACTTACATTTTGAATCAAGTTCTAAATTTCCATGTTAACTCAAATATGTATAGTATCTACAATACTATATTTGCCTTCGATGCCGGGCCCCTCTTACTGTTGTAAGCATGGAGTACTTTATGAATATAAAAGTTTAATGGATCGAGGTGGATTTTCTATTGATTCTTCCACACTGTAAAGCTGATATGAATGAAGGTGTTATGCCCACCATTTATAAAGTGTCCTTTTCCACCATGTAAAGTTGTCTTACACTTTATCAGATGCCCCATTAATGAAATATAGCTCAACATTAATGAAATGCAGCTCAACATGTGTAAAAGTCACCCTAAAATCCTTGGTGATCAGGTCTTGAAGGATGTCGAGGCAAATCCCCTTTCACACTTTTTGTTGGTGGGTGGGTGTGGTGCGGGGAGGAGGCCATGCTTATTTGGGGCCTTCCCTTGCCTAATGCCATGTCTAAATTTTTTTCATCTAAGAAAGTCCTTCTCATATGTATTTTTAGACAAAATTGCTGATGCTTTCACTCACAGCATAAAATTTTAGATAGAATGAGTGTTTATATGAGTTGAAGTCAAATTTTGCCTCTAAAGGTATATCCAAAGTACAAAGAAAAAGTGAATACTTGGCATTACTTTTTTGTGTGAGCCATGTTTTTCCTATGATGCTCATTAAACTTATTTATGGAATCTCAAGATTCATGATATGTTGGATTGATGAGGTTTATTTCAATTTCCAATAGTCCAATACATCAATCAAGTGCTTTTATGAGTGTACCATTTTTGTTGTATGAATATACTTTGTGAACACTTAAAAAGTGCAATATTTCTCCCACTATAGTCAAGTTCAATCAAAGCACTACATGTGGCAATGATGACTTATTGCCATTCAACATGAGACAACAAATACCTGGCAAATGGAGAATTGTCATTTAATATGAGACAACAAAGGCAAATTGAGCCATCCATCTAACATGAACTCACTCTGGTTTCAAGACACCTACTTGAGGTATATCACCTCAAAAAATAGATTACAATCAAGTAGTATAGTGAGTTGCTTGTTGAAAATGTGTAACTGTCTAATTATGTCAATATAGGACTCCATAGTAAGACCAATCTACAAGGTTGGGTTGATGAATTGATTTATGGAGCCGTAGATCATGGGATCTTTGGTGTACATGTTGACAAAAGTATCTTCTCACTATGCTTTGAAAGCTTAGGGGTGATTATTGTTGGAATTTTAATTCCACTTCAAACCCCATTCGATCCAGTTGCCTATGTATACATTACCATCTATTCCATTCATGTCATAGTCCCAGACTTGGTTATTAATTACTCGGGAACCTGCTATAGAAGAAGAACCTGCAGAAATACATGCAAGTTTGAGACAAGTTCGTGACAAAGACAATTGAATAAGTCAAGAGAATGCCAAAGAGTCACCTCTCGCAAGAGTCAGATCATTCTCGATCCTTCGATAGTTGACAATCCTTCGATAGCTGACAATCACTTGACTCGACAATCCTCAACAGTCGATAGTCGACACCATCGACTCGACAATCTTTGGAAGATCATGTTTGAACCCAACAACTACACTTCACATCTCAAGGACTATCATTACTACTATCGAACACTGCTTCATTGTATGATCAGTCTACATGTTGGCGACCAATAGATTAACACTGTGTGTGTGTGTGTGTGTGTGTGTAGAGTAAGATGTTCAAATAGATCATTCATTAGATCAAATAGATTAGATAGATGGTCAAACTAGATGTATGTATTTGCTAAGATGCCTAGCACTATCATTCAGTCCTTTATTGTTCTTCTGGGCTTGTATATTGATAAGTAGAGTTTCTTACAACAATTTTATGAAAATTTGCACAATTCTAATATACTCTGTATTCTTCAAATCATGAATGATTATTGTTGTTTCTACTTTCTTATTGTGAATCGAACACTCCTTACTCTCCTTGTATGTCTTATCGACTAAGTCGAAATGCATAATCACGGTTGCCCTTGACGCCCTTCAAATTCTATAACTATGGTTGTCCAAGATACCTAATGACTCATCGATTATTCGATTGGTTCTGTTGTGACAGATGATTCTAAACATGGTGACCTTTTATTAGTCTTCCATAGCGCTAATTAAACATGATAGTCTGATAGTGTCGTCCGACAGTTCAAACTATCATGTCACACCTTTATCCCAACAATGGTATTAGAACTTGTGTTTCACATGTGAAAGTATCGCATGAAGATGATATTATTGGTGGAAGATTTATGGGATGTGGTCAATAGATCTTTAAGTCTTCCACAACAAAATGATGATCTTATAGCCAAATGGAAATCCAAATATTGCAGAGTTCTCGCATTAATATCCAAAAATCTCTAGAATTTACAAATATCTCATATAAGTAATTGTGATACATCTAAGCAAGCTTTGAAAACAATCATTAGTTTGTACGAGACCCAAGATGTTACTACTCATCTATTCTTGTAAAAGAAATTCTTTTATTGCAAGATGTCAGAATTGACTTTTATAAGTGACCATGTTAATCACATTAGATCATTAATTGATCACCTTTCTCCAGTCGGATCACCCATTATCGACAATGATGCTGTCGTGACTCTCTTAGGAAGCTTCCTACCTCCTACGATCATTAAGTCATCCCGATCTCTACACAACCAAATTTAAACATGCACAAGGTCAATTCAATTCTTCTCCAAAAAGAACTTCGAGGGAAGTCAAATGATGGTTCTACATCAGACAAATCAGTCGCTCTATATTCAAAGAAGAAACAAAACTCGAAGAAAGGTATTGTCAATACTAATTTAAGATCATATATTCAACATCCATTATAGTAGGAAAAGTCAAAACATCAATATGCCAAAATCTTCTACAAGTATTGCAAGAAGAAAGGACATGATGTAAATGACTGCATAATTCTTGCAAACAAGAACCAACTGGCTCATATTGTAGTCACTAATGCTTTAATTAGAGTAGCATTGAGCTCCAAAGGGCCTTATAAGAATTCATGCAAAAATCCCAATTGTATTATTGAAATATTATAACACTATTTTTGTTGGAGTTTATCTTACTCCTACTCACTCTAATTGCCCTCCAATTCACTCAAGGAAATTACTCTCTTACAACAGTATACAAAAATAAACTATTTCTCGCCCAGTCTACAGTTTTACATGCAAACTTCAATAGGCAAACAATGCGACAAAGTGTTCTAGTCAACATTTCAGGCACCCAAGGTTTTTTTCGAGGAATGCGAAATACTTCAGATCTGAACTTATAGTATCCATCTACGTCTTCACGCTCCATTGAATAAACGGTCTATTGATCAACTACAGGACTGTTAATGATCTCGTAATTGTAAAATCAGAATAACACAAGATCATCAAACAACTATATAAGGAAATGAGCATTTAGAGATAAACATACTATAGACAAACGAGAGAACAGTTTTGATCAGAGAGATCGCAAGACTAAAAAACTCAGTATCTGACTCCTCAGATTTAGAGATTATAGAGAGAGTAGAAGTATTTTGAATTATAGCGATTTTTTGTTTCTATAAGTAGGATCACGCGCTCAGCGCAACTGTCTTGTGACCTAATCGTTGTAACTAAAACATTTATTATACAGATTTGCTATTCCTCTATCATATTGCATTCATGCTGAATGTTTAAATACCTCTCACTCATCTCTCTCCACTATCATGAATATCGGTAACGAAGAATCGCATGGGCTATCATAGACGCCTACTCTATTCAAAATTCTTTATGGTTGTTTACGACACCTACATTGATATTCATTATAACACAAATCAGAACAACACTATTTTCCACTTCTATAACAAATCTAGATCCTATTATAGTTTATCGTCATTGTTTTTTGTTGGGAACCTATTTCTGCTGCGGCCTGATCATCCTTATTCCATATCACCATTAGAGTGGTATCAAAGCCGATCAGTTTCTCCAACAGATTGGTATTAGGGCCGGTTTAGATACACTAGAGTCTTGAGATCAAAAGAACCTAAATAGGTTCATATTTTCAGAGCTAGTTTATATTTGATTTGTGTACAATCTATGTTCTTCAATCTTCATGGAAGGATCAACCTCAGAAATTTGATTGATCAATAAGTTCAACGGAGATGATTTCCACATGTTGAAATTCAAAATGAGGATGACTACTAATAAAAAAGGAGCTATGGGGACCGGCTGAACCATAACTGCTACCCATGTGGGAAGCAAATTATGGCAAAGCACTTGCCATTGTATCCTTAAATCTGAAAGATACTCAGATAGCTCATGTATCAAATAGTACCATTTCGAAAGAAGCATGAGATATTTTAACAAGCATTTATGAAATATCAGATGTATCGACTCGTCTCTTTTTGAGAAAGAAGGTCCTTACCCTCAAAATGAGCGAAGCTACCTCAGTCAAAGTGATCATTTGAATGAGTTCAAATAGTTGTTGAATCAATTAGCTGCAATAGGTTCGCTAGTTTCAGAAGAAGATTCTACTATGTCTCTTCTTGCCAGTCTTCCTCCCTCCTATGACAATCTTATATTGCTTTTGAGCAATACTCCTGCGCTATCACTCCAGAAGCTGACATCAAGTTTACTACAGGAAGAATAAAGGAGAAAAAGATTATCCACTTTGATTAAAAAGACAATGGCCTTGTATTCCAGTAAGCAACAATCCAAGAAGCAGAACTTCAATAGACAAAGGCTGAGCAGACAAATTCAACGCAACAACAACAGCACAGTCGACAACAGACTACCAAGACCAAACTCTTTTGCAGATATTGCAAGAGAATCAATCACAACATCAAAGACTATTGGATTCTCAAGCATAATGTAGTAAAGAAGAAGATGCAATAGCACCAAGAAGGAGGCTTATATATCATGAGTTGTGATTATGCACTTTCTGTGAGTAATTCAGATGCTCATGTATGGCATCAAATTATGGCACTTAAACATGAGATCTATTTTGTATATGCATCGTAATAGTATGGTCAAGGCTACAATAATTAATGTTGTCTCCACAAGAAGTCATACTATCTATGAAATGTGCTTACTAGAAAAACAACCGAGGTCAAGATTTCCTAAAGGACAAGCCAAAAGGCCAAGTCTATTCTTGAATTAGTCTATAGTGATTTATGTGGTCCTATGAGTGTGCCCTCTTTGGGGAATGCTTTATATTTCATCACCTTTATTGATGAACTCTCCAAATTCACTAGAATTATGTTCATCAAGAGCAAGTATGAGGCATTCAACGGTTTTAGAGAATTTAAACAGTTTGTTGACACTTAAACTGGTTAGAGGATCAAGACCCTTTATTCTAGGGGAGAGTACATGTTTGATGAAATGGTAGACTACTTATCTTCATGTGGTGTGCACTATCAGTTCACTGCCAACTACACACCACAACAGAATAGAGTAGCTGAAAGAAAGAATCAAACACTTTTTGATGCAGCATGATCCATGATGTCCAATGCTTAGTTACCCAAGAGATTTTGGGTTGAAGCAACTTCTATAGCTTCCTATCTGCAAAATTATTCCAGCACAAAGACAATTGACTCCAAAACTCCGTTTGAAGCCTACTACAATCACAAACCAAGTCTGAAACACCTTTGCGTGTTTAGATGTCTCTGCTATACACAAATACCGTCTGATCTGAGCAAAAAACTAGACTAGTCAACTACAAGAATAATTTCATTGGTTACTCAACATCACATAAAGCGTGTCGCATCTATGATGTTGAAACTGGTCAGATCTCAATCAGTGGTGACGTTGTCTTCCTTGAAGACAAGTTCTATGATTTTAAGCAGAAGCAACAAATGCAGGAGTTTGTTCCAACAATTCCATTCATCACCGATAGGCCTGGACCTACGATTGTTCAACCAAAACCTGAAGAGATCCCTGTCATTCAACCAGGAGAGTCATTCACTCGAAACTTGCAGCTCGAAGGTATGCAAATTGCAGAAGGCTCTTTATGGGCTCAAGCAAGCTCTTAGGGCCTGATTTGAAAGAATCAATCATTTCTTGTTGCAGCACCAATTTACTTCTTGCTCTATTGATTCAAATCTGTATCTCAAGCATAAAGGCTGAAGCTATGTCATAAAATAGCACTACATGTCGATGATTCTTTAATCATCAAAAATTTAAATCAGCTATTAGTTGAAACAAAATCTTCACTTTTGCAAGAATTTGAAATGACTGATTTAGGCCCTATTCATTACCTACTTGGTATGGAGATCACGCAAGCAGAAGGATCACTATCTAACCAATGTGCTTGACAGATATGGCATGGAGGACTATAAGCCAATAGATTCACCCATAGATCCAGGATCCAAACTATCACAAGACATGTGCCCCAGAACCAAAGCAGAGAACCAAAGCAGAACAAACAGAAATGTGCAGATATCTTTATCAATCGATAATCGGATCAATAATGTATTGTATGATCTGCACTTGATCTGATCTTGCATATACGGTAAGCACACTATCACAATACATGTCCAATATAGGCCTACAACATTGGAAGGCTCTTTAAAAAGTATTGAAGAACATTCAGGCTATGAAGCACTATGCTTTGTGTTATAATGGAAACAAAAAAGCTGCACTCACATTAGTCACCTATTCAAATTCAGACTGGGACAAATACGTTGATACCAGAAAGTCCACATCTGGTTACATTTGTTTCCTTGCAGGAGTACCCATCTCATGGAACAACAGAAAGCAGAAATGCATTTCTCTGTCCTCTACAAAATTCGAGTATGTTGCAACTACATCAACAGTGAAGGAGATTATTTGGCTCAGAAGGTTACTATAGAATTTGCAATTTTCGCAGATCAATCCGACTATACTCCAATGTGACAATCAGAGCTACATAGCTCTATCTCTGAACCCATGAACTCATTCTAGAACTAAACACATAGAAGTTCAGTTTCATTTTCTTAGAGAGAAAGTTCAGAATAAAGAAGTTGTACTAAGCTACTATCATACAGACAGTAAGTTGGCTGACATTCTGATAAAGCCCTTGTCAAGAGATAAACATGTTACTTTGACAAGTATGTTAAATCTCAATTTAGATTCAGTTTCATAGTAGTAAGCTTATGTCATGTGCCAAATCTAAGCAAATAGCAATCACAATGGAAGTAAAGCTAAGAGCAAGAAAAGTACAAAGCATTCAAGATAGCATATCCATAGAAAGCTAGAAACACAAGGATCTCCATAGAATCACAATAGAAATGAAATAAAGAGTACAAAGCAAATGTAAATGAGCATGGATTCATGTAGATAAGGCACATGAGACCTAGGAAAGGAAATCTCCATAGCTCATACTCACAAGGAGGAAGCTAGAAGCTCTCATTTGCAAATGAGCCAAAAGATTCAAAAAATGATGTCTCTTGCCTAGTTATAGGCAATGTCCTTACTTAGCTTAACTTAACTATCTTGAGAGATAGTTAGCCCTTGTTAAGTATTATTTAAAATACATTGGGCCCTTGTTGGCCTATTATCCTTATTAATTACTTTGGAGGGCCTAAAGAGGGGACCGCCTTGTTCTTAAGGCTAATAACTCCTTTAAGGCCTACAAAGCTTACAATGGATATTCTGATGTATTGATAAGCACTAATGTACTAGTAGTACATGACAGCCTGGGGGGGGGGGGGGGGGGGGGGGGGGTGTTGTTGGAGTTAATCTTACTCCTACTCACTCTAACTACCCTCCAATTCACTCAAAAAAATCACTCTCTTACAACAGTCTACAAAAATCAGCTGTTTCTCGCACAGTCTGTAGTTTTACACGCAAACTTCAACAGGTGAAGAATGCGACAAAGTGTTCTACTCAACATTTCAAGCACCCAAGATTTTTTCTAAGGAATGCAAAATACTGCAGATATGAACGTATAGTACCCATCTACGTCTTCACGCTCCATTGAATAAACAGTCTATTGATCAACTACAGAACTGTTAATGATCTTGTAATTGTAAAATTAGAATAACACAAGATCATAAAATAACTATATAAGAAAAAGAGCATTTAGAGACAAACATACCGTAGACATGAGATAACAGTTTCAATCAGAGAGATCGCAAGATCAGAAAACTTGTAACTTAGTATCTGTCTCCTCAGATTTAGAGATTATAGAGAGAGTAGGAGTATTTTTAATTATAGCAATTGTTTGTTTCTATATGTAGGATCATGCGCTCAGCTCAACTGTCTTGTGATATGATCGTTGTTACTACAACAATTATTATACAGATTCGCTACTTCTATCATATTGCATTCATGTACTTGTCACTCTTCTCTCTCCACTGTCACAAATATCAGTAATGAAGAATCACATGGCTATCATAGATGCCTAACCTATTCACAATTCTTTACGGTTGTCTACGACGCCTACATTGATATTCATTATCAACACAAATCTAAATAACACTATTCTTCACTTCTCTAGCAATTAGAGTGGTATCAAAGCCGATCAATTTTCCCAACATTTTCAACTATTACTTTTGACTTTCCATAGCTTTTTAACCGTAGTTGAAAAGTATGTCATCTAAAATATCATTAGAAAGTGCTCACTGAAGTGCTTTCTATCACACCAAACTCTTTCGAAATCAAACTTACCACTAAAAAGTTATGTTGTTTTAAATGTGGACTCAAAAAGCTATGTTACATAGGAGACACTATGTCAAGAAACATTGGGCCACATGTACAAAAAAGTGAAAGAAAAAGACAAAAGAAATCTTGACACAAGGCCCTTTAACATTGGGACCTTCTCTAATGTGAAGACAAATCCAACCCAAATCTATTTATGGCCAAATCATACCATGATTTAGATTCTAAATGTTGGTATCTTGTTGACTTTGGTGCGACAGAACATATGACATCTTGACGAGACTGGTTCAAGCATTTTTCTTCAACCCATCATAACAATATTATTCATCTTGGAGACTTTAGCACTCTTAAGATCAAAGGAAAAGAAATAGTCACTATCAGATTCGATGATGTTTCATCTCGACATATTGACAATTTTTTATATGTTCTGACTCTGAGAAGGAACTTACTATCTATTATTCAAATTGCTGATCAAGGCCATACTATCATATTCGATGTCAATCAATGCCTTATTTGAGATAGCAACTCGAATGTTTTGGTCAAAGGTTATAGAGATGGTCATCTTTATATAGTGAGATATATATATTATATGTTTTGCAACAATCTTGTCAAAGGCTTAGACATCAACAAGTCATCGCCTAAACAGACTTGTGAGACTTGTATTATTGGCAAGCATGCAAGGTCAAGATTTTCCAAAGGCCAAGCTCATAGAGTTAAGACATTCTGAATCTGATTCATTGTGACCTCTGTGGCCAGATGCAAACCCCATCATGTGCAGGATTGATGTATTTCATTACATTTATTGATGATTTTTCTTGATGAACAACTATCAAAAGCATGTCTATGTTTTCAACAATACAAACATCTATCTCAAACTCCGACATGAAGGAAAATTAAAGCCCTATGCATAGATGGAGAGGGAGAGTTCTATGTGAATTTGGGATTCAGAGACAATATATTTCGACCTATAGTCCTCACCAAAGTAGAATACCCAAACAAAAGAATCAGACTCTTGTTGAGACAACAAGATCCATATTATTTGCTGCTAATCTTTTGAATAAGTTCTGGGCAGATGCAATTGCAATAGCTTGTTACATTCAAAATCATTGTAGTATCAAGGCCATTAACATCAAATCCCTAAGGAGGTTCTGTCAGGTACAAAACCATCCATAGATCATCTTAGAGTATTTGAATGTGTCTGCTATGCCCAAATTTCATCTGAACTAAGGAAGAAATTTGACCAAACTAGTACCAAGGCAATATTCCTTGGATATTCATAAGATAATAAGGCCTACAAGAGTCTACGATCTAAAATCTGGCAAGACAATTATTAGCAAAGATATAGTCTTCCTAGATGACAAATTTCATGATTTCAAAATGAAGAAACATGAATTTTTTTTTGGTTCAAGTAATGAACTATCGACTGCCAATATCAAAGAAAACTCTGTCTCAACTCCTTCCACTTCATGTCTTGCACTTTGTCATTCTTCTTCTGATTCAAATCACCATGAACAATAGAATTTTTGAAGATCATCTCAAATGACACATCCACCAATAAGGTATACTTCTCAAGCTTTCTAGGTAGCAATAGAAGATCCACTTACTATTCAAGATGCATTATTGAATGTAGAATCTGATATGTGGAAGACAACAATGGATAGTGAATATAATTCACTAATCAATAACTCAATTAAAACTCTTGTTGAACCACTAGCCAAAAGGAAGATCATCGATTGCAAATGGCTCTTCAAGAGAAAGTACAACTTCGATGGCTCGATATTGAAATGGAAGGCAAGACTCATAAACAAAGGCTACTCACACATACCAAGAATTAATTATGCAGAGACCTTCAGTCATGTTGCAAAACAAGCATCTATTCGAACCTTGTTGGCAATTGCAACAATAGAAGACCTAGAAGTACATCAGATGGATGTACAAACTACATTTCTGAATGGTTCCATCCACGAAGATATTTACATGTGACAACCATAATGTTACATTGTCAAAGGTCTAAAATATTGATTCTGTAAGATTCATAAAGCTCTTTATGGGCTTAAGCGATAGAGCCTGGTCGGAACGAATCAACTATTATCTTTTGCAAATTAACTTTTTTTTTGAATGTTGCTAGCTTGAATGTCTATATCAAATATAATGGTCCAAGTTACATAATTATTGCACTTTAGTCAAATCACTTGTAGTAGGCTGATTTTTTAATCTACTTACTGGAATTTGGAGACAAAGATTGCACATGGTAGTAGAAGTAGCATTCAATTAGAATTTGTATCAAGTTTCTAGCTTTTGCATGTAGCTTTTGATTTATTCAATAGTATGTTCTTTTGATAAAATCATAAAAGTTGGATAGTATCTCTTGTGATAAAGGATCTAATCTTTTCAAGAGTGTGTTTCAAGTTTTTTTGATTTCAAAAAGTCATTATATTGTAGTTTGCAAATGCTTGACAAGGGTCTTAAGGTGGAGTTTGTTGGCGATTCTTTCTTGATTTAAAGGAATGGAACCTTGATTGCTATGGGCAAGAGACAATGTGAGCTCTACAAACTTGATGGATGTGTTGTTTCTAACCATGGTGGTTGAAGACAAAGAGCACAATAACATATTGCATGGATTTTGACGTGGGCGTCCGATGGATTTTCGAAAATTTTATAATCCGTCAACGCGTCGGAATCTGACATCCAAGCAAAAATTCCAAAACTAGAGATCCAATGATCGAGAAATTGTGGTGGCAGCCAATTTTTAAAGTGGACGGCGGAATCCGATAGGCTGACGTGGATATGAATATTTAAAAAAAAAATTTACGTGTCATCCGACGGACGTCAAATTTTGACGTCCACGCTAGTAATCCAAATGCGGTTTACGACCTCTGACCTTTGGCATCCGGGCTCTGATTGACACGGGTGTCAGATTCCGACGTGTTTAAGATTCTGCCGTCTGTGAATTTTTGGAAATTTTGTGCGAATCCGCATCTTTCCTCTCACTTTTTTTTGTGTAGGTTGAAGCAATTGAAGGCGAGCTTGGAGTGTTTCTTGCGTTTGAAGCTTGGATCTTGAAGATCATTTGATGCTTAGAGGTTGGTGCTTGAAGATTTTGAAAGCTTTTGGAGTTTATGTTTTGTTTTTTAAGATAAAGTTTGTTTTGTTTGTTTTTGTGAAAGAAAGTGAAGAGGAGAAAGATAACTGAGGAGGGGAAAGATAAGTGTTTGAATAGATAGTGGTAAGTGTTTGAATAGATAGTGTTAAGTGTTTGAATAGATAAGTGTAAACTAAATGAAGATAGTGTTTGATGATATGGTTTGAGAGAGAGGGAGAGAGAGGGAGAAAGAGGGGGGGGGGGGGGAGGGGAGGAAGTGTGTATGTGTGTGTTTTCCATTTTAGATTTAAGATAATAGATAAAAATATATTGTTTGATAGCTATTGAATGTTAGTTTTGTAATTTGAGAGAGAGAGAGAGAGAGAGAGAGAGAGAGAGAGAGAGAGAGAGAGAGAGAGAGAGAGAGAGAGAGAGAGAGAGAGAGAGAGAGAGAGAGAGAGAGAGAGAGAGAGAGAGAGAGAGAGAGAGAGAGAGAGAGAGAGAGAGAGAGAGAGAGAGAGAGAAGTGTGTAAGCTTGCAATAATGGTTCAATTGTGTAATAGACTGTTATTTTTGAATTGCTTTTGTATTTGACAAAGATATTCAAAGAAAACGAAAGAGAGCAAGCGTTGAAAGAGCGAACAAGCTTGCACTCAAGCTTCGAGCTTACCGGTGAGTTTGTGTTGTTTCAATTTTTTGATTATTTGAATATGTTACCTAACATAGTGAAAAAAAGTCAAATGTAATTCATCACTTTCATTTTGTTCAAAGTAATGTCGTATTTTATCACATACACTAGAAATTAGTTAATATAAATCCCAAATCCTAGCAAGGCATGTAGCCCTTACTTTTCTCCCATTAAAGCTGAGGTTCTAATCTTTCCTTGAATGGAAAAACCTACAAGCCGTAGGGAGGGAATACGAGGTGGCATTCTGAAATAGGACATAACTGCAAGGTTCGAGTATTGTAATTATCACATTCAACTCTAACTATAAAAGTATACATAAAAGTATTGCAATGAATATTAAAAAAAAAATTGAATGCAAGTGAATTTAAGTATTAATAATCATAAATCATTCTCGTCATCACACAAGCCTTGACACTCATCTGAATCTAGGTCTAAGTATAATCGTAGATTTCCGATCGTGTCTCTTTGATAAAGTGAGCTTCTCTAATATTCAACCTCCTCTTCTTCTAGTTCTATCTCATCCAAATGTGGGAGCCTTAAATTACCCTCAATTTGGCCTTGTACGATCGTAGGAATCTTAATCTCACATCCCTCTCTATTGTGCTTTATATCAGCTCATCTGGTGCTTTGTAGCAAAACTGAAAGTTTAGCACATTTTAGTTCAAAAATTCACAAATTTTCAAAATATTCTTATTGCATGTCAGAAAACTAATTAGTAAGTTACTTTTTCTTAGTTGTAAAATCATTTTCATGTTAATCAATGGTATAATTAGTGATAAATATCCTAAATTTGCAAGGAACTTTTGGTCAACAATATTTCATAAACTTGAGACCTCTCTTAATTCTAGTTCTAGTGACAATCCTGAATCAAATGGATAGACGGAAAGAACTAATCAAAATATAAAGGACATGTTGAAAACATATGTGTCTCATAAGCAATCTTATTGGGAGGATTGCATTCCTTTAATAGAGTTTGCTTACAATAGTAGAAAACATTCTACTACAAATTATAGTACATTTATCCTGATGTATGATTTTCAACCTAAATCTTTGGCTAATGTAGAGACTAAATTTTTTAAGATCCATAAAGCTGTTACTTTCCTACATGATATGCAAGAGATGTTGCAATTAGCACTTGAAAGTATTTTTAGTACTATAGATAGAGCTAAGGAGTATGCTGATCTTAAGAAATCTCCCAAAAAATTTAAATTAATGATTGGATGTATCTTAGAACTCCAAAATATTATAGGAGTAAGCATACTAAAAAGCATTACAAGTTGTTTACCATATAATGTGGACCATTTCATATTTTTTAAAAAAAATTGGATCTTTAGATTATAAGCTTGATCTTCAAGACAGTCTACTGCTCATCCAATATTTTATATAAGCCATTAAGTTTACGTGAAGGTATATAATTGGATTTGATGAGGATCTTATTGGAGAATTTATCCCTTTGGATCCAAAAAACAAACTCAAAACTAGAGATAAACAATTGAAATATGATTCTATCTCTGAGTGCTTGATTCCGACATAGTCTAGGTCGTCTGAAATGACATTCACATCCCCTCGCACTAGAACGACTCTCTTGTTGAAAGTTGGCCATTATACCACAATCATATGTACGTCGTGGCCTGTTGTCAACTCTCTCAACACGATAATGATTTCCATATGCCCACATGCCAGTGTATAATTTATACTAAAACACCAAAAAAAAAAACAAATTTGTGTGCCTGTTGCAATGGTGCACCCTCCTGAGACACTTTTATTGTCGCCCTTGAGTGATGCCCAACTTGCATCGCTGTAGGAGTGCCTCTGAAATCCGATATCACAAGAGCAACATAGCCCATAATCCTTTGTCTTCTAAAGGTACTATAAGATTTGCTTCGCGACCTTCCAGTGTGCTAAGCTTGGATTCGTGCTGAATTGACTCATTCTGAACACAACATAAGCTATGTCGCGGGTCTTCGGACTATCTTCATTCTCATCAAAATTGTTCCTACAAGCATTGGGGTGTTTTCCCCTTTGCAATTTGTCATTTCGAAATCATCTAGGATCTTCTGGATGTACCTAGACTGATGAAGGTATAGCTTTCCTTCGTCATTTTTGCGGTCGATTTGCAAGCCTAGATAACATCTGGCTTCTCCTAGGTTTGTTATCTCAAAATGTTTGGAGATCTCACTCTTCACTTCGACATAGTATCAGTGTGTCGTCCATGTACACAACAACAGTGATGATCTCTCCATCTGTGATCCTTGCATAAACATTGGAATCGGACATCAGTGGCTCGAATCTCAAGAATCTCAAGACATGATCTTTCTTCTTGTACCATTGTCGCACGGATTGCTTCAGACCATAGATACTTCTGTGCATTTGCATGCATAGGTAGGAAGTGATTCGCAGACATAACTTGGAGGTTGGTCCATGTAGACTCTCTTCGTCTAACTCACCATGAAAGAATGCTCTCTTCTCATCGACTATGTAGATCTTGAAGTCATAGGCAACTGCATATGCAAATCGTAGATGTAAGGACACATGCTTTACGACTAGAGATAAGGTCTCAGTATAGTCGATGCCATACTTCTAAGAAAATCCCTTCGCTACAAGTCTGACCTTTTATCTCGAAACATCTCCATTTGGTCCATACTTGAGCTTGTAAACCCATTTGCATTGCACTGTCTTTCACTTGTCTGGCACTGGTTGTAGTGCCCATACCTCATTCTTCTTCATGGATTCGATTTTCTCATTCATGGCTTGGATCCATTTGTCCTTATCTGGACTGTCGATGGCTTCCTCGAAAGTCCGTGATTCGTCATTGAATCCACAAAACTCTTCGGATGTTGAAGCTGACTTGCTTGGCACAAATCTTGCTGGCACTCTTCGTTCTCTAATTGATTTCCTAAGAGATTGTTCAGGTACTGCAATGCTCTTGTCTTTGTTTCTCCAGCTAGGTCCGAAACCAACAGGAGTTCTAGCAGCAGGTAAGCTTGCGGTCCTTTCCTTCTCTGATTCGTCGCTCAGCTGATGTGGGACTGGAATATCTTCGTCTGAGTGTTCAGGTTTTGCTCCCTCCGTCATGGTTGGTAGGTCGTAGTAATGCTTTCCTAGGACTTCATAAATGGCAAAATCATTGTCGACCATTATTCTAGTCTCATCGAACTTGACGTCTCTGACAGTCTTCACTAGATTCATTTCTGACATGTAGATCCTATAGTATGACGAATGATTGTCATACCCGATGAGATATCCTAATTCGACTTTCTCATCAAGCTTCTTTCAAAGCTTATTAGGAATATGTGCATAAGCTGCACAACCAAAAATCCGAACATGTATTAGATTGGGCTTTCTACCCCACCATAGTTCATGTGGTGTCATGTGAGGAACACCTGATTTGCCTATCTTGTTCTGGATGTAGGCGGTTGTAGCTACTGCTTCAGCCCATAGCACTTTTGGTGCCTTCGAATAGGCCATCATGCACCTTATCGCTTCCATGAGTGTCCCGTTCTTTCTCTCAGCAACACCGTTGTGTTGTGGTGTATAGGATGCATTCCTTCTATGAAGGATTCCTCAATCATTGCAGAAGTTAGTGAAGCGGTATTCTCCACCACGATCAGTCCTGATCTGTCTCACCCTGCTTCTTGTGCATCTTTCTGTCTAGTTCACATATTCTATGAACTTGTCAAGTGCTTCCGATTTGTTGTGAATGAAGTAGACTCTAGCAAACTTATTGTAATCATCAATGAAGGTGATGTAATACTTTGAGCCTCCTACTAAGGTCACATTAAAAGGTTCACAAATGTCCAGATGTACTAGCTCCAGGATCTTTGTTGTTTTGTAGGAGTCTCTGATGAAAGGAGTTTGGGATATCCTCCTGGATCTGATAGCTCTTAAGCTATATCAGCTCTTTGATAGAAGAGAGCAGCTCTGATACCACTATTGGAAAATGAAGCCCTGATGGACTTCGATTCTGTTTGCTGGACTACTGCCTTGGCAGAATAGATCTACAATCCTCCAAAGCATAGATAGACACTATTGACCTGTTTAGAATTCATTTATACATTCAACAAGATGCGGAATAAGAATAAACAACTGCTAACAAACATACAACTATCAAACAATAAGACATTCAATAATATTCAAGATAAGAAAATCATCTGCATAACATCTACTATATTAGTAATGAGTTTCTTAAGCGCTGTTGTGACAAACCCACACAGTGCATCAGCGTGGGAGAAATCTTTGTCTCTCATGAACAATATAAAGTTTTCTCGCTTAGTAGTAGACTCCTGGATATCGGCTAGCAATACTATGCTTAGTTCACATTGGTATACAACCAAATTGATGCTCAATAGATCATATTGTTCTCAATCTGTTTATATCAATGAGAGAGGATAAAGGTTTAGGCTAAGCTGAAATTACAAGAACGGCTAATTAGGCACGTCCCAACAGTATTCAGGTTGATGTCGTCATCATCTGTGGAGGTGGTACTTCTCCTTGTACTTTCTTTGATCTCCTCTGTACTTTGGAGCGCAAAGATCCACAGCCTTTCGGTCTTGGTGTCTTTGCCATTGAGCTTCTTTGAGTCCATGAACATTTGATCGTCATCTTCGGGTCTTCAACCCTCAAAGCTCTGATCTTTGTGTTTGGGCCCTTGCGTTTCTATAGACGTGAGCTCGAAAGCTAGCAAAGCTTTGTGGCTTGAAACATATTGTTTCTTCAATTTCCTCCATAATAAAAAACCCTACTATTATTGTGACTAGATTCAATGTCTCTACTACTAAAATTGAATCTACCATAAATTTGTGTTCGACACTTTTCCATACTTTCCAAAAGTGTTTATTCAAATTCTTTTAGACTAATATAACTTTGAAAAGTCAAACTCTAAGTCTAATATGAAATTGGCCTCAATTGCCAAATAAACAAATATAACAAATTTGACTAAACTAGTTGAAATCGTTCAGAATAGGTGTACCCAATTTGAATGACAAAGAAGAGTCCATTTGCAAGGGGAGTGTACTAGGCAATTTAGACAGGGAGAATGTCAACAAAGAAGGGGCAACAAGGTCAAAATGGAGTGCACTCAAATCTATGTGGGCCAATGAAGGTAATGTTGATTGGTGGAGCTTTTTATTTCTTGACCTTCATTGATGATTATTCATGGAAGTCTAGGACCAACATGATTAGAGAGAAGTATGACACATTTGGATGTTTCAAGAGCTTCAAGGCATTGGTGTAAAACCAATCAGGTGCTAGATCAAGGTACTCAAATTTATCGTGGTGGTGAGTATCGATCCACAGCTTTTATTGATTTGGACAAGGAGCATGGCATTAAGTAGCAGTTTGCATAGGTTGACACACCTCAACAAAATGAAGTAGATGAGAGAAAGAGTCATACCATTGTCGAGGCTGCTAGGGTAATGATGAGACATATGGGCATTATTGATTCCTTTTGGGCTGAAGTTGTAAAAACTACTATATTGTCGCAAAATAGAAGCCCAACAACGCCTGCTATACCTAATTGCACACCCGAAGAGGCATTTAGTGGTAAGAACCCTAAGATGGATGGTTTGCAAGTATTTGGATGCCGTGTTTATGTTCACATACCCAAGAGCGAAAAGACCAAAATGTAGGTGAAGATCTTGAAGTGCATCTTTAGAGGGTATGATGAGCAATCTAAGGGGTATAGATGCTATGATCCACCTGGACGACACATGCACATAAGTTGTGATGTATGGTTTGATGAGATCCATAGGCTTAGAGATGAAGAAAAATATAGTAATGAACTATCCAAGCTTCTCAATGAGGACGAAGCAACTCCACCACCACAGGAAGATCATCAAGATGATGATGAAGGACATGGTACTCCTCCCATTGTGGAGACGAGTGAGAAAAAAACCCATTGGATCGGAATAGACTGAAGTTGTAGGTGACAAAAGGAAGGAAAATGATGCACCTTGAGATTCCTATTCACCTCATAGTAGATCACCTCAACGTAAATTGCCTAAGTGATATACGAAGCTCATGAGTGATAAGGAAGGCGAAATTGCCAAGTCTAGAAAGGAGGGAGAGCTATGACGTTCCATGAGAGAGAAGACAAAACCTAAAAGATTTCAAGTAAATCTTGTGCTCATGAGCAACCTCATTTTTTCTATTGAACCCTCTTGCTTTGAGGAGGCCAAGGATCAATAGATATGGCAAAAAGCAATACAAGAGGAGATTGATTCCATCAAACACCATGGCAATTGGGAGATAATGGATCTTCCAAAGGGCAAGAGACCCATTGGCAATAAATGGATATATAGGACAATGTCGATGGAAACATTGCAAAAAAGGCAAGGCCTGTAGTGAAAGGCTATATGTAGAGTAATGGAGACCTTCGCTTTTGTGGCTAAAGTGGAACACACTTCGCACAATGATTGTCATAGCAACATTATTTGGGCAAATGGATGTAAAGTTCGCTCTTTTGAATGGTAAGCTTGAAGAAGTGTACATGGAGTAACCTTGTGGTCTTCTGATACAAGTTATGGATGACAAAGTACGCATATTGAAGAAGGCCTTGTATGGATTGAAGCAAGCACTACATGCTTGGTACAACCACTTTGATGAGTATCTCCTATCCAGAGGTTTGATACACACTTCTTTGAATGTCAATCTTTAATACTTTGCTCGTGACTCTAGCATCACACTAATTGTGTTATAAGTAGATGATCTCATAATCATAGGGAATGATGAAGATTTGATTAGTGACATCAAGAAGGATATACCTTCGAACTTTGATATTACTAATCCTAGTTTGATACGCTACTGTTTGGGAGTGGAAATTTAACAAAGATGTGATAGCATCACACTTATGCAAATGAAGTTCTAAAACGTTTCAAGATGTGCAACAACAAGCTAGTGTCTACACCCATGGAGGTTTGTAAAAAACTCTCTCTTTGGGATGAGAGTGCACTAATTGATGCTACTTTGTTTTGTCAATTAGTGGGTTCACTGATTTATTTCACAACTACTCATCATGTTATTAGCTATGTTGTAAGTTTTGTGAGTCAATTCATGGCTATGCCTAGGGAGATTCAATGGAAAGCAGCAAAGAGGATTCTTTGTTACTGGTTTAGTATTGAGAATTTTTTCCGCCAAGAAACTTTCCTACATAAGAAAATTCTAGATTAAGGCTCAAATTCATTTTCCTTCTATTTGATGCCACAACTAGACTTTCCAAGCCTTCTATGATTCCATAGAGCTTTTCATAGCACGATTTGGTCTACCATAGCCTTTGAACAAGCAAAAACTATTTTGTGGCTCTCCTTGGTGTTTCTATCTTTCAAGAATTTGAGTCTCTAATGCTTCTTATGCTCTATGCACGATCCTTTAGCAATTAGGGCTTTGATACCATGCCAAAATTAAAGCTAATTGTAGAGATGCAAGAGCAATCATTAACAAAGCTAGAATTGCACAAGAAAATACTTAACATCAATTGTAAGCACCTCAATGTTCTACTCAAGAAGAACATCATATGCAAGACTTGGCTATTCATCATGGATGTGTGTCCACATGACTTGGCCATCATGTGCGACAATATATGCTATACAAACTTAACTAAGTAAGCTCCTTAAAAAATAGCATACAAGAAGTCCTACGAGAGCCAATAAGTTGGAGCTCTCGCTTCTAATAGTTTATCCTTTGAGGTGATTACAAAATGTTTCAATTTCATTGAGAAGTTTATGTGCTTTTTTTATGCCATAACACATGACAAAACTTTCTTCACAAATTTCAATAAAATGCAAGGCAATCTTTGACTAGAAAAAAAATTCATTACTTAGAATTATGTCATGTTATGAGTTAAGAATATGAAATCTCCCATTGAAAGACATGACTTTGGATTTTTTTTCGTCATAGAAAATTAACTTCGGTTTAAGCCTTTAATATTACTATTGATGTATTATGATGCGTTACTCTTTTGTGGGGCCCGAATCCATGCGAGTAGCATAGATATAAGTCATATTTTATATCAAAGCTCCATTTAGAGGTAGATATACTATAAAGCTTTACTTTGTCTTTATATATCCATGCTTTTATTGATCTTTATACCTTTATGTATTCATGCTTTTATTGATCTTTATAGCTTTATATATTCATGTTTTATTGATCTTTATAGCTTACTTTTTCTTTATATATCCATGCTTTCATTGCCTTTACAACTCTACTTTGTCTTTGTAGATAGACTATAGAGCCCAAAGGTTGAATGAAATTTTTTTCTTCTCTTATCCAAAGTGCATTGGAAACAAAATTCTAGCATCACCTCGATTGATGGATTTAATAAATTGGTCAACATTTTTATTGTTTGTAAATTTTGTTGTGGGCATATAAATTTATGATCATGTACTTTTCATAATTTACCAGCTAGGTAATACTAGTATTAGTATGAGAGGCTTTCGACTCCATATAATAGATAAGTTTTCTTCAAGTCTAAACAACTTGAAGAAAATGTATACATCTTATCAACAATGTTGTGGGGGTTCTACACTATTGAGGACCTTGTTTGAGATGGCGACCCAAGGCGAAGTCCCAAAGGGATGCATCTCTTTGTTTGGAATTTTATCTAACGTAAACATTGATTTCCTACCCAGGCTTTTATGAAAGAAATGCCTTGCTTGATAGTCTCCAAAGATGTCTACGAAGAAGAGGGTGTCATGTGATAGCCATATCTAAGTATTAAATGTAAAATAGAGTGGTGAAATTGGTCCCTTGATTTGTTTTTCTAAAAGCTTTGGTTTTACCTCGCATGGCGGAATCTCAACAAAAGTATGACTTGCTAATCACAACTTTCTTTCAACCTTTGTTGCAAGTTTGTTTAATGTGACAAGTATACAATGGAATATGTAAGAAAATAAAAGTCCAAGCCTCAACAAGCATTCGATGAAATATGTAAACAAAAAAAAACTAGAGCATGATTTTATGTTAGGTGAAGGCCATGTGTGCTACCCTTATGTCTAAGGCTACATGCTTCACCCAAAGGTCCTAGTGGTCTTAGTGATTTTGAATTTTTTCTCTCATAGAAAATTAACCTAGATTAATGCTTTTTATAATAATATTGAAGTATTCTTATGTATGGAAGCCATCACTTTGAGAGATGAGTCATAGTTTTATGTCAAAGTTCCATTTAATAAATAAACTATAGAGCTTAACTTTTTCTTTAGGTATCCATGCTTTTATTGAGCTTCAAGCTCTACTTTGTCTTTATATAGGCATGCTTTTATTGACCTTTACAACTTTACTTTGTCTCTATATATCTATGCTATTATTGACCTCTATAAATGAGCCTTGCATGTTCCTTTTAATAATCTCAATAGTGCTCGGGAAAAGCTGACAAATACAAATATCCAAAATGTTGAAATTTTTTTACGAGCACTAATAGCAAGATGAAGAGCAGCTTTGATTTATGGACAATTCGAATAATTAAAAAACAAAAAAGACAAAAATTTCCATTTAAAAAAATTAGAAAAAAACTCATTTTAATGCTTAAACCTACCTAAAACTGACACCTTAGCTTTCAACAAATTGTCACAATAGCTTACCACTGGCGCTAAAGCTAAAAATACTGGAAAGACTTGCAAAGACTCCACTTTAACAATCTCAATAAAAAGTAATGGAGGCCTCCAAAGTATCGGTAGATTGTATTTTTAGTGACCTTTACATGTGTTAAGGGTCTTTTGACACGTTAGAGCGAGCTCGTAAGAATGCAATGTAACTTTGAAACTTACCTTAACTACCTATAAAGGTCAATAGAAATATCCTTCCTTAAAGGTTGAGTGACTTTTATTTTTCTATGTTATCCAAAATGCATTATAAACGAAATCAGAGCATCACTTAACTAATAAATGGATTTAATGAAATGGTCAAGCTTTTTATCAACTATAATTACTTTTGTGAGAGTTTAAATTTATGATTATGAACTTTTTATGATTTATCAACTAAGTAATTATACTACTAGTATGAGGTTTTTGACACCATATATGGATTTCTATCGATCTAAAATTTTTAAGGAAAACCCATACATCTTATTAACAATGTTGTGGTGGCTTTACACTAGTGCGAACCTTGTTTGATATGGCAACCTGAGGGAAAGGTCGAAATGGATGTACAGTGTAACTCTGTGCTTGGAATTTTATCTAACATAAACAATGATCTTCTACCTAGGCTGTTATGAATGGAATGCCTTCATGAGAGACTCCAAAGATGTTTAAGAAGAAGAGGATGTCCATGTGTGGTATAACCATATCTAAAGCCTTAGCAGATGTTCGATGAAATATGTAAAAAAAGACCTCGAGCCTGATTTTATGTTGGTGAAGGCCATGCTACCCTTTTGCTTGGGGCTACAACCCCTCACCCAAAGGTCTATGTGGCCTTAGCCCGTGACCTCCAGAAAAAACAAAAAGATTTTGAATTTGTCAAATTGCAACCAATTTCCAAATGCGCGTTGCAGCTTCCACCACATGAAGCATCTTCATAATCTGGATTCGTGCTCGAGAAAATCGACAAAGTATAGGAACGAAATTAGCACAGTTCCTCAAAAATCGATATCATAAAATCTCTAACAATTTTACATATGAGCGTACATACCCTTTTTATGAGTAATAGTTCTCAAAAATCAGAGTCTATAAAAAGAAATTGCATATTATTTAAATTTTGAAGATAACTCACAAGAGATTTCTAGAGCACTTTTCTCGATAAAATAATATTTATGTACTTTTGGCCATAGCAAAAGAGGGAGCATTTTCCTCTACCATAGTGTACCACCGTGCTAAACGTGGAGAGGATATTCCCGACTCAATAAATATTCTCTTTCATTTGTGATGACTATTATGACCGGGAAGGTTCACGTTAATTTCTGATAATTTTTATTATAACCAGGAAGGCGTGCAGCAGGTATCCCGTTTTATCTCGATTTATATCGGCCATCTCCCGATCCAGCATTTGAAGATATTATCGATCGATCTTGATCGGACTAGATCGTAGTTATCCTCATCAGATTTTCCTCCTCAAGACTCAGTCAGGTATGTGCGTGCTTTGGGCTGGTAAATCGTACATTTATGCTGCTTAATTAGTTTCGTGCCTCATTCATGGTTGAGCATTCTTTTTCTGCTTAGTTACTTTCGTGCCTCATTGATCGTTGAGCGTTCTTTTTCGCTTCGGAAGTTTGTTACGATTTTCTGGAAGGACTGAGGTCGCTGTCGGATCTGCTTTTTCGTGCACATTAAGGAATTCCGTTGAATTTGTATTTGATAATGTCTGATGCTGAACTTAACGTCGTTTTAATCTTCACAACTTCATTATCGAGCCTCCCCTTGGAAACCAAGAAGCATTATCGATGATGACCTGTCCCGTCCCGGAGTTATCTGAATACGAAAGGGCTGCAGGCCGTTATCATTCTATCAGCTTGAGAATTATTTATTGGTAAAATGATGATGTATCTGTTTCTGTGAATACTCAAGTGCAGGGATCGGGACGCAATTTCTGTATAGATCCTTTGCGATTTGAAACTTAAATGCTTCATGAATCATTAACCCACTTTGATGTCAAATTGCAGAGACTCCGTTCTCACATAAGTGTATCACAGAGAAGTTATTACCCATTTCATTACTACCTGAGTGACTGTTGCGTAGGACTAAATGACTTGACACTCTAAAGTAGAGATGTTTGGTTTCATAGCAGGTGATCTTGTGCGCTTATTCAATGGGGGGAGGCAACGATGAGTATGAGCATTTCCAACATAGTCACCATCATCACCACGGTCTCCATGAAGGGCACTACGATGATGGCCGTGGCCGTGACGAAGGCACTCCCAGCTATGACGCTCGACACCGAGCACCGGAACACTACGAGGAGCCAACGTTGGAAGGCTCGCTCGTGAAAATTTACTGTGAATCACGGCCAGATTACTACTTGACGGTGCGAAGCGAAGGGGTAGTTCTTGCCCCGGGTGATGATTCCAACATTCATCAGGTTCATATACGTGCCTCCTTCCGACTCAGATTTTCAATACAAATGAATGTTGTTCTATTCTCTCCTAGATCATGTGGCTTTGCTCGACTTAGGCACAAAAAAGCGACTATCATCCTAGTGGTCTAAGCTAAAAGTAGTGCTGGTATGATGTGGCCTCATGACAGCAATGGATCAAAGACCAGAAGTGGAGCACAAGAGTGAAAGATGAAGCAGGGTTTCCAGCTTTCTCTTTGGTCAACAAAGCCACACGATTAGCACTGTGGCATGGGAAAGAAATGAACGAACAGGTAAGGACTTAGACTCAAAAAGAAATATTGTTGAACCAATCGAACAGGCCATTGTACCCTTCATTGATTTGTTTATTGGTCCCCAGTCATGGTACATTTTGGAAGTTTCTTGACTCTCATAGTGATGTCAAATTTACTGACACTTTGCAAGTCCATCTTAGTGTAAGATAATCACATTAGAACCTGAAATTGATTACAAAGTGGGATTTCTTATGGACGAGACATGCAGGTGAGCTTGCAAACATATGATTCAAACACATTGGATGAATCAATTCTCTGGTCTCAAAGTGCAGATGTTGGGAATGGCTACCAGTGCATTCGGCCTGTGGGAAATATCCATCTAAATTTGGATGCCAATCATGGAGATAGTAAAAATGGTGGTATAGAAGAAAGGACTGACTTGATCCTGTTCAAATGGAAGAAACAAGAGAACCAAAAATGGAAGATCATGCCTATATGTAAGTTCCTGACACTTTCTCAGTCTTGCTAACCAACTGTCTGATAGAGGGATAGATGAAGGGTCAAAATTTGTAGAGTAGCATTTTTCGTCACCTTGAGTCGTCAAAGACTAGTAATGTCCTCTTTCAAGATGTCAAACACGTTGCTGTTTAATAATAGATTTTTCATCTTACATTTTGTGCTTGCATTACACTTTCCTTGTTGTTAATTGATTTTCTAGGAAATTTTTATCTTACATTTTTTGCTTGTACTGTAGGTTTTTTGGTTAGAGTTGTTTGTTTGAATAGTCCAGCAACCTTGCTACTAGATTTGCATCTTCTGTTTGACCTATAGCTTTGAAGTTTCTAAACTGTCCTCTACCATCTAGTTGTTTTTGTGCCGCATCTCACTTCATGTAGATTTTCTTTTTGTGCAACATGCATGAGTTTTTTGAATCATGTTAGGCATAAGAAGTTGAGAGTTGTGTTTGAAGGAGTCTTTACTAACCCAAGTTTGTTTCTGTCTATTTGGTAGAAGGTGGCTGATGCTATGGAAACTGTCATTTTTGCCTTATGACCCCGTGCTTAAGCAAGCACAAGGGGCATAAGCTTGAGAAAGCTAAGAAGATAATTGATTTCGCTTTCGCTTAAATATTTGTGATAACCAAACCTTGCTATATCATGTTTGTTAACATGAGCAAGTTAAAATCATATTAATTGGTCCTGTCTTGAAATGCTCTAATTTCCAAAATCAATCATGTTTATTTGAAGGAGATCTGAACATGCATAGAATGGGTAGAAAAAAATAATCTAACCCTCATAATAATGTTGTCCATGGTTGTAAATTGATGACCTGGCATGGCCTTTATTTCAACTTGTTAAGTGAAGATTGGCTTGCATCTAGCTAATTTTAGTTTCAGTTTACTCTACAGATTGATTTCTGCCTCTAGCAGCCTTGGGTTGCAGATAAGCAGGTGTTGACATAGTTACAAAGGATGGATATATGCCAAAGAGATCAACAGTTTGTGTGTGACATTGGGAAAAAGTGATTGATGATATGTTGAAAGCATGGATGACATACATTGGTTTTTGGTTAAATCTTAGCTGAAGGGGCATGTTAGTAGCAAGTCATCTAACATCTCACTATATACAACCTACTATTGCCTTTCATGTATAGAACATCATATCAGTTAGAGGTTTAAAATGTCGTAGTTAAAAACATTTTACTTCCATTTTAGATCATCACTATGTAATGTAGGCTATTGCCTCACACACACACCACAAATTATGCAGTTAGTTATTAGTTACAAAGGTCAGTTTCACCTTCCCCCCTTTCTCTTACAAAGCACCAAAAGGAATAAAAGTGGAGCCAAAACACCTAACCTAACGAAATAGAAGCTAGAGGTCAAACAACAGTAGCTTTCCCCCCGGGCCACAATTTTGGAATGTTGATGAGGAAGAAGGTGGTAACCAAAAGTTGAAAGCTCTATTTGGACGAGGGCAAGTTCCTATAGAACATCAATAGACCTTGGAGTGCTTGTGCTTGTGTTCATGCAACCCCATGACTTATTACCAAACATAACTAGAGTTATTATTGATATCCTTTATCATGTATGTAGTTGTCAATCACCATGTACTGATCCACATCACAATTGGAGTGCTTGGGCCCTTTGAAGGTTGTTCTCAATTACAAATCTAGGCTTGAATGGAATTTCGAGGCTTAACTAATAAACTCGACAACTGAAAGCCTAATGCCCATGTCTAGAATTATTCCAAATCCTCACTAATTGGGCATGGGTTTAACATTCTTCTCTCCTTGAACTGTTTCTATCTTCAAAAGTGGAACTTAGGAAAGTTCTTCTTTAGAATCATCATCCTCAGTCCATTTTTTTCATCTGATTCAGCACCCAGAGATAGAATGATTATCTTTACTTTTGAGTACTTTTTCAGGTTCCAAAGCTAAGTTAAGCGATAAGTCTTCTAACTGGATCAGATCTTCTTCAGATCCAAGCATATCACATTCATGTATACTTAATTTTAAGTGACTTACATGAAATATTGGGTGAGCTTTACCTCAATTATCAAGTTTGTAAGATAAAGAACGAATTTTCCTTATATCCAAAATGGTCCATGATATCTCGTACACAATATATAATGCTACTCCATATGCATAATTCCAAAATCTTTTGGAATTCTAAGATATAACCAGTCATCAATTTTAAAATCTCTAGGAGACATTTTAAGGTTAGCATGACATGACGCATAGCTCTGTCTTGAGTACTCTCAAGAGCTAATTGTAGCATTTATTGCATCTCATGCAAAAAATTGCAACCTTCCAGATCTTAATAGATTTTCTCTCCACATTAACTAGAGATCTAGGCTGAAAACCATACATAAGCATAAATGAACTATATTTGTAGTAGAATGTTTTCTACTATTATAAGCATATTCTACCAAAGGGAGGTAGGTAATCTTCCCAATGAAATTACTTGTGAGAAGCAATGTTCTCAACATGTATCTTCAAAGTCTGATCAATCCTTTCCATCTGTCCATGTGATAGTACAATGTTTTCTACTATTATAAGCAAATTCTACCAAAGGGAGGTAGATAATCTTCCCAATGAAATTACTTGTGAGAAACAATGTTCTCAACATGTATCTTCAAAGTTTGGTCAATCCTTTCCATCTGTCCATGTGATTTAGGATGATCGTAAGAACTAGAACTAAGGGAATTTTCAGGTTTATGAAAATTTGTAGACCATAAGTGACCCGTGAACTTTGGATCTCTGTCACTAACAATATCACTCGGCGATCCATACAACATGAATAATTTTCAAACAAAGATCTGGTCTATATTTGAAGCATTTTGCAGTTGACTTAACCGAAACGAATGTAGCAAACTTAGTCTACCTATTCACCACTACCCAAATAGGATCACGTTGCTGTGAAAAATGAGAACTCAACCAAGGATTCATGAATTCAAATTTCAAATAGTAGTAAGTACTAAGGAGTTGTGCAATAGGATAGTATAGAAAGCACCGACTATGTACCTCTCTGGGCTAATGGTTGTGCAAAGACGCAACTGCTCGCCCAACTTGTCCATGAACTAATATAAGAGGCCCAATGTGTAGCTCTCTCGATTTGTAAGGCTCTGCGGGTGTAGATAGGCTGTAGGCCCACGACAATGGATCGTGCCTCATCCCTGTCGCGGAAGCGAGGCTGTTTTCTTTTTCGTCTTCGTCTTCTTATTCGCGAACAATTTTGTGTCTTTGAATTTTCTTTTTGTGTGAAAGTTGTTTACAGGATCCCAGACACGCGACTACACATCACAGGACACATTCTATTCTAGCAATCAAGACAAATTGACAGCACAAGATAGGGAGATGCACGAAAATAGAGCTACTATATTATCAGTTTAGTTTTTAGGGTGAGATCGTCAATGTCTCGCTTGTTGGCGGAATGACATTATGCTCTTTCGCTGTGTTCTGCTCGTTGGCAGACTTTCATTCACAGCTATAGTTTCTAGTATTTTTCTTTCTGCTCTACTCGCTACCTCTCTCTCTCTGTCTCTCTTACAGATCTCTCTATTCGTTCTATTTTTATAATCCAGAGAGGATCGTTTTTACCTCCAAAGTGTGGAGTTTACAAGATGGCTAAACGTAGAATTACAAGACTAGTTAACGCCAATCAACTAGTTAGTTAGTATCCATTGTTGCCATTTGTTTCAGCTGGGCGTGAAGTCTATGACTCCAAGCCCGTTGAGCTGCCAGCTGGCAGCGCGAAAGATTTCTCTTCGTCTCTTTCGTAGTTTTTCGTTTCTGGAGGTGTGTTTACGATTCACGAATGATTCGCGATTTGTTCGTCTTTCAAGTCAAGGGACGTTGACTGTCGCGAACTGTTCTCGTTCGACCTTCGCTTCGTGTTCGTGCTGCGACAAAGTTGCAGGAGTTCACCATTTCTAACAATCCCAAAATGTAGTTGAGAGCACGATCAACTTGAATCTCTTACCCTTCGACTGTTGTGATGGCCCCCATTGTGACTCATTTGAAACGACCATCTCCTCAAACTCGCATGAACTTTCAGCAGTCGTTTCATGACCAGGAACATAAATGCAAACTTGCACGCATTGCATTTCAGAGTAACAGAGTTTGCACTAGTTAGTACAATGATGACCATCAAAGTTTCAAACTCGAAAACTTCACCGTTCAAAGCATTAGTACATACATATTACAAAAAACTTGCAAGTTTGAAGTGGCAATTTGCAAATGTAGTGAATCAATTATGGCAAATTCTTAGTGCTCAATGGTCGCAAACTACAATAGCAATTACTGTGCATTGAGTTACATACTTGGTGGGGGCAAGTCTCAAGACATCCAGGGTGGAGTGTCTCCTGAAGGCCCTTGGTCTCTTGGTGATGAATTTCACCATGTCCAACACTTTCGCGATCCATGGTATCTTGGCTACATCCTCGACCAACAACTCTAGACAATGTGCAGCACAAGGTGTCCAAAAGATGTGGGGGTAGTGTAATAGATCCTAACACCACAGTAGGGCAAACACTCACTGATCCACCCAACCTTTCCTACTCCCTGATATAGAGTAAGCCCCTCCTAGCCCAGTGTGAGGACTGGTAGCATGCAACAGCCAAGTGTCGGCCACGTGGCACTGACGTGGCCGACTGCACGTCGGAACCCAACTGGGGGCCCTATCCTGCTGACAGGGTCCCTAGGCTATGTTAGGGCACACTACTCACACTGTCTTGCCCTGTTGGTCATGTACGCTGGACACGACCCTGACTGTGGTATCTGACCTATCTGTGTTCCCTAGGGTTCGACACTGGTTACGAGCTCGTAACACTCCCACTCCCTCCCCCTTAAGAACCATCTTGGTCCTCTAAGACAAAGTCTGGAAAAATCTTGCGAAGGACGCTGCCTCTTTCCCAAGTGGCATTCTCAACAGGCTGATCATTCCACTTAACCAGATATTCTCGGTATAGAGTATGACGAGTCTAAGTCTCTCTACTATCAAGAATCTCCTCTGGTTCATGTGGAGGTTGCTGAGGATCCAATGGGAGAACTAGAACACTGTCCCCTACCAGATTGTCTGATCTGGTTAAGGCTTTTCGTAATTGACTTACATGAAAGACTGGAAAAACCTTACTGTTGTGTGGGAGTTCTAGTTCATAGGTGACCTCGCCTAGTCTCCTACTGATGGTAAAGGGACCACAATACCTTGGAGACAACTTAGCACACACTCCTGATTTGAGGGTTTTAGAGTCAACTGGGACTCTCAAGTAGACTTTCTCACCAGTGGAGAACTGCACATCCCATCTGTGTGGATCTGCATAATGCCTGGCTCGATCCTGGGATTGCCTAATGCTACGCTTAGCATGTTCTATCATCTGGTTTAGGTCTCCTAAAAAGTTTCTGGCTGCTTCAACTTTTTCTTGTTTAAACCCTACAGCTGTGGGTGAGCGTGGCTGAAAACCGTACATCAGCATAAATGGGCTGTATCCCGTAGCTGAATGTTTGGTACTGTTGTAAGCAAACTTTAATATCGAGAGATACTCCTCCCAATTAGTCTGCTTCTTGCTGACGTATGCACGAAGCATATCCTCCAACACCTGATTTACCCTCTCTGTTTGACCGTCCGTCTGTGGATGGTCGGTGGTACTCATATTAAGTTTAGTATGGGGATGATGGAATACTGCCCTCCAAAAATTTCCAGTAGACTTACTGTCGTGGTCGCTGACTATGCCGGAAGGTAGACTGTACAATTTAAATAGCCCGTCGACAAACAACCTCGCTAACTCTGGAGCTCTAACGGTTGTTTTGGTTGGAATAGAATGAGCCATTTTGGTCAGACGGTCAACTGTGACCCATATAGCTTTTGGGTTTTAGGCAGGCCTTTTATAAAATCCATGGAGATACTCTCCCATTTACCAGCTGGTATTTCTAAGGGATGCAACAACCCTCCTACCTTTAAACGCTCTGCTTTGTTTACTTGACATTTCTGGCAACTGGTTACATAATGGTGGACGTCCTTTTTCATACTGGGCCAGAAAAATTGCCTACAAAGAAGCTCATAGGTCTTCTGTATGCCTGGGTCTCCCGCACTAGGATTGTCATGACATTCATATAGGACCTGCTGCCTATAATCCTCTGAATTGGGAACACATACTCTATCTCTATAGAGCAAGTACTCATCCTGAATGGAATACTGTTTCCATTTGAATCCTTGAGTCAACTGACCCTCAACCACTGGGGTTTGCTTGGGTAATACAGGCTCAGAATCCTCAATGTCATCTGACGACGTATACTCGGACTCATCATCATCCTCAACGGAAGCTGCCGTATTCTTGGATGAACTGGCAACAGCCCCGAGAACTGGTTCTGGAGTCTGTAACTGTCTGCTCTGGACTGAGTTCCAGATAGTAGAGAAGAATGCATCATGCTGGCATTTCCCTCTCAAGGACTCGAGTAACTCATTACGAATCTGAGTAAAACTCAGCTCGTTTATCATAGGCATTCTGCTAAGGGCATCTGCTACTGTATTGAATTTTCCACGTCTATATCTGATAGACATGTCGAACTCTTGCATCAACTCTGCCCAACGAGCTTTCCAACCTCTAAGCTCAGCTTGATTGCAAAGGTATTTGGGACTCTCATGGTCTGTCAGGACCTCAAAGTTGGCACCATACAAATAATGCCTCCAAGTCTTAAGGGCATGGACTATAGAAAAGAGCTCCTTTTCATAGGCACTGTACCTAGTCTGAGCTGGCTCGAGTTTTTTACTCTCGAACGCAACTGGTCGTCCACCCTGAGTTAGCACAGCACCAACTGCAAAGTCGCTAGCATCTATTTCGACCACAAATGGCTGATTGGGGTCGACGACTTTTAGAACTGGTGCTATAGCTAAAGCTGTTTTGAGAGCATCAAGGCTCTCCTGCTGTGCGGACTCCCAAATGAACTCCTTTCCCTTCCTCTTAAGAAGATTTGTCATGGGAACTGCTATCTGAGCATATTCCTTGACAAATCATCTGTAATATCCCGCCAAACCAAGAAAGATCTGAAGTTCCAAAATATTCTGAGGTCTCAGCCAACTGAGTATGGCTTTAACCTTATTTGGGTCCATCTTAATCCCATCTGAAGAGATAATGTGACCCAAATATGCTACTTCTTCAACGAAGAATTCACACTTGGATTGTTTAGCATAAAGCTTATGCTTTCTGAGCAGTCGAAACCCCTTTCTGAGGTGTTTTAGATGCTCCTTCCTCGTATTGCTGTAAATGAGGATGTCATCTAAAAATACGACTACAAACTTACCCAAGTATGGTCTGAGGACACTGTTCATCAAGGTCATAAAGGTAGCTGGAGCATTTGTGAGCCCAAATGGCATCACCTTAAACTCATAATGACCGTGACGAGTCCTAAAAGCTATTTTCGAGGCATCTTCCGATTTTATACGGACTTGATAATATCCCAATCTGAGGTCTATTTTGCTGAAAAACTTAGCCCCGTCGAGTTGATCAAACAACCCGAGGCATAGGATATTTATTCTTAATTGTGACTTTATTGAGGGCTCTGTAATCTACGCAAAGACGCATAGACCCCTCTTTCTTTTTCACCAATAGGACTGGTGAGGCCCATGGTGAACTACTGGTCTGAATTTGGCCTTTCCCAAGATAGTCTGTTAACTGCCTAGTTATTTCTTCATCCTCTGTTCGGCTGACCCGATACGGAGGTTTAGAAACAGGTGTTGTACCTGGTACTAGGTTTATTACATGATCTACCTCTCTGCTAGGTGGTAAACCATGTGGCAAATCTTCAGGAAAAACATCTTTAAATTTAGACAATAAAGTTTCTAATTTACTGATTTTCTGCTGAATAGAACTGGAAATAGAAACTTCAGGAATAAACTGAAAGTCACATAAAAATACCTGATGGTCTTCGTCTCCGATTAGTTGACAGAGTTCTGAACTGCAGACCATAGGACTATTGGGAACATCATGCTCCCCATGCAACTGGATCTCTCGGCCTTTATGCTAAAAGCTGAGGGTGTTGGCAGTGATGGAATTGGTTAGAAGGGACGAGTTATGCAAGATAAAGGAAAGAGAAGAGGAGCTGAGGGGCGGCAAACGATGGGAGAAGAAAGCATTATGTCTATAGCCAACAAAGAGAGACTAGCAATGGGTAAGAAGAGATGCAGAAAATGAGAGAGTTGAGGTCATGGTGGTAGAGAGAGGAACAGGGATAAAAACATAGATCTAAACACTGCAAAAGCTAGTGCCCAAATCTGCTTGCTTGAAATGTGCTCTGATGCCAAGTTGTAGGCTAAAAAACCTGAGTGCTCAAGGGAAATGCAAGAATACTGCAGAACCTTTCTGCTGAAACCCAGGTCGGAACGGGTCATTTGTTAAATATTTATGAATTTTTTTTTCTAGGCCACGTTCCGAAACGGAATGGGCAACTATGGTACCAAGTTATGAACTTAATCACAGATATGGCATTACATAAGAATGATAATCTATAAATGATGAGCAAATAGCAATTTCCAACTAAGAATACTGAATGAAAATCAACTATAGTGAATATCTTATCCCAAACTAAGTAGAACGATGAGTCTTCTACAAAGAACTCAAGAGAAAACCAAGTCATACACTATCAAATGAAATACAAAAAATTGGCAACAGCTCCCTTCAAAATACTGTATCTAGACGTCCCCAAAAGCCTTGGGAATAAAAGTGATAGCCTCATCTTTAAATTTACACCAAGGCCCACAGAGTCTTCTTCTGGACATGCAACATGTCACAAGCTATTAATATTATGTGGGCAGTTCTAATGCCACATATGAACTTTGCTCAATCATTTTGAGCCTCTCTCATAACAGGCTTCTACGTGATGAGTTTTCTGCCATGGATGAGTTAATGCCTTTGTGATCTGCACAGGCTCATTGTGTGCATTTCAGATGAATTATAGATTATTTACGAAGATTGATCAATCCTTTCGTTGCTTGTATGATGAGTAAAACTTTTGACTTATGCAAGTAGGCTTTGATTCAGTAAGATGCTATTCCCTTCAAGGGCCTAGTTGACTTTCAAATAAAAGTAACATTTTGAAATGGTGATTTTGTGATACATACTTATGAGAAAGTCAAATTTCATGTTCAAAGGAATAAGTTTGAAAATCCTTCAAGATGTCTTGACATTATGTTAGAAAGTTACAAGTACATGAAGGCTCTAGTTCAAGGGGGATTTCATTTAATATAGAAAATCTTTAAACAGAAAGGATAAACATTAGCACGTGCATGTGAGCCTCCTCATCATAGCTCTAGAAGGAACACCATCTAAAGATAAACTACAGCCACATTGTCCTAAAAGGGAAAATGGTAAATTTGAAATGCATATACACGAGAAATCTCTGCGCTACGAATATAAAAAATATTGACATGGCAACCTATTGCAGATCTGACATTATAAAAGAGACAACATTTAAAAAATGCTTTGACACAAACACCTCAAAGTAGCTGCAACTTTAAGCAAGGCAGGGTCAACAAGTTACACGATTGCAACTGAAAATTGTGAAAAATCATTAATTTTCTGACCTAAGCAAGGTGGACGAGGTTCTAATACATTCTACCAGTAAGGGTGGTCCAAATAGGAGTTCTTCCATTGGATTCAAACTTCAAAGTGGGGTTGTGAAGTTTGATTTCGACAGTGAGAATCTAGATTTAATTGCCTGAGATTCCACAAGTTCTTTTTGATTTTTGTTTGTATTGAAGATGCCACCAGCCTTGATGCTGTGTTTTTGATGTGCTTTCGGTTATCAAGTATCTGACTGATGCTCAGCTAAATCACTTGAACTTGGGTAATGCTGGCCTTCTGTAGTCAAAGTTTAACAAGCTTTCTCAGTGAAAGTAAAATTTCATCACATACAACCTTTATCTAAAATTTCCCTTCTTTTGGCCGTTAGAACTAATGACAACTTACGTATTTTGTGATCTGGCATCAGCTTCCACTGAAGGGAGCATTTCATATCCTTCCAATGACAAACATCCAGGTAGTGACTTATTTCGCTCTTATTTAAAGTGTTATACGTCAAGTCCAAGAAAACAAGTTCTAATTGGTGGATCTCAAACTCTGATCTATACAATGCTGATTTGGTTGTGGGAAACTCACAAAACTGGCAGCTCCTGGTGGAGATGATGTTCCATATCCATCTGGCCATAGTCAACATGGAAGGTTCCATCCCCATAATGTAGTGCAGGGACAAGAAGTGAAGCTACATTGTGAAGCAAGAGCTGACTTTTACATAACTGCAAGGAGTGATGGGGTTGTTCTTGCTCCTGGTGATGATTCTGATATGCGCCAGGTGATTTATGATGGATTTAGTTTTTCAAGGCCTGACCATTGAGAAAAAAGATTTAAAAGTGAATAAATCATTGATTGCATCTCTGTGTTGGATCCCTTGTGTGCTATGCTGATTCAGAGCTAAATTTGTAGATCCTTTAATCACTTGTCAGTTGGGCTTAGATCAACAGAAACATGGTAGCTTCTGTACTTGATGCGTTCGAGGATTGCCTTGGAGGCTGAAAATGTAAATTCTCAAATTTGTGGTAACAGCTTTGGATCAAGGATGATTCTTGGGGAAACAAGGTAAAAGATGAAGCAGGGTTTCCAGCATTTGCTTTAATCAATAAAGCTACACAAATGGCATTACAACATGGGAGTGCAGAATTTGATCAGGTTTGTCTTCTATGCACATTGACTCGATTTTAGTTTTAATTATTACTTTTGTTAAATTTTCTGAAATATTACAGCTTCAATATCCAATACCTTCTGTACTTTGATGCTGTAATTCCAAATCTTGCATGTAAGAGGCTTGTGATTTTTTGAAATATTTTATTTCAAGAATCATTCTGGAAATATTGTGGTGATTTAAATCTTACAGTCAGTAAGAACTTTCTTAACGCTGCAAGACTTCGTCCTCCTTTTGTTCTAGCTCTTGATGTGGTTTCCATAAGTTCCAGTCAAGGAAGCTCACTCTTGAATTCTACCAAATTATGGTACCCAAAACTTGAAATATATAAACATGGATTTTCATTTCAAAATATTTGAATCACTATGATGAGAATTCTCACTCAAGAAAGCCACTTACTCGATCTGATGCTAAATTCTGCTCTTGTGTAACTGAGATTGATACAAAAGGTAGTCAACCTTATCATGTTACGAAGTGCATGCTGATTTATTTGATTGTAACATGCCTTTGAAAAGTTTGAATCAATCAATCTTGTGCCAGGTGGACCTGACATCATATGATCCATCCATTATAAATGAATCAGTGTTGTGGACATGGAGTGCCGATGTTGGACGTGGATACAGATGTCTTAGGCCGGTGGGCAACATCCATTTGAATCTTGATGCTAATCATGGAGACTTGAAGCATGGTGGTGTGCATGATGGAACAAACTTGATTCTGTATAAGTGGATAAAAAGGGAAAATCAGAAATGGAAGATTCTGTAATCTACCGTATTTGCATGCTCTTAAATGCATATGTGTAAGCATTTCTGGAGAATGAGGAGACCAATTATTTTTTGTTGCCTGTGGTAAATCAAAGTTGGCACTAGTTGATTTGTTTTCTGGATTTCAGGACAAAAAGCTGAAGCTCTCTAGAAGCCCAGTGAATGTATTTTGGGTCAGTGGCAGTCCTTGGCTCTCTCCACTAGTAGCAACCTTACGCCAACGAAAATCTTTAGATTTCCTAAAATGGTTTCAGGAACTCATATATTTCAATTATAGGATTTTGTATGAAGCCTATTAATTAGGAGAATATATGAGGAGCTGTGCTTTTCTTAAATTTTAGCATTGTATGGTCCTCAAACTTGATGAATTGCTTAGTTTTGAGTATACTGTCCAATTTTCTGAGCCTTAATATGCTTGAATGGTAGGTGGCAAATATTTTTTCAATTCTTGTGCTGCCTACAGGGTTTGCACATAAATTACTTGAATGTTTCTGATGTGTCTATGTGGAGTAGCAAGGTTTATTGTTGTTGAAACAAAATTTTTGTGTAATCCTACAATTTCTGCGTGTCGCCGTGTCTTGGTCAATCTGCAGTTTGAAGCTTTAAGACCATGCTTGGTTTGATTTCTTGAGTTGTCCGAACTCAGATGGGGAATTTTGTTAATCGTCTTTGAGGATCATGCACAATACTTTAAGCTGTTCATGATTCCTGTTAACACAAAGGTTCAAATCTATATAATAGAGCATTCTGTATTTTTACTTCTGTGCTGTCTCTCTCAGTTGTTCCAAAGATGGGCCAAGTATCATCTTGATTCCAGTTTCCCTTTCTTTATCCTCTATGACGAGTACTTACTTCTTAAATTAGACAAGTTCATGACTAGTCATGGACAAGCTCAAGTCTGGAATTTCATTTCTTCAAATGGTTATGTTCAATGAGCATAAAAACTTAACATGTTTGAGAGTACGCAAGCTTGTGAAATATTCACTTGTAGTATGCAAGCTTTTTTCTAGGGTATTAATGACATGCACCCGTGTTTTATGAGTAGTCTTATGTACTGTTTGAGAGAGAGAGAGAGAGAGAGAGAGAGAGAGCTGCAGCAGGCATAAGAGAGAAACGATTGGCTAGTGAAAGGGATGTGCAGTCAAAGGGAACTGCTTTTCTGATGTGTAATAAATCCAATTACAGTAAACGAGTAAGGGGATGTATAATAGTGATTCTCTTGACTTATGATTTCTCACAAACAATCACAAAACTGTTAACTCCAACTGATTTCTAATTTCGAATTTCAAACAACAATGGCATGGAATGGAAGATTCGGTAAATTGTAGCAGTGCTCGGGAGACCTCAAAAACCTGCATTTTATAGAACTTCTCAGTCTTTTGAAAGCTTTCACTTATAAAAACTATATATGCTTGTATGAAAACCGTCATACATTTTATAATATTGGTTTTTGAGGAAACTTGCCGGTTACAATTCCTATAGTTTGCTGATTTTCCCGAGCACTGAATTGTAGAGTCCTGATTCTCCCTTCCCCATGGCACCAAAGATTCAAGGTGAGCTGTTGCCATACATTGGATTGACAGGAGGGTAACAAGTTTATTTTGAGTAACTTAGTGAAAGCAACTTGCAATGTAGTCCATCTAATTCGTCTGTCAATCTTCCAAGTTTTTTTGTCTCAGATGTCATAAAGGGACCTTGCTTTGATCATCCCCATGGGGCAACATCGGAGCTACATCGGAGAACCATCATATGTCCAAAACACAAGAATGTAACGGAAGGCCTTGAGTTAACTTCATAGGTAGAAGTATGACCTACATAGTGAAATACGTTGGCGGTAGAAAGAAATAATGATGAATGGTAAGGTAATGCTTTGTCCTTGGCATTTCACCATAAGTTTCGCACACAGATAAAAAATCATTAACTTTCTTGTGAAGACAACCATATGTTTCCAAGGCAAAGGGGATGAAATCTTCATCGGGTGCACGATCATTATAATCTCGCTCTTTTTCTTGAGTTGTGTGAGATGCAGCGGCCCCTTGCGTGGTGGAAGAATGACGAAGGTGGTCTTGACGAGAGGGATCAACAATGACAATATTTTCTAAGAGTACAAATATCATCACGCGAGAGAACAAAGTCAACTCGTCGTTGAGAAGATTGCGCAGAAGGCTCTGGTAAAATATGTGTCTGTTTTCAAACAACATGAAAACCACTATCATGAGCAATAGCAAATAGGGCATCACGAATGAAATCATGTGAAATAATACGTTCTCCACCTTGGGGGCACCGCATAAGATGAGTACCCAAGGAATCCCACACATGCCCACATGCCCACATGAACACTTGAATAATTAATTTATATTCATTTTTAGTGAATTTGTCGTATATTTGAAATCCCTAACTTTTGCATCGACTCAATTTATTTGGGGTCAGTAAGAGTATTCTTTAGAGAATCACGTGTGTGATCTTTGAAGGGTGGAGGACCACTTCAATGTGTCATTTCAATGTTATAAAACTTGATTTATGGTTTCTCACTTGATAGTTATGACTTTATTCTTTTTGCTTGTCCTTCAATGACATAGCTAAAACTTTGTGCTTGTTGAACATGAAATTGCCTCGCTTCTCAAAAAATACAATTAGTGAGAATGTGGCCTATATTTTAATCATTGTAGAAGCACAAAAATTTGTACTAGGCTTCATGCTTCATGGCCCCAAATTTCAACTAACCATCAAATACATTCAAAATGATGGTGGACATGTTGAATTTCACACATGTGGATTGTCCACAACATGTACTTGTGATCTCCTTAGGTGTGTAGATGCACCAAGATCAAGACTAGATTGAGATTCAAAATCAATCTTAGATCCTATGGCAAAAACACACTCCTACATGCATTCAATCACTTCCAACTCTAACTCACACGTGTGGGAAGTGTTCCAAAAGTATTCTAAGTAAAAACAAGCTGCCCCGGGTAGAGAGAGAAAAACCATCATGAGCTCTCGGGTAGAGAGAGAAAACTAGAAATTCAATGACACTCAAAATCCACTCAATCTCAAAATCAATTAGATCCAAATGAAGAGTACAATGATACTAGTAGATTCATGAGCTACCACTATGCTTAACTATGATTGGATCACACTTTTCCACCTCTTAATCCTATTGGACCATTGATCCATGCATCTCTAAATTCTATTGGACCATATTCAAGCACACCTCAAATTTCTATTGGACCACACATGGTTCCACCTCCAATTCCTATTGGACCTCTTAAACTTCATCAAACAAAAGCATTACACTTGTCTACACTCTAATTGGCACAAGTTTGGCCTCTTACTCTATTTTGGCTCAATAGTGACATTACAAGTGAAAATGGATAATTTGCCATCTATGCCAAATTTGACCCTATCAACATCCTACACCTAAATGCTTGACTATGAGATTCTATGAGACCCCTATATCGAACATTTTGATTTACTTTACAATTCTCCACATGTGGGAACATCCTCCACACATGTGAGATTCACTTACAAACTTCTATCATAAAAAATACCAAGCTAGACTTTTGCCAATTTCTCACAGGACAGATGCAAGAAAAAAATAATACAATAACCTTACATACTATAGACAACACAATAATGTGAAAAATGCAAAAAGGGTCCATATAAAAGAACAAAAGACGGTACAACGATCGAAAAGAATTTGATGAATTCTAAAAGACCTATAAGAAAGGAGAACGAGGGGGACAAAGAAAGTAACTAGAGAAGAATATCCAAAGCTCAGCAGTCTCATGAATGCCTTACGTCCACAACCCTCTTGGAGGATCGTGATGATGCTGAATAATGATGAGTAGCTTCAGGAGTACCTAAGGGCACCAAGCTGGAAAAGGGTCGACCCCTACTATGCACCAATTAAGAGAAGAGACCCTTGGGAGAAAACAGCCGAGCGACAGATCAATTGGCCTTTTTTCCAGGAATTGACTCAAGCTCAACTGTGATAAAGTATCGAGACGCACTACTAAAGTTTGGATATGCCTATAGAGAGAGTGCATATACGGTAGTCCAAGAAAGTGCAGATTATTGTTTATCCATAGTCTTTATCATGGCTTTGGAGTGCTACTGGGATAAGGGACTACCACCTATAAAGCTGGACGTAAATCAACCTTCTTACAAATCCATGAGAAAGAAAGTAATTGTCAATGCGTCCATACCATGCGCGTGGCGCTTGCTTAAGGCCATAAAGTGCTTTGTGTAGTTTACATACCTTCTGTTCTTGCCCTTTTGCCATGAAGCCCTGCGGTTGGACCATGTAAACTTCTTCCTCTAAGTCACCATTCAAAAATGCGGACCTCACATCCATTTGATGGATCTTCCATCCAAATGAGATGCTAGGGCAATGATAAGACGTAGCGTAGTCCACTTAGCCACTGGAGCAAATGTCTCTTCATAGTCAATTCCTTTTCTTTGCTCATAACCCTTCACTACTAGGTGTGCCTTATGCTTTGCTATCGTGCCATCCGCATGAAACTTTGCTCTAAACACCCATTTGTTGTCAATGGGTTTCTTTCCAAGTGGTAGATCGACCAACTCCCATGTATCATGTCTGTGGATGGATTCCATCTCCTCTCCATTGTCCTTTGCCACTCTTTGTGATCTTTTGCCTCCCCCTAGGCTCTTGAATAGGTGGTGTTATTTCATACTCGCCCTCTCGACTCTCTTCTTCACGGGCATCATCTTGTGGAGCGTCTTCTTCATCTTCTTCTTCCAAAATTGTGGGAAGTCTTTTGATGCTTTCACCACTTGCATGGTCTTCATCTTCATATCTATGCGTCTCAACAAAGATCACATCTTTGCTAATGTGAATCTTGTTCATTACAGGATCAAAACACCTATATGCCTTCGTCCTCTCGTCATAACCGATGAAGATACACTTGATTGCTTTGGCATCAAGTTTCTTTCGCTCTTCCTTTGGCACATGTACATAGGCCTTACATCCAATGACACGAAACTTGTCAATTTCTGGCTTTTTCCTGTAAATGCTTCTTTGGGAGTCACATTTGGAACCGTAACTGTAGGGCTCCTATTTTGCAAGAAGTTGTCGCACTGCACACTTCCGACCAAATTGAACTGGTCAAGCCCATTTGCTTCATCATGGAGTGTGCACTGTCCATAATAGTCCTGTTTTTCCTTTTAGCTACACCATTACTATGCGGCGTGTGTGATTGTGTGAATTGTCTTTTGATGCCGTGTTCTTTGCAAAAGTTCTCAAAATCATCAAATTGGTATTCGCCCCCTCTATTTGATCTTAGTACTTTGATGCGTGCATCCAGTTAGTTCTCTACCAAAGTCTTGAACTCCTTGAAGCGAGCAAAAGCGTCGGATTTCTTCTTTAAGATATAAATCCATGTCCTCCTAGAGTAATCATCTATGAAAGTCATAAAATAATATGCTTTCCTCAACGACATGGTCTTTATTGGGCCGCACAGGTCGCTGTGAATAAGTTCCAGTGGTTTCTTAGCTCTTGTAGCTCCACCTTTCTTGAATGTCTCCTAGTGATTCTTTTCCATGATGCATCCTTCACATATTGCATGATGATCATCCTGCAATGCCGGTAACCCTATTACCATCTTTAGCTTCGCCATCAATCTCAAGCTCCCATAGTTCAAATGACCAAGTCTTCTGTGCCACAACTCAGATTGAGATGGTGTTGAGATAGCGAAACCCATATTCTCTTGGATTTGCAGCATCTAATTTACAAAGGCCATAGTTACTATCTCTATAACTTTTTGCCACCACTTTATGATTGTGGTTCATATCCCTCATAAGGCATCCATCCTTGACAAATTCAACCTTAAGATGTTGATTAGCCATTACTCCAACAGAAAGCAAACTCTTTTTGAGTCAAGGAACCTAAATCACATTAGGGATGTTCTTGATTTTACCATCAGGAAACTGCACAGGTACATTGCCCACACTCTGTATTTGGCATTCCTCCCCATTGGCTTGAGTGACCTTATCCCCATCATGGATTGGTGAGAATTTCTCAAACCAATCATGTTTCCCGATCATATGCCTTGTGGTGTCTGAATCTATGAACCATCTGGCACCATCATCAACCTGGGATGCCAATGCCGATGAGAAGACACTTGTTTCGTCATTCTCCATCATCTTCGGCAATGTTGCCTTGTTGAGTCACTTTTCCCATCTTTATGTTCGCTTGCTTCTTGTAAAACTCGCGTGCCCAATGACCCGGTTTGTGGCAATAGTAACATTTGCCTTTCTTCCCTTTTTCTCTTTTGATGACGACTCTCCCTTGTCATCATCATCCTTGGATTTCTTGGGAATCCTTTTCCATCCTTTCTACTTGCCTTTAGCAAGCAAGGCTTGATCCTCCTGTGGAGTTTGCCTTGACTTCACCACTTCGCGACGCTGCTCTTCCTGCAACATGATTCCGTGGAAGTCTTCAACAGTAGGCAACCTCTCACTCGAAGCAATGCCATAAGATGATCTCTCAGCTCCTTTATCCTCGTGAAGAAAGATCCCACTGATTTACTTTCTTCCATCCTTACTGCGTTCAATCTCGACTTTAAGAACATGGCCCGAGCTGGATTGCAAGTTTGAAATTGCATTCTAAGAGCTTCCCAAGCTCCCCTAGCCGTCGTGGCATCACTTATATGAGTGATCACGTGGTCTTTCAATGAAAGATTGACCAGGGACATTGCTCTCTATGCCTTTTTATCAAAGGCCCTCATGTCACCTAGAGTGGTATTTGTCTGGACTTCAATACCTGCCACAATATCCGATAAGTCTTTCTTCATCAAAATGCTCTTCATTTTGAATTTCTAGATGTTGTAGTTAGAAGCCCCATTAAGTTTGCTTGCATCGCCCAAAAGTGCGTCATTGATGTTTTCCATTTCCAAACTGCTTGAAACTCCACCTGTAGGCTATAAAGTGTATGCCAAAGCCAACTGTAATGTCAGAAATAAAAAATAATGACCTGCAATTTTTGGCTTACTAGGCCACCCGCCGCTCTTTCTCCAAATTGAAAGCCAAACTGGCGTCGCTTTTCGAAATGCTTCTCGTCACCAACTCCCAGCTACCTGTCCAGTGGAATGGTAAAATCACTTCTGGTGCACTCTGAACACTTTCTCCTCGACAATCACTCTGTTTTGGTGTATCGTACTTGCAGGTACAGTCAGGGTGCCCTTTGTTTGGAGGCTATCGCCTTTCGTTTGGCCAAAATAGGTTAAAGGAGGTGAAAATAAGGGCAATTTGGGTTTTTGAACTGTTTCTTCAGTGTGAAGAAACTTCACCTTTCAAAAAACCTTGGGACCCAACAGTTTTTTTCTCTTTGAAAATTTTTAATGAAAAGAAGGGTGCCTTTGCCCTTCAATTCTTCTGGACCCTCTCAAAGCCCATCTAAGGGTGATCCTCCATCCTGTGGCCCACGTTGATTGTGAGACTTGTTATCCTGGCCATTGATCTCTTGGATGGCTGATCCTACGACTACAAACCGCCTTGAGTGCTCAAGCTCACTCCTCAACACACCGGGCCCCCACTTTACACTATAGTCCTACTCACACTGGCCGTGTGACAGACCTGCGAGCTCCTACGGTCCTCCATCTCTCTCAATGTTCTTTTCAAGACAAAAGGCTATGGTTTCTCCCAAAGATCGATCTAGCATCCTCTCTCTGCCACGGCCCACAACGGCATTCCGCAATCAGACTTGTTTTACTAGGGCACCCTCCATCATGCACTTACAGTGCCAAAAATGATCTCCTACAACCAAAGATCCACAATTTTATGCCTGTAAACCCTAGTCATGAAAGAAGAAAAACTTCTTGAGCTATGCTCATGTTTTCTCTGAGCCACTTTTTGCAGCCTTCTACTGCACTCAGGTCACCCTACAATCAACCATCACCTGCTTCAAATAGATCTTCAATTGGCTTCAAACTGAATCCACACTAGGCAGCCTTTTTATGGAGTTCTTTGCTTCCGTTTAGCTTCTCGTTTTAGCCGACAGTCCCCTGCCTCTGAATCTTCTTACAGTTTCAAGCTATCCCACAAATCTCCACAGACTCAGTTTTGTGCTTCCTAGCCAACAAACCGTCGTGAATTCGTAGCTCTCTGTTTTTGTCCAGTGATTCTTGCCACCAAGGGATCTGATACCAAGTTAAGAAAAATAGTTTAAACACCCGACCCCATCAATTACCTCAACACAACATCAAGTGCAACAAGACAAGACAACAGAATAGCTCACCTCAAACTGTATATTCAACTGATAAGCAAGTACAAAGATAAAGTTGCTTAAAAGCATTCAAAGGGCTCATAAAAGAAAGACGACCCGATAATTCTAGAACTAAGCACATGTGGTGCCATCGAAATAAGAAAGCACTGTATAAGTTGATCATTGCTATTTTAACTCGATTTGGGTATCCGTGATGTTGAGGATGATCAGCGCAAAAGCCTTTCCATCCTTCAGCTTCCATCTGGCAATTGCTGCGTCGTCTGTATCGGGTTTCCCTTCTGCACTTGTAACAACGCCATACAATTCTTTAGCCATTAGTATAGTTTTCATCTTAAATTTCCACAGACGGTAATTGGCTCCATCAAGCTTGTCCATGATAGGACTGGCTTTCCCTTGGAAATCCATGTGGAAGAATTAGTAAGTGATAGGAGAAACTATCAGTGACTTAAGTATGAAAATCTGATATTAAAAATACAGAACAAGAAAACAATTACTCTATCGGCTAGTAGAGTCTTGTACTGTGGAAGCATATCAAGCTATGAAAATAGTTCTGATACCATGTTGGAGAGAGGGAGATGAACGAGAGTTGACAAAGGTGTCATATGTTAGAAACGAAAAATTAGCTCAGAGGGGTAAGACGAACACGAACGAGAAACAAACTCGAATGAGAAACAAACTCAAACAGAAATTGTTCTGAACGTAGAACAAAAAACTGTCCACACAGTGAATCATGAAGCCACCATCGATAGTTTCCACGAAACCACCAAAACTGCAAGTGTTTTCGTGAATCCTCCCTAGATTTAACTCCATCAGCTTTCTATGGCTGCCCATGGCCTTCTACAGGCTGAGTCATGCTGCCAAAGCGCCCTCCTATGGCTTCTTACAGATCTAAAAAGGGCCACCTACAATGAAAGATCCATGACTTTTCACCTGTAAACTCTTGCCCTATGAGAGATATTTTTCTTGCGCTTTGCTCACATCACGTTTGCATATGTCGCATGTCTTCTTGTCGTTGTCTTGTTGCATGTTCCTCCCTTTCGATCTGCCTTCTTGAGTCCTCTGCTTCTGTTGGTTTTGATATGGTCTGCGTTTCGACTCCCTCTTAGGATAAGATTTTTTTTCGACTGGTCCTTACACTTAGAATTTGCTTTGAACAGGAACACAGATCATGCTACACAGTAACACAGACATAAAGCACTCTCCACATCAAGCTCATGTAGCAAACTGTATTTCTTAAAATGAAAATACGCTGTACATATAATTCTTCACTATGGCAACCCATGCATGGCCCAAGTTGCCATTCATGGGACACATGTCCCATTGACTCGCCTCATGGCGAGGCCAACTGATCTTTATCCATTGATAGGACCTTCAATACAATAACACAATAGTTCTATTTTAATTCTAACTCCCTCCCTTAAAGTAGAGTCTACTTTTTTATACAGTCATATACATAGCTTTAAAGTCAACAAACTTTAAGTATAGAAAGCTTTGATCTAAACTTATCAAACTTGTCTCTAATAAGTGGCTTAGTGAAAATGTCAGCTAGTTGTTCATCCGTGTACTACAATGAACTACATGAATTTCACGACGCAATAGCCTCTCATGTATAAAGTGATACTGAATCTCAATGTGTTTCATTCTCGCATAGAACACTGGATTTTTTGCTAGCTGAATGCCACTCTAACTGTTGCTATGTATAGTCGTGGGATTTTCATGTTTCATGCAAACTTCATTCAAGGTTTGCCTCAACCATATAGCTTCATGTGCTGCACTACACATTGACTTATACTTTGCTTCTGTTGTGGATAGAGCAACTGTACTTTGCTTTTTACTAGACCAGGAAAAGCAACTGCCACAAAGCTGGAATACATACCCTGTGGTGGATCTACGATCATCATAGTCACCTCCCCAATCTGCATCCACATAGCCACATAACTCAGGTAAATGCTCATGCTTCCTATACACCAAGCCGTAATCGGAAGTGCCTTTTACATAACGCAAAATGCGCTTAGCTACCTTCCAATGCGTTTCCCTTTTCAAATGATGTAGTTGTAGCTGTCCATGCCAAGAGGTGACCATCATGCTGAAGGATGTCAACCTTGTGTTCAGGGTACAAGATACATATGACAAATTTGTTGAGTACTTTAGACCAACTACATCCTCTCCTCCAAAAGAAGCTATAGAAAAAAAAAGTGGAAGCAATCTCAATAGGCCCGGCTTGTATTTTGAGTTCAAAATGCGAGTGTTTCAAGAAAAAAGAGATCTCTTGACCCTCCTAATAAAGCCGAAGATTCTTCAAAGCCGTCTCCTCCTAAAACTTCATCTCCTCCTAGAAATCAGTCTCCTTCTCCTCCTAAAAAATTTTCACTTCCTAAATCTCAATCTCCTCCTCCTTTTAAAGAGTCCTCTCCTAATAGATCTCCTAAATCTCAATCTCCTAAATATCTTAAATCTCAATTTCCTTCTACTTCCCCCCATATTAGGTCACCCCCTTGAGCATAAGAAGAACAATTAGATAAAGGTTGAATCGATTTTAAATGACAATTCATTCCATTATTTATCTGTATTACTTCTTGCACCCCCTGTACTTGCTTTTGTAGATTCTCCTAAATATGTATAGACAAATAATTCCTCAATACTTATCTTAAAGGTCTAGGTCCTAGATACAGTTTTAAGATGCCGAAGTCTAATTTAGGTCTTCCCCTTAGTAGATTAGGTACTGGTGAATTAGAAAGTAGGAATAACATGTTAGGAGACAATGTAGGAGGGAGGGCCATTCAATATTGGATGGAGATTTTCCAGACCCCATGGTTTATAGATGTTGCATTGTTTTCCTTACATTTCATGGCTATATTGACTTCCTTGACTGTAAAAGTTTGCACGCTGATATGCTTAAGTATGTCAGACTGGGGACTACGCTGCTCGTGCTCCCATACATAACCAAGTAAGTGTAAGCTTTTCAGATTTTATAAAGATGATTTTTTCATATGAAAAAACATATTGCTTTCTAATTGCAGTGATCACTGGAGCTTATATGTGCTATCCTTATATATCATTGATGAGGGTGTGTAATCCAATTTGTATAAAGATGAACTTTATTACACACACCCACAAAATAGCGAGGAGCCATATCAAGAAAATTCTGGAACTCTTTCCAGTACCAGGTGCAACAGCCTATATGAAGCTCAAAATGGTGATGCAGAGATAATTTTTTTGTAATATCGGTTCAATGCACGCTTTTAATGATTGTAGATTACCAACAACATATCACGCATGCACTGATTTGATATTCCATCAATATTCTTCTTGGTATCCGTTCGACGCGCGCTTGTTGCCTTTGTAGATTTTAATATTATCTCGTATGCATTGATCCAATATTGCATAAAGTTTAACAGGTTCATTCTGTCAACTGTGGTTGGTATATGATATTCAATGCCAAATATTTTTTCAATTGGCTTGCACAACAAGATAAGCTTCTAAACCGTTGGAGATAATCTATTAGTTAACAATAACATTCAGATATTCATAATTCCTAATAACTTGTCATTGATTAATAACATGTACTTGTCTTTTTGTTTTTTCAGTTCAAATGCCCGAAGGTCTCCCCAATGGAGATAATGTATTTTTGACAGGAGGCAATCATTAGAGGAGTTCTAAATCCAAAAAAGACCCTTTGTAAAGATTCTTTTTATATTTTTTCTCTATTTTTTCTTACACATGGACCAATCAAAGCACTCAAATTTGAAATCTACGTAACGTAACTTTTTGAGTTCACACTAAAATGGCATAACTTTTTAGTAGTAAGTCCGAATTTAGCGAAGTTTGGTGCATTGGAAAGTGCTCAACAAGGGCTTTCCAATGATATGTTATATGACATACTTTTGAACTACGATTAAAAAGTTATGGCAAGTCAAAAGTATTAGTGTTATAATATTTTAATAATATAAACATCATCTTGCACGAATTCTTATAAGGGTCTTTTTGGAGCTCAAAACTCATCTAATGAAAACTTGTGATCGAAAATTCATATCCTATTTCAATTGTAGAGTGTTCTCCACCGAAGTTACTTCCAACTGGACAAAATGGATTTAGAGATCATAGAATAGAATGACCCTCAACTTGAATAATAATACTCAAGTTGAGCGGTTCATATATTATCAATAAAGATGTGTACAGAAAATTATATGACATAATACAAAATTACATTGTTCAAATTCTATGGATCTTCAATTTCAATGGAGGTTCCTATGTCTTTGTATTTTATATGCTCTTCCTCCCTTGCTCTTACTTGCACAAGATAAAATGTTTAAGTTCATTTATCTTGTAAAACAGATTAACTAAGAAATAGAAAAAAATGAAAATTTTCATATGGCATAACTTGCCTTTACACCATTCAATTGAAATTGATAGTATTGAGGTAGATCGAATTGCAAAATTTCTAGTTCCGATCGAATGTGATTGAGACACCAATCTTCCTCAACCTTGGCCATAGCAAGAATGTTGTTATTTCTTTTCATTGTTATTTGAAGTTGCTCTTGATGGTTTATTGCAAAATCTTAATCAAGTGCCTTCCACTCATTTTTGCATTTTATCCATCTTCTATAATACAACCACAAACTGAGCATTTGTTTTTCGATGTGATATCTAATTGAAGAGTTACATAGTCTACACTCAACTTGCTAATTTGGTTTCGTATCCCAACCATCATCCAAAAATTCGACGATTATTTCATCACTCAAATCCTTACAAATAAACTTTGTTTTTGTTCGCCATTGCATTTGGAAAAAAAATCAACAAAAATAGAAAAAAGAGAGATACCAACTTAATCTATTATTATTTGAATCAATGCTACATTTTAATATACTCTGAATATCCATATACAGTCTAGATTGAAAACTTTCTGAAATTGCTGAATGTGGAGAAATCCATTCCTCACTCAAAAAATTTGGTAGAGGATATGGCTCTAATTTACCACTAAACCATTTCTATCAGGAATATAGGTGTGATCATAAAAAAACTCCTGATCCTAAAAGAAACTTTGCAGATCGACCTCTATATTGTAAAATATTGATATTAGAATGTATGGCATCAATTATTCCCGCAATCGATTGAACTGGTTGCCATTCAATGAAATTTGATGGATACAAATCTACAAAATGAACAAAAATATCATGAGAATAATTTGAAATTTAATCTGAATATCCACATACTAATTGTATACTTACAATTGCATTTTCTTCTATCCTTTGGATACAAATCCTGAATGTTGAGCTCTCTGTGAAGATAAGTATGCTGAATCAAAACTTTCGTGATAGGTTGATCGACAACTGATACTTTGAAATCCATTATCCTACCTTTCCAAGAGCTTCTATATATGTTATTCAATCGTTTTCTTTTCCGGAAAGTGCCTTTTGAGATGGATGCATCAAGATCCATTGATATTAATGATATATTCTTGATATCCATTGATCTTTTACATTTTTTTCATCTCAAATATTGATTGCATCAATGGTTCCTCTTGGTCTCCAATTATGTGTAGCCATTAGTCCAAAGTATGTGTTCACAAGCTGAGAACGGAGAGAATGAAGAGAATGAGAGGTAAATCTATGAATGAGAATCCAAAATGTCTATGGAAGATAAGAACAGAGAGAACAAAGAGAATGAGAGGTATACCTAAGAATGGCAAGAAGTTACTAAACTACAAGGATAAGCTAACTACAGTTTATGACTATTGATGTCAAATCAACCTCGAGTGTACAAAGACGGGCAACAAAAGAGTATTCAGGCAGTTACCGTGGTCCAATCACAATCATTTGTTCTGCCCGGAAGGATATTTGAAAATCACAAAAATTTGGCCCAAACAATTTCTGTCCGTCAACCATTGTTACAATTCATCATAGAAGGACACCATTGATTGGGACACATAAGCATTGAAAGCATGCGAAGTAAAAAAAAACATTTTGACAAAGGGCCCGTTTTGAGTTCTGATATCCCTTACTGAAATGTACCCGAAAATCTTGAGGAGGATGCGAATGAAAGTAAAGGGGACTTTGAAGATGTGGACGTCGATGTGAACCTACAAGACGAAGCTGGAAGTGATGATGGAGATAATAGCAATACATAGAATCGTCTCTAAAAGTTCTCTTTTTTTATTATAAATTAGATAATATGGATTGTAAGGCCTTGAAAGAGGCAATGGGTGAAGGGGGAATTGATTTTCTCCTTGATGCTTATATTGTACCTTTTTTGACAGCTAATATAAATGTTTTGCTACTACACAATTGAGATAAAAAATGTTGAGTGCATATTTTTTCATTAATACTACCACTAACAATCACAAGCAAAACAATAACAATCACAAGCAAAACACAAACAACAAAAAAATGCCATGGCATTCTCACTCACATTTCACTCTGATCTCATCCTCACTCTTCCCTCTCACACAATAGAAAAGAGTTTTTCGACTCTCAAAAACTAAAAAAGATGCGAGGAACCATCATGTTCCTACACCATTTTTTTTTTGGTCTAAAAAAAATTCGCATGGATAATCCACGTGGAAAATTTTCCATGCGCTATCCACGGACCTACCTCTCTGAATTTCCCGTAGATAGCGCATGGATAATCCACGCGTGGATAATTATCCACGCGGTGCCCATGCAAAAGTCGATCTCTTTTTGTTTGTGAGTTCAGTACGACATGGCATACAAAGCCACTATGCCTGTGCCGGTATCCAGTATCGAACTGCGGTGTCACGAAAAATGTTGCGTGGAACATCCACATAGTTTAAATTTTTCGGTTTTCGATCCTCGATGTATAGTTGTTGCCATAAGTGATGTTTGTGTGGATGATCCATGCGTGGATGATCCATGTGTGGATATTCCACATGCTCATATCCATGCCAATCCATGACTATATCCATGCGAAATGTTTTTTAGCCCCGTGACTTTCATTTGGATGTTGTGTGGATATTTGATGTTGTGTTTTTGTGCTAGACTGTGACATCATGGTGCTAGAGTGACAAATAGTGGTGCTAGATTGCCAAGTGTTAGTGTAAAATTGCTAAGCAAAAGTCTTAGAGTGAAAGTGACAATCTAAGATTGCTAAGTGGTAGTGTTAGAGTGCTATGTAGTAGTCTAAGACTATTAGGTAGCAATGCCAAACTAAGTAGCAATTTTAGATGTTGAAGTAGAAATTTCAAACTACTAAGTAGAGGTGTCAACTTGCTTTGTAACGATATTAGATCACTAACTAGCCTTTTTTATTGTTGAGTAAATTGAGTGTGCTAAGTAGCTCTAAAAGGAAGACACATGCCAAAGGCACATTCTTTGATGCGTTTGCAGAATGCTATTTAACAAACACCATACTTTGTAGTAGTGGATTGCTAACTAGCCTTGACAATATCAATGTGAAAATTTAATGAGTAGTTCAATAAAGAAAGCTACAAAAAAACAAGGAAGTAATAATCTCATAAAGTTCTACATAAATGTATAATTGTTCAATCAATAAATTATCAAAATACCACTGCATTCCTCATATGATTGCTATGTTTTACATGTTTATCTATCTAACTAATTAGCTAGTGAATCCTACCAATGTGATTTATCTTGCATGCCTTGACATTTTCTTTCAATATCTCCTATAGCTTGGTTGTAGGGGCTTGTCCTCGAAACATCAAGGGAAGCTTCTAATGGAGTTCAATGGTCACTCTCTTTGTTCCTCACTAAGTCAAGATCAAATGTTGTGGCAACATCTTGCTCATTTTCCAAGTCCAATTTTGCTTGCAACTATTCCACCTTTGAAGATTTCAAACATCTTTTTAGTACAAAAGTGGTACACTTAACCATACTTTTGCCCATGGCATTCCCTCACCAAATCTAGTACAACTAAACTTGATTCATTCAACTACCTTTTACAATATAACTAGTATAGATATACAAACTAGAGTCCAAGATGTGAAACAAAAGGCTTGGATTTGATGATGAGGGTTTTCTTTATCCATTCAACTCCCTATTAGAATGTAATTATTACTACGTATATACAACACTAGACTTCGAGTTTATGAAACAAAAATCTTTACTTTGCCAATGATGTGTAGTAGAAGGCAGAGGGTCAGGTTCCACCGTTCTGCATATTCACAACCTCTGTTTTCTACAAAAATAACAAGATTTCACACTTTCACCTGTAAAATATATAATGTAGTAATCTTATTGTAATTGTCTCACAGAAAAGTATATGAACAATGACGACCATAGTACATACTACAAACACTTCTCATAGACTAGATATGTCAAGAGTGTGCTTTAATTGAGTATAAGAATGATATGATCTTGAGTGTTGGGACTTGGGAAGAGTGCTTCTTCCTCTCGACTCTCGATGTCGTTAGCCTCTTCACCTTCTCCTTCTCCTTCTTCTTCTTCTGCTTGTTTAATTATATATATTTTAAAAACTTGCTCATTGCTCGTTGCTCCCCTCCACTGGCATCTCATCATTCGGTCTGCCGTGCCATACCATCGCCTTACATTTATTTTCTCGATTCTCGACGTCACTGGCCGCCTCATTGGTGTGCTGGGCCCGGGGGCCCGCGGGCTGAGCTGAGCTGCGGGAGGCCTGGAGCGATGGATCATGGATGCTGCTGCTCAGTGCTGCTGCTGCAACTGCCTTTTATTTCTTTTGGGTACGACACATTGGGCGTCATATTGCGTTGGGTACTTGGGTGTCGTAATTTTAGTTAGTTGGTCCTGACTCCTGAGTATTGAGGTAATCTGCAACCGAGAGCTGAATACTCGAGAGTCGAGAGTTATCTGGACCTGGCAAGTTGGCAACTACTAATGGTATGATTGTAGTCATTGGTCTGCGGAGTGAGTGTGGAGTGTGAACCATTGTGATCATTGGTCTCTGGAAATCGGTACCATAAAGCCAAGCTGACTGTGTAGCACTGTACTTGATTGATACTCACGGTAGGAGACTGGTGACTGTGGTAGTCTCTGGCTATAATGGCTTCTCTCAAACGGGTGCCAGCCCTCGGGGCCATTCGAACTTAGAAGAATGGTTATTGGACCATAATCCATCGGTATTGCAATTTGCAACGTCTCTAGGATACCAAAGTAAGAGAACTTGGAAGCTGAAGAAGACAAGCTAGCTCTTGGATGTGTCTAGACTCTAAAAGAAAGAGGCAAATCCAAAGACTTATTGATGTGAGAACGTTACCCACAAACTAGAAGCCACCTTTACTCTGGGAATGTTTGTAAGGAACAAGCATTAGTATGACATTTTGGTATAGCAGTTTCCAGCTATAACATGGTCTGTAGTCCATCTAAGTCTCGATGTTGACAGAGTGTCTCATAAGGAACTAGGAAATGATTAAATAACAATATCGTTTCTCGAGATCCGAAACTATTCGTTCTTCTCAAAACGGATTCGACTGAAGTGAAACTTGAATTGAAAGATTTAGGAGAGGAGAGCTTAAAACTTCAAAGTTTAAACTTTGAATCTTGTGAGCGCCAGGTAAAAGGCTGAAGATCCCTGGATCCTGAAGCTCCCTGATCTGGCACGTTGCACTGTTTTCTTTGTAGCCACACAACTGTTACGAGTCGACGACGTCGAAGACCAGTCACCGGTAGCAAAATTCCGAATTGGGTAGATGTATCGCGACAATCTATTGGAGAATATTGTACAACAACAAGTATGTAGACCGTAGAATGGCAGATCTACTTTAAATGAGTGATAAAGAATTGAGATTCCATAGAACATGTAAGCACTCCGGGAAATGTGAACCTATCTTACTCAATAAGATGGGACTCGGAAGTTAGTTTGACATAAATATCTATATGTTAGTTAAGCTTTACATAATGACCATGTAAAGGTTAAGAACTTATACGGAAATCAGTGACAGCCTCATTCTCAAGTTCTTACACTTTGAGCTTTCAGGCTCTCTTAGTTGGAGGCTGGAGCTTACACTTTACAATGTACATGTCTCAAGCGTCGATTAAACTTCTTTAACGAAAACAGTCCATTAAAATTTAAAACTAATCGGATGTAGGTTATGGCATGTAAAAATGTGATGTAACGCTATATACACACTGCTAAGACAGTTTAAACTATTCATTTCATCTTTTTACATAATAAAACGTGCAGCAACAGTAAGGAGTTCGGGTTAGGACGTCAGGACCCAAAACTCGGTAATGTCTGAGCTACATCGGGATTCGCAAGCTCATAATCAAGATTCAATATCTTGCAGCACAACATTTACACCGAATAAGACAGCACGCAACTCCAGGTAGTATAAGAGTCTGTGCACATGCCAGTGATACACAGAAGTCAGAAGTGGGGCACGTCCGCAGTACTACACTTAAACCCAAAAAAGTGCATAACCAGCATTATGCATATGATTTGGCAGCAGAAGCTGCCTGGTAGACCCTGGGCCCTGGGGAGCTACGCTTGTCATTGGATGTGTCTGTGCAGTTAACAGAACTGTACATCTCCACGAATCTGAATACATCCATTCTGCTGCAGCTACAGAATTCATTTGCTCTTACTCTTACTCTTTTGGCTTGGAAAGTTCAAAGCATAAATGATAGGACATGGCCCATGGGCCAGCGTATGCTTGAGCTTTCTATTAAGCTAAATCATCAGGATTAAGTAGTGTGCAGTGTTGCCTATTTACATGGAGCGAACTCATTGCTCAATATCATTACCAAAACGTAATCATACCTATGGCAAATTTTGCCCCTTTTTTTGGGTAGCTTAATTGTTGCGCCGACGCTTCAAAGGGCGTTGGGACTTAAGAAATTTTCCCAACACACGCTTAAGTTTAACATTTATCCATCATGCACTTACATAAAAGCCAACTTAGAAACGTAATAAGCTTAACCATTCAAACTTCAGAAAACTAGAATCCCAACCAACCCGAAAGCCAACTCAGAATCCGTCCCCAAAAGGTAACCAAAGACAAAGACAAGTCACACATGAAACCCAAGGCATAGTGGTCGCCATACTGACCAAATGGCATAGCGGCGAGCCGCACGTCGGTGACATGGACCCTTAGGCGCCAACGACGCAAAAAGGTTGTAGTAAGGGTCCTTCCACTTGGACCAGTCCCGGAGGCGAAACCGAAATGGTAATCATCCCCAAGGATCAACTTTATTAGATTTGGAAGAGGTTACATTCATACATAGACTGACCGGTCTCGGGGCCACCAACACGTGCTGGGCATTGTGCCTGGGTCGTGCTGGTAGAGGGAGCTGAGACCTGGCGACTGGATTCCTGGCGCTGGTTGAGCTGCCCAAGTTTCTGTCTGCCGGACTCCCCCTATAGTTCTGCTGTGATTCGGCGCACCCCCTCTAGTTTGAAACATAGGGCTTTCTGGTAAAGCACGCTTTTTAGGACTTAGTTTTTATTTTGATGATTAAGCCTGGCAAGCCTGGTAGAATCAGTCTGGCTCCCGAACATGGGTCCCGGGAGCCGTCACGGCGGCAGAATCAACTTGCTTTCTTGACTAGGCCATGACTCGAGCTCCAGAGCTAGCTCATGACTTGTGACTACGTGACTGGCTCACCATAGGTCGGAGGCTCTGTCCTTGACGTTCTAACTTGCTTTGGGACCTTAGAGAGTGTCACCCCTTAGAGTCTTATAGGGCACGCTGGGTGCACCCGAGTCAGCTTTACAGCATCCTCCCCTCGTTTGAGAAAGCTAATGTCCTCATCAGGGCCAAACTAGAACCTAAGACTCATGGCACGAGCTTAATTCACCGGCCAGACTTTATTCACATGTACAAGGGCATGGGCTTGATTCACCGGCCAAAGGAGACCAATTGTAAAGAGAAGTAAAGATATTGTGTTTGCACCCAGCATAGGAAAAGTGTGAATCTAGTTCACTTACGTAAAACCTGTGTAAAGTTGCTGCACTTAGACATTAGACTGAAGCTCACTCCTCGATGAGAAATGCGGCTTACTTTATTAACATGAAAGAAAAAGGTACTTACGGCTCCCCTAAGCCTCAGATATGTCGTTTTCGTCGCACGTCTGAATGAGTCCCCTAGGACTCTAGATTTTTCGTCTGGTCGTCCAGGTTGAGCTCCTTGAGCTCTGCATCGGCACTTAGATTCACCTCTGATGTAGAAGCTGCAAGCAATGTTGGCTCCATTTGACTTCGCGTTTTGTCACTATTGGATGTCATTCGTTAAAGAGGTGAGCTTTTGCTTGGTCACACAAGTTGAGCTCCTTGAGCTCTGCATCGGCACTTGAATTCACCTTTGATGTAGAAACTGCAGGCAATGTTGGCTCCATTTGGTCCCGTGTTAGCTGGTTTGTCACTGTTGGCTACCCTTCGTTAAAGAGGTGAATGAGATTGGGAGGGATAGTTGGCTCAGGTTCATTTGTGTCGTTCTTTTCTAGTTGGTCCTCTGGCACAACTTTGACGACACAAGGTCTCCTGCCATTATATAATAACACAAGGTTAACCCCTTTTCCCAAGAAGGCCACCACATGTTCGATAAACCAGCTTAATCCCAGAATAGCGTCGAAGGCCTCCATCTTCAAGATTGTGAACGTTAGTCGATTCTTCCAGGTTCCTAGGGAGATTGGTAAGTTGGTTGCCAATCTACAAGTGGTCATTGTACCTTTCGCGGTCTCCACACAAATAGGAGTCACATTTTCTTCACATTGGATGTCCAATTCCCCTGTCAGTTTTTCTGACAAGTAATTATGTGACGCCCCCAGGTCTACCATGAAGTAAATGATCCTACCTTGAATACAGCCTTTCAGGTACAATAACTTTGATCCTCTCACGGGAGTCGCCATGAGATGTTCACGATACGCTGCAAGTACCCCTATCTATTGTAAGGCATTCAGGTCAGGCTCCGTCAAATCTGTTTCTGGGTCCTCTTCGTCATCATGTTCACCATCTTCTTGATCAAATGCCTCTCTCTCCATCCTATCAAGTCCTTCAATGGCAGCCATGATTTGCTTGTTCAATGGTTTGGGGCATGACCTCCAAGAGTGACCTTGCTGATGACAGTTGAAGCAGCGCATGGAACTGCCCACTGTTGGTGAGCTGTTGCTGTGACTAGCTGAAGGTCCAACATTGTTTCTTCTCTGGAACGTGTTCTCTCCATTGTTGCCTTGGTTGCCAAACCCTGTTTTTGTTGGGAATTTGTTCACGCTACTTGAGGCTTGGTTGCCATTTGAAGCTGAGTCCCCCCTTGAAAAAAAGCTCGGACTCGGTCTGGATCCACTAAATACTCTTGTTGACGTTGCGAGAGCAGCTGGTGCCAATGTGCTCTCATAATCACAAACCATTTCAGCCGCCCGAATAGTTGAATTGAAATCATGGGGCATGTAACTGTCTATTGCACGCCGGGTCCAAGACTGCATTCCAGACAAGAGGTAATGAGTTTTGTCCGCCTCGGACTTATCTTCAATAACCCATACACTCTGTCTGAATTTATTGAGGTACTCTCGCAATGACCCTTTTTGTTTGAGCCCTGATAATTCTGTCCTCAATCTCATGTGTGAATCCTTTGGTATGAACTCCTCTCGTAACGCTAGTTTTGAATGCGTCCCATGTCTGGAAATGCATTCCTGCCATCCGGTACCAATTTGTGGTGTAGCCCTCAAAATATGCTAATGCCAAGTCCATTCTTTCTTCCTTAGAAGTGTTCATCAGACGGAAGTAATGGTCCATGTGAAACAACCAATCTTCCACAATTCGAATGTCACGCTCTCCTTTGAAAGTAGGTGGTGCTTTTACTTTGGCAGTCTTCTTTGGGCCTTCTGTGTTTCGCGCTCGTGGTTCTCTTGGTATCTATGGAGGAGGCGCCACTGCATTCCCTCTAGTTGCCTCCAACTCTTCAAACCTAGCTTCGAGCTGTGTTAGCCCGTCTCTCATTTCTCTAGCAAGGTTGAATTGAGTAAGGTTCATGGTTCGCAGGGATGTTTGCCATTCTTTTCTTTCTGTTTCTCTGTCCTTCTTCACCTCGCTAAGCATAGCCGTCATTGCGCTTGATAAGTATTGCCGCATCTTCACTTCAAAGAGGTCTTGTTGCGCCTCTGGCAAGGGTTCGTCTCTTGGTGTAGGTTCAAAAGGGCCACCCATCTCTTCTTGGAGAGGCGCCACTGTGGGGTGCATACGCTCTTTCTTTCGTGACTTGGACCTGGTGCCATCTCGATGCATGCGGGAGCCGTATTCTCGAGCCAGCTCCTCTCTGTCCGTCAATGCCCGTAACTCATCAAGGTGGTCCTCCATTATCGTAAGAAGGTGTACTTCCAACAGATTATCACCTCAATCCTTTTTATTTTTTTGAAAACTCTCCCTTCTATCGGCCGGGCCCCACAGCTCTCTTTTCTTCTTTATTAAATCAGCTTCAATGAGAATATCCCCTCCTCAAACTTAGCATGCTCACATCACCTGAGAGCCAAGTAGGAACCAGGTCATTTGTGTCCAAGCAAGCACACAACAAACGGAACATACCAACCAAAGCAAACACAGAGGATCCCTATCAAGCCACAACCCCCCTTGAGATCGGACGTAGGACCTTTGCCTAGCCACGCCCACACAAATCTATCACAGAATTAGCCCACGGGGAAACATCCATCCAACCATCCGTGCTTTCACCATTAAGCATCACATTGCCTCAATTACGCCCCACCACTTTTTGGTCGATAGCCCTTATAACTAAACAATCGGCAGCTATCCCGCACCGGCAGCTAACCACCCGTACTTTACACTCGAATTCGAGCAGCATCTCTGTATCAATGGTTAACCCGTACAGTTCAAATATGTCACCCCGCACCCCACAAGGCATAACCGTGTTTTCATCAACCTAATGGCAACACATTGCCTCATCTGTCCTACGTGCAGACAGTGCCAGGCCCGAATCGCGAGAATTCGGGCATCACCTTGCCTCATCAAGTCCCTCGTTCTGCCGACCACCCCGACCGTGGACGCACCCATGCTTACACCGTGGGCAGCACCTTGCGCAATGGTTGTCCTGACAAATTCCAAAACGTGGCCATCCCTATGAGACTTGCATAGATGACCGGCTAGTTGGCTTTGATACCATATGTTGCGCCGGTGCCTCAAAGGGCATTTGGAAACTAGTGGCTAAATTGGCCAAAAACTAGTTTAGTAGTATTATGCCACTTGGCACCATTCTAGTGGTAGAAAATGCTATATCACATGGGTAGGAGTGGTCTCCCAAGTGTCAAATATCATGTTAAAAGTTCAAATCCATTGTATATAGTTTTCACACAAGTCAAATGTCAAATCTCCTAGATTGTAGGACCTATCTCCTAATTTGTAGGAATCTAGAAGGTCAACACTAGCCACCAATGATGATGTGGCAAATTCATGGAATCTTAGACAAAGTGGATATGGATAAGCACTATGACCTGTCTCACACATGCTGGAAGTGGCTTAGAGAGAGAGTATGATGATTTTTGTATTTAATCCATGATGGATCCACTTTGAGAAATCAATGAAGCAAGATCTTTTTTCTACTATGGTCTCTCTGGTGGCTATGTATTTGGCGGAGGCTTGGTGTCCTGGGCTCTCTACAGGTACATACAGGTACTATTTTTCACACATGTGAAGGCAGTAGGTCTCAAGTTTAATTATTTGCTTGTTGTTCTTGCTAGATTTTTGATGGGAAATTGATCTAATTCTAGATCTAATCATTGGTTGATTAGTAGATCAAGTAATCTAGCTTCCAACACCTCTTGAGGATCTGATCTAGATCCATTCTTGGTCTTTATTTCTCTGAAATTTCACACGTTGATGTAACATTCTTGGTTGGCAAGCTCCACTACGCTCCTTGAGATGTAGTTATGTGAAGCTTTGGAGTCGATCACGAGATCCGACTTCCTCCCCGCGATCTTTCCAGATAGGAATAACAATCTTGAACCCATCTTGGGGGTTGCCCCATGGAAGTTCCTTTCCATACTTGTGTGTCATCCACCCACAAATGTAAGCTCCTCTCTCAACTCCCAACTAGATCAAATCACCTAATCCAAACAAGCAGTCAGGGCTTATTTAGGTCCCGACACCACAAATGAACATACCGACCAAAGCTAACACAGAGGATCCCTCTCAAGTCACACCCCCTTTGAGACCGGATGTAGGACCTTTTCCTAGCCACACCCACACAAATCTATGACAGAATTAGCCCACGAGAAATATCCATCCAACCATCTGTGCTTTCACCATTAAGCAGCACATTGCCTCAGTCACGCCCCACCAACTTTGGGCGATAGCCCTTATAGTTAAACGATCGGCAACTACCCCGCACCAGCAGCTAACCACCCATGCTTTACACCCGAATTTGAGCAGCATCTCTATATCAATGGTTAACTCGTACAGTTTGAATATGTCACCCCACACCCCACAAGGCACAGACCGTGCATTCACCTACCTAGACAGCACTTTGCCTCATCTGTCAGACGGCGCCAGGCCCAAACCACGAGAATTGAACTTGCTTACACCTCGAGGGCAGCACCTTGACTCATCCTTGTGAGACTTGCGTAGCTGACCGGCTAGTCGGCTCTGATACCACATGTTGCATCGACGTCTCAAAGGGCATTGGGACTTGAGCGGTTTTCCAAACACGCGCTTAAGTCTAACATTCATCTATCATGCACGTAAAAGCCAACTTAGAAACGTAACAAGCTTAACCATTCAGACTTAGGCAAATTGGAATCCCAACCAACTTGAAAGCCAACTCAAAATCCGTCCCCAAAAGGTAACCAAAGAAAAAGACAAACCACACATGAAACCCAAGGCATAATGGTCGCCAAACTGACCAAATGGCATAGCAGCGAGCCACATGTGGGTGATGTGGACCCTTAGGCGCCATCGACCCAAAAAGGTTGTAGTAAGAGTCCTTCAACTTGGACCAGTCCCGGAGGTGAAAACGAAATGGTAATCATCCCCAAGGATCAACTTTATTAAATTTGGAAGAGGTTACAATCATACATAGACTGCTTGGTCTCAGGGCCACCAACTGCCTGGCTCGCACTGGTAGAGGGAACTGAGGCCTAGTGACTGGATTCCTGAGCTGCCCAAGTTTCTGTTTGCTGGACTCCCCCTATAGTTCTAGTGTGATTTGGCGTGCCCCCTCTATCCTGGAATATAGTGCTCTGGTAAAGCATACTTTTCTAGACTTAGTTTTTATTTTGCTGATTAAGCCTAGCAAGCCTAGCAGAATCAGTCTGGCTCCGGACATGGGTCCCAGGAGGCGTCCTGGCGGCAAAATCAACTTGGCTCCTGACTAGGCCATGACTCAAGCTCCAGAGCTAGCTCATGACTTGTAACTACTTGGCTGGCTCACCACAGGTTGAAGGCTCAATCCTTGACTTACTCACTCTGGGACCTTTAGGGAGTGTCATCCCTTAGAGTCTTATAGGGCACCTTGGTGCACCTGAGTCAGCTTTACAACATTAAAAAGCAGAATGTGTCACATCTTTTTTTGCAATTTCCTGTGCAGTGTGCAATCCTGTGCACTCCCTGCACCATGCTAAGACTGAAAACCAAGGAAAAAGCTTTGTATAGGTTTTTTTTCTTGATTTTTAGCCCTTGGTGCAATGGTGCAAGGAGTGCACAGGTGCAATATCAAGTTTTCCTCTCCTCGCGTCATGCAAGTTGCTCATTCCTCCTATGTGTAGTGACACAACTTATACCTTGAACTGCTACTGATTTCACATGGCTTCTCAAGAGTGATCAGTCACCCAATTTGCAAGGACAATTGAAACAAATCCAGATGCTCATTACTTTCATAACATTCATGTGAAAAGAAGTCAGAGGTACCCATTACGCAATGGAAGGTGCCAGGCACAAGACATTCTAAGGGGCCTTGCCTAAAGATTCTGGAAATCCTTACTAGATAGAATGTCCTATGCTCGGCACTTCCATAATATAAAACTGATCCCAATAACTAGTACACATACATCACAATTATTTGAGATGTCTCATTTTCTTTGTTTGGATTGTATGTTTTGGCTAATTTTTGCAAAAATGGGGATGGTTGCATAAATTGCTACGAAAATCATTGCACTAATTGACTAGATCATTGTGGAATTTTAACTCATGGATTCAATACTTATTCAAGGGATTCATGTTTCGCGATCGAGTTTACAAATCCTGGGAGGTAGAAAAGGATAATAAAAAAGCTTTTTTCAATGTTAATTAAATCTATTTTTCAAGACATTTTGGGGCAACACGTTTCAAAACATAATGTGACGTACAGTACATTCCAACCCCAAAGTCTTCGAACGAGTTTATGAGATGTATAGATTGTGTGTGTGTGTGTGTGTGTGTGTGTGTGTGTGTGAATGATAGCTCAAGCCACTGTTTCAATTTACTCGCTATGTGTGTGGGTGTGGCAAGTAACATAACTGAAAATTTCCAAGCATATCTCCTTCATTTAGTAGGGTAGCTTATTATCGGAGATATCTTAGAGCCTTGTGCTTAAAACTTGGCTTGATTCTTAAATTCATCTGGATGCACAATGCATATATTGGACGTGGATGTACAATGCATATCTTGTGCATAAAAATAATGCATTCGTAAAGTATGCAATTACATGAATGATGATTGTGCAAAAATGATATCTGGTGCCCTTTGATGGTTGCAAACCTATTAAATACTTAATTAGGAGATCAAGTATACTGTGCATCATGCAGTAGAAAAATTACAAAGTATTCAATTATATGAATGATGATTGGTGGGCAAATGATTCCCTTTGATGGTGGCACAACTATAAAGTATCAATAGGAGGTTAGTTATATTGTGCATTGCGTAGAAAAATGACATAAGTGGAGAGTATTCCAATAAGAGCATATGTATGAGGATGCACAAAGAAATGATATAGAGTGAGCACTGAGCCTTGATGTTGGTATAATTATATCTGAGCACGGAGCCATCAAGGAAGCTGTGCTCCTCACTCGACTCTGTGCTTCTCTTAAATGAGAAGGATGACAATGGACTATGGATGCCAATAAAGTATTCGAAAAACTCTTGGGTTTTGATGCATCCATCACCAAAAGGAACATTTGGAAAAAGCAAAAAGACAAAACTATTATTTTGATCTTATTGGAAGGCCAAAATTTTGATTATAAGAACATCATCAGGAGGAAAATCTATATCTGAAATATTAATCCACATGTACATATGCATTCAGAGATAATTGTACAAAGACTGAACTATTAGGATCACAAAAAAAACAACTGCAAGTATTGATATATTACAATATTTTTATTTTTCTCATTCATAATCATCTCTTATTAAATAGTTAATCTAGTCATTTTTTGTTGGAACTCAAACAATCCCAAAGGTAACGCTCAAATAGAGTCAATCTGTGTAGTTGTAGCTATTGCTTCATACTATGATCAATCATCTTCCGAGCAATAGAATGACACTACAGATCTGATTTAAATTTATGAATAGTAGATAATGTTTAATAACAGTGGAAGTATATCTACTGAAGCAAGCATCAAAATCATTCATAGAGTACACACCATAGGTAGAATGTCACAACTCTATTTTTCATAAATAAGTTTACAACAACAATTCTTAGCGCTGTTTGTTTTCTAAATCAACGCGTCGATGCAAGAGAGGTATTCTCTCTTACGAGGAACTAGCTACTACTAATTCTATATCTGTTTGTGTGACGATATGTGTCTGCTACTACATGACTAAGACTCATCAACCTTCTTTTTCATCACTCTCATTGATTCTATATATAGAGGAACATGAGAGATGATTAGTTTAAGCTACAAGATTAAAAGAACATGAGTTTCAAAATTAGTCCTAACAGCGTTTGAATGCCCGTCGTAGTAGTCTATACAATTTGTCATTGTCCATCCATGTGCTGGGACCGTGAAGATGCTTCGCCTTTGCAGCCATCTAATGACCTCTGCGGTTGTTGTTCGGAGCGTGAGGGCTTGGCAAGCTACTACAAACATACTACAACGACGCTGGTGCAGTGCTCGGGTAGTTCATCACCTTTGGGAGGAGAGACCGTATGTGAACCGCATTCGTTGACTTTGCAGTGCGGTTCAGTTTTCTGCCCTTCAGAAAAATGCAAAAAATGCGAAGGTCAGCAAAAACTTGCTCTAAGTCATTTTTAGACGAAATGTCACATTTTTCAGAATTTGCAAAAAAATTGAAAGTCCTTTGAAATATGTTCCAAGTCATATTTTGGCCATGTGTTGATTTTTCGGAAATGTAAAAAGTGCAAACTATGCGAAGAACAGTTCAAATATGCAGACCGTGTGAAACTTGGTTCAAAAATGCAACAGTCCGAAAGTATAGAAAAAAATACAAAAGCTTTGAAGGTTAGAAACTTTAAGTTTCTTCAACTCCCTCTCAAAGCGGGTATTTTTCTAATTCCCAAGCTCCTTTGCCTTTCAAACATTTTCTTGTCTAAAGGCTTTGTGAAGATATCGGCCACCATCTGCTTTGTTGAAATGAACACGGGCTTCAGCTCATTTCTTTCAACTAGATTCCTGGGGTCCTTCATCAAGATGAATAGCAGAGGTGATAACCATGTACATCATCAGTAGCTCGTTGGTGCTCTCTTCTAGTCCTTCTAGAAACTGTTTGAGCCATATCAGCTCATTAGCCATCTTGGCTGTAGCAACATACTCTGTCTCACAAGAAGATTGGGCAATTATTGTCTATTTCTTGCTAACCCAAATAACAGCTGCATATGCTGCGATGGTACAACCTCCCGAAATGTTCTTAGAGTTGTCTCTCATAGATGCCTAGCTAGCATCACTGTAGGACTTCACTAAAAATCTTGCATCACGAGAAAAACAAAGACCATAGTCTCTTGTCTACTACAGGTACTACAAGATCCTCTTGGCAATTTTCTAGTGTGTAGGCCTTTGGATTAATGTTGAATTGGCTCAATCTGAACACTGCGTAGGCAATGTCTGGCCGCGTATTGTCTTCCAAGTACATCGATGAACCAATAAGTCTTCTGTAAGGCTTTTGCAGCATTGCTTTCCACTCTACATCGCTCTAGGATAGTCTTCATTCGTCAGTATTGTGCAAGGTACCATTGAATTGTTTACTCCCTTGCAATCTGTCATCTGAAAATCATCAATAATTTTTAGGACAATCTTCCACCTTCAAGATCTCTGTCAATCTACAAGCCCAGGTAGCATTTTGCTTCATCTAGGTCTAATATTTTAAAGTGCCTTGAAATATCTTCTTTTACTTGTGCAATCAGTGTGTCACTCTTTGACAGAATCAGTGTGCTATCAATGTAGACACCAATGATAATAATTTCACCATCTATGACTTTTACATAGACATTGTATTCAACCACTAAAGGCTGGAAGCCTAAGGATTTGAGTGCATGATCTTTCTTCTTATACCACTACCTAGCAGACTGTTTTAGTCTGTAGATGTTGATCTTGTCATCTTGCAGGCATAGTTAGCAAATGATTTATAGGTAAATCGTATGGATGAAGGTTGAGACAAAAAATCAAATGGAGATATAGAATACATAATCAAAATGTCTTCCATGTGCATTCGTTATCAAATAGAAAAACAAATGCTAAGTCTATGCTTCCATTACCAAAGATGGAAAAGGATTAAAAGTCAATGGGTGCCACTCGATCAAGACTTTGAAGACAGTGGACACTCTGAATGAAAGAATATTGACATAATATGAGATGATGCACTTTTGACTTGTATTGAAGTCGAGAAAAATTGGAGTCTGAATTATAAGTCTTGTCGGTTGAATTGAAAAATCAGCATGAACAGAATTCTGAAATTTTGTAAAGAGGCTGCTTGGAGTTTACAACTAGTGCGCAATCAATTCATCACTGTTTTGAGAATAGTTTGAAGCTGTGGACAACTTATAATTGGGCGACCTCAAGGAGGTGTGCAACTACAAGTAGAAGCCATCAGAGAGTGGAAAGAATGCTTCAAATAACTAGCTGTTTTTTCTAACAAGGGTGTTAGAGCACAAAAGCATGAATATCTTTCATTTCCCTCTTTCACAACTGTAAAAGCTGGAAGTTGGGCGCAATAGCCTATAACTGGCCGTGGGCGGCCATGGATCAGATAGCCTATAAGAGAGAGTGGATTAAGTCCTCTATCCGTTTTGACCCAAATGAAGGGTTACAGACTCCGACATGAGAGCCTTTGTCAATAACGCACAAAGAGCTTTGTCCTCGATCTATCTTTTAGTGAAAGACCATGGAGCACCCACATTAGTAATGCCACAACAACTAGGGGAGCTTGGGAAGCTCTTAAAATGCAATTTCAAACTTGCAATCCATCTCAAGCCATGTTCTTGAAGTCAAGATTGAACACAATCAGGATGGAAGAAGACGAATCGGTGGGATCTTTCTTCACCATGATTAAGGAGCTGAAGGACCAACTTGTGGCAATTGGAGAACCAATTAGAGATGTTGAATTGGTACATCCCACTATGAGCTATGTTTCCGAAGGTCTACAGATGTTTGTGAGTGGCATTGCTTCGAGGGAGAGATTGCCTACCTTTGAAGACTTGCACAAGATCATGTTACAGGAGGAGCAACGTCCAGAGGAGGTGAAGTCAAGGCAAACCCCACAGGATGATCAAGCATTGCTAGTAAAAAACAAGCAAAAAGGTGAAAAAGAATTCCAAAGAAGGCCAAGGATGACGAGGATGAGGGAGAGGCGTCATCGAAGGCGAAAAGGAAGAAGAAATACAAATGTTACTATTGCCATAAACCAGGTCATTGGGCACGTGAATGTTACAAGAAGAAAGCGGAGATAAAGGTGGAAAAAGTAAAGCAAGAGGGCGACATCACCAAAGATGATGGGGAAGATGATGAGACAAGTGTCTTCTCATCGGCATTGGCATCCCAGATTGATGATGGTGCCAGGTGGTTCATATATTCAAGCGCCACGAGGCATATGACCTGGAAACATGATTGGTTTGAGAACTTCTCACCAATCCATGATGGAGACAAGGTCACACAGGCCAATGGGGAGGAATGCCAAATTCAAGGCATCGTCAATGTACCTATGCAGTTTTCTGATGGTAATATCAAGAACATATCTAATGTGCTTTATGTTCTTGGACTCAAAAAGAGTTTGCTTTCTATTGGTGTGATGGCAACTCAAAATCTTAAGGTTGAGTTTGTCAAAGATGGATGCCTAATGAAGGATATGGACCACAACTACAAAGGTTATCGGGATAGTAGTTGTGGCCTCTACAAATTGGATGCTAAAAAACCCAAGTGAATATGACTTGGCTACTTCAACAACATCACAATCTGAATTGTGGCATAGAAGATTAGGCCACTTGAACTATGGGAGCTTAAGATTGATGACGAAACTGACGATGGTTAAAGCTTTACCACCATTGTAGGATGATCATCATTCCATATGTGAAGGATGCATTATGGGAAAGCATCATAGGGAGACTTTCAAGAAAGGTGGAGTTGCAAGAGCCAAGAAACCTTTTGAACTCATTCATAGTGACTTGTGCGACCCAATGAAGGCCATGTCAACGGGGAGAGCCTATTATTTTATGACTTTCATAGATGATTACTCCAAGAGGACATGGATTTATTTCCTGAAGAAGAAATATGACGCTTTTGCTCACTTCAAGGAGTTTACGGCTTTACTAGAGAACCAACTGGATGCACATATCAAGGTGCTAAGATTAGATAGAGGGGGCGAATACAAATTTGATGATTTTGAGGACTTTTGCAAGAAACACGACATCAAAAGACAATTCACACAAACACACATGCCGCATAGTAATGGTGTAGCAGAAAGGAAGAATAGAACCATTATGGAGAGTGCATGCTCCATGATGAAGCAAATGGGCTTAACCAATTCTCTTTGGTCGGAAGCGTGCAATGTGGCAAGGTTCTTGTAGAACAGGAGTCCCACAGTTGCGGTTCAAATGTGACTCTTGTAGAGGCATTTATAGGAAGGAAGCCAAATCGACAAGTTTTGAATCTTTGGGTGTAGGACTTATGTACACATGCCAAAGGAGGAGCAAAACGAGCTTGATGCCAAAGTGATCAAGTGTATCTTTGTTGGTTATGATGAGAGGACAAAGGTGTACATGTGTCTCAATCCTATAATGAACAAGATTCACATTAGAAAAGATGTTATCTTTGATGAGTTGCATAGGTTTGAGGATCAAGATCATGCAGGAAGCATCAAGAGACTTCTCACAATCTTGGAAGAAGACGAAGAAGACGCTCCACAAGATGGTGCACACAAAGACGAAGTTCGATAGGGTGCGTATGAGAGGACACCACCTATCCAAGAGCCTAAGGGAAGGTACTTGTCGATAGAAGCAATGAGGGAGAAACCTGTTGGAAGTAAGAGACATTACTAGGAAACTCCTTGGGACACATAGTTAAGAAAACACAATTTAAACACCCGACCGGATCAATCACCACAGCACAACGTCAAGCGCAACAAGACAAGACAACATAATTTTACTCACCTCAAACTGTATATTCAACTAATAAGTAAGTACAAAGATAAGTTGCTTAAAAGCACTCAAAGGGCTCGTAAAAGAAAGATGGCTCGATAACTCTAGAACTAAGCACACGTGGTGCTGTCGAAATAAGAAAGCACTGCATAAGTCGATCATTGCTATTTTAACTCTCTCCCTCAATGATTAACATCTTTTTTTGTTTTAGAGTTTACTCTATTCATGGAACATACCTCCATGATAGTGTTACAAGTAAAGGCTTTTTACATAACCAGATCTAAGCCAAGTTTGGCTCTAAAAGTTTGAAACTTTTCTTTACTTAAAGCTTTTGTAAATATATCAGCAACTTGTAATAACGTAGAACAATGTACAATACTTATATCTTCAGATTGTAACTTCTCACGCATATGTTTTGTCCTTGCGTGAAAGATGGGACTCTTAGCCCATTGTACTCCACTTTGACTGTCACAGAAAATAACAGTAGGATTTACCTGCTTCATGCCAATCTCACATAACAACTTACGTAGCCAAACAGCTTCCTGGGTAGCAGAACTCAACGCTTTATATTCGGCTTCTGTAGAAGAAAGAGAAATAGTATCTTGCTTCTTGCTAGACCATGAAAAACAACCGCTACCAAAATTGAAGGCATAACCTGTTGTTGACTTTCTATCATCTATACTTCCTGCCCAATCAGCGTCAACATAACCCTGCAACCTAGGTAAAACACTTTGTCTTTTGTAGATTAGGCCAAGGTTAAGTGTACTTTCACATATCTCAAAATCCTTTTTGCAGCTTTCCAATGGTCCATAGTGGGTGATGACATGAATTGGCTAATCAAACTTACAGCATAGCAGATATCAGGACGTGTAGTCGTAAGATATATCAAACTCCCAACTAGCTGACAAAATAGAGTAGCGTCAACATGTGCACTATCATCAATACGAGATAATTTCTTACCAACTTCGCAAGGGGTGATGGAAGGTTTGCATTCTGTCATGTGAAATCTCTCGAATATCTCGCCCACATACTTGTTTTGACATAACCTGATATCACTGCCAGTTTGCCATACTTCGACACCCAAGCAATAGTGCATAAGGTCTAAATCTGTCATCTCAAACTGCTTGCATAAGTTGGCTTTAATAGAATGAGTGAGGTTCTCATCATTGCCTGTGATGATATCATCAACGTAAAGTACAATCAAGGCAATGTTGTCATCATTTATAAGAACATAAAGATTTGGATCTGAATTTGTTCTTACAAATCCATGAGAAAGAAAGTAATTGTCAATGCGTCCATACCATGCGCGTGGCGCTTGCTTAAGGCCATAAAGTGCTTTGTGTAGTTTACATACCTTCTGTTCTTGCCCTTTTGCCATGAAGCCCTATGGTTGGACCATGAAACTTCTTCCTGTAAGTCACCATTCAAAAATGCGGACTTCACATCCATTTGATGGATCTTCCACCCAAAATGAGATGCTAAGGCAATGATAAGACGTAGCGTAGTCCACTTAGCCACTCGAGCAAATGTCTCTTCATAGTCAATTCCTTTGCTTTGCTCATAACCCTTCACTACTAGGCGTGCCTTATACTTCGCTATCGTGCCATCCACACGAAACTTTGTTCTAAACACCCATTTTTGTCAATGGGTTTCTTTCCAAGTGGTAGATCAACCAATTCCCATGTATCATGCCTGTGGATAGATTCTATTTCCTCTTCCATTGCCCTTTGCCATTCTTTGTGATCTTTTGCCTCATCAAAGGTTGATGGCTCTTGACACTTCAAAATGTCACTCATTAGGGCATAGTTCACATGATAACGATCGAGAGACTTCCTTTACCGTGTTGATCTTCTCACTTCTCCTTGTGTACTAGATTCTGGTTGATTTAGCTTTGCATCCTTCATGATCTTTTCATACCATTTTGGTATCTTAGATTCAGGTGATACACTACGTGGAGAGTATGTATCCCAAGGAGTGTCTAAGTAATGTCTCTTACTTCCAACTGGTTTCTCCTTTATTGCTCCTATTGGCAAGTACCTCCCCCTAGGCTCTTGAATAGGTGATGTCCTTTCGTACTCACCCTCTTGATTCTCATCTTCACATGCATCATTTTGTGGAGCATCTTCTTCATTTTCTTCCTCCAAAATTGTGGGAAGTCTTTTGATGCTTTCACCACTTGCATGGTCTTCATCTTCATACCTATGCGTTTCATCAAAGATTACATCTTTGCTAATGTGAATCTTGTTCATTACAGGATCAAAACACCTATATGCCTTCGTCCTCTCATCATAATCGACGAAGATACATTTGATTGCTTTGGCATCAAGTTTCTTGCAGTCGTCCTTTGGCACATGTACATAGGCTTTACATCCAATGACACGAAACTTGTCAATTTTTGGCTTTATTCCTGTGTAAATGCTTCTTTGGGAGTCACATTTGGAACCGTAACTGTAGGGCTCCTATTTTGCAAGAAGTTGTCGCACTGCACCCTTCCGACCAAAGTGAATTGGTCAAGCCCATTTGCTTCATCATGGAGCATGCACTCTCCATAATAGTCCTGTTTTTCCTTTTAGCTACACCATTACTATGCGGCGTGTGTGATTGTGTGAATTGTCTTTTGATGCCGTGTTCTTTGCAAAAGTTCTCAAAATCATCAAATTGGTATTCGCCCCCTCTATTTGATCTTAGTACTTTGATGCGTGCATCCAGTTGGTTCTCTACCAAAGTCTTGAACTCCTTGAAGCGAGCAAAAGCGTCGGATTTCTTCTTTAAGAAATAAATCCATGTCCTCCTAGAGTAATAATCTATGAAAGTCATAAAATAATATGCTTTCCCCAACGACATGGTCTTTATTGGGCTGCACAGGTCGCTGTGAATAAGTTCCAATGGTTTCTTAGCTCTTGTAGCTCCACCTTTCTTGAATGTCTCCCAGTGATGCTTTTCCATGATGCATCTTTCACATATTGCATGATGATCATCCTGCAATGCCGGTAACCCTATTACCATCTTTAGCTTCGCCATCAATCTCAAGCTCCCATAGTTCAAATGACCAAATCTTCTGTGCCACAACTTAGATTGAGATGCTGTTGAGATAGCCAAACCATATTCTCCTGGTTTTGCAGCATCCAATTTATAAAGGCCACAGTTACTATCTCTATAACCCTTCGCCACCACTTTATGGTTGTGGTTCATATCCCTCATAAGGCATCCATCCTTGACAAATTCAACCTTAAGATGTTGATTTGCCATTACACCAATAGAAAGCAAACTCTTTTTGAGTCTAGGAACATAAAGCACATTAGGGATGTTCTTAATTTTACCATCAGAAAATTGTACAGGTACATTGCCCACACCCTGTATTTGGCATTCCTCCCCATTGGCTTGAGTGACCTTATCCCCATCATGGATTGGTGAGAATTTCTCAAACCAATCACGTTCCCTGGTCATATGCCTTGTGGCACCTAAATCTATGAACCATCTGGCACCATCATCAACTTGGGATGCCAATGCCGATGAGAAGACACTTGTCTCGTCATCTTCTTTATCATCTTCAGCAATGTTGCCTTGTTAAGTTACCTTTCCCGCCTTTATGTCTGCTTTCTTCTTGTAACACTCGTGTGCCCAATGACCTGGTTTGTGGCAATAGTAACATTTGCCTTTCTTCTTCTTTTTTCCTTTTGATGATGACTCTCCCTTGTCATCATCATCTTTGGATTTCTTAGGAATCCTTTTCCATCCTTTCTGCTTGCCTTTAGCAAGCAAGGCTTGATCCTCCTGTGGGGTTAAAGGTTATGAAATAGAAGGGTTTTCCTAAGGACATGGTCCTCATGGGCCCGGATAAATCTATGTGGATTAAATCCAGGATGTTCTTTGCTCTTGCAACACCCCCTTTATTGAACTTCTCTCGATGCTGCCTCCCATGACTTCACCACTTCGAGATGCTGCTCTTGCAACATGATTCCGTGGAAGTCTTCAAAAGTAGGTAACCTCTTCCTTGAAGCAATGTCGCTCACAAACATCTGTAGCCCTTCCGAGACACCACTCATTGTGGTATGTACCAATTCAATGTCCCTAATTGGTTCTCCAATTGCCATAAATTGATCTCTTAGTTCCTTTATCCTTGTGAAGAAATATCCCACTGATTCACTTTCTTCCATCCTTACTGTGTTCAATCTCAACTTCAAGAACATGGCCCGAGCTAGATTGCAAGTTTGAAATTGCATTCTAAGAGCTTCCCAAGCTCTCCTAGCCATCATGGCATCACTTATATGAGTGATTACATGGTCTTTCACTGAAATATTGATTAAGGACAATGCTCTTTGTGCCTTTTTATCAAAGGCCCTCATATCACCTGGAGTGGTGTTTGGTCGGATTTCAATACCTACCACAATCTTCGATAACTCTTTCTCCATCAAAATGCTCTTCATTTTGAATTTCCAGATGTTGTAGTTAGAAGCCCCATCAAGTTTGCTTGCATCGCCCAAAATTGCCTCATTGATGTTTGCCATCTCCAAACTGCTTGAAACTCCATACTAATGTATGCCAAAGCCGATCGTGATGTCAAAAATCACAAATAATGATCTACAATTTTTGGCTTACCAGGCCACCCGCCGCCAAATTGAAAGCCAAACTGGTGTCGCTTTCCGAAATGCTTCTCGTCACCTACTACCAACTTTCTGCCCAGTGGAATGGTGAAATCACTTCTGGCGCATTCTGAACACTTTCTCCATGGCAGTCACTCTGTTTTGGTGTACTGTACTTGCAGGTACAGTCAGGGTGCCCTTCCTTTGGAGGCTATAGCCTTTCGTTTGGCCAAAATAGGCTAAAGGAGGTAAAAATAAGGACAATTTGGGTTTTTGAACTGTTTCTTCAGTGTGAAGAAACTTCATTTTTCACAAAACTTGGGACCCGACAATTTTTTCAGTTTGAAAATTTTTAATGAAAAGAAGGCCTATTTTGTCTTTCAATTCTTCAAGGCCCTTTCAAAACCCATCTAAGGGTGATCCTCAATCCTGCGGCTCCCGTGAGTCATATGTTGTGTTGCTCCGGAGTCTAGATACCAGGAATTGATATCATGTTGTTCTCCAACTTTGGTCATGAAAGCTGCTTCATCTTCTTCTTGTTGTTGTTGCTGATTTGAGTGACTGGCTGTAGCACTATGTGGTTGTTGTTGGAACTGCTTCTTCTTTTCGTTGTTGTACTTCAAAGTTCGATAGTCCTTGACTTCGTAACCTGTCCTCTTATAGTATTTGCAGAATAGTTTCTACACAAGTTGGAATGATGAAGAGCTTGAATTCGATCCTGAATCAAAATTTGGTCCAAACTGCATGTTGCTCTTCTTATCAGTATAGCCTGACTTTGTAGATATCTTGGATCTAAACTTCTGATTTTTTGAATATAGAGCTTGAGAATCCGATTTTGAGGATCCGATCTTGAGCCTGAGGAGAATGCTGATCTTCTGATCTCCTCTTGTAAGAGCAGCGAGATTACTTTTGATAGAGTGAGGTGCTCCTGGGTAAAAATTGCCATTACCCAATTTTTGTAGGCTTCAGGTAGACTCAATAATAGAGTCATGAGTGTATCGGAATTTTCTATGACTAAGCTAGTTGCAGTCATCTGCTCTATAAGATTTTTGAAAGTGTTGAGGTGACTCGAAATACTATCTGTTGCTTCAGACATTCTGAGGTTAAAAAATTTCTTCCTCAGATGGAGCTTGGATTTAACGTCTCTAATTCATAGAGAGTTACTAAGATGTCCCATGCATCCTTAGTTGTCTGAGCAGCACGTATGTGGCTGGTCTGAGTGTCCTTGATGTTGAGGGTGATCATGGCAAATGCTTTGCCATCTCTCAGTCTCCACTTGGTGATGATGGCTGCATCACCTTCTAATTTGAGTTCTATGCCATCAACGATGTCAATGAGAGATGAACTGGATAATGGATCCATTCAAGTTGAATGAGTTCGTTGGTAGAAACAATGACTGTTGGAATACTGTTGGCTGCACGTTTGCTAGAAAGACGTCTTGCTAGAAAGACGTCTTGATAGAAATAAGATTGATAATCCACAGTAAATATACAGATGACTGAAATGTTTGCTTTGATACCATGTCGTAAAACGATGGTTGTGAGCGCAGCGGAGGATCGGTTACTCAGAGCGTTGGCGTGTAGGAACAAAAACGCAACAGTTAGCAGTAGAAATATTCAAGTAGAGGAATTCATACAGTTTGTAGTAGTGAGACAAAAATTGCACTGTGATAAAAATCAACAGTGAGTGCAATGGCTTGAAGTAATAACTTTAGCTTGTTGAGCGTGATAATGCTGGCTACAGATAACTCTAATTGAAAAAAGAAAATTAATACCTACATAGCTTGATTCAGTTAATATAGAGATTTACAAGAGAGAAAATATCTTACAAGCCTTTAAGGCTATTTATGCCAGTCTTTGCATATGTACAAAAGCTGGTAACCATCAACCGCCTTTGGGATATTTGTTTGTCCAACTTTTTATTTAGAGTTACTCATAAGTTGACGAAGTCGATTAGCCAAAAATGTGGGAAAAACGAAAAAGGCAAAAGTGCCTTAAAAATGATTTCTAAGGTATTCTGGCCACTTGGCTAGTGTGTCGCATTTTTTGCTAAGGAGTGAAAAAGACGAAAAAGACGAAGGTGCCTTTAAAAAATGATTTCCAAGGTATTTTGGCCACTTGGCCAGTGTGTCGCATTTTTCGCTAAGGAGCGAAAAAGACGAAGGTGCCTTAAAATGATTTCTAAGGCATAGAAAATCTCAAAGGGAAAAATGTGACGGCCTAAAAATATGTTGTCGGCCTTTGGTACTTCAGAATGCTCATTATTTGAAAGATTTGTTTTAAGGCTGAGCATAAGAAATCTAACATAAACTCCATAAGGCACTTTATGGCTTGAAGCAATCTGCTTGAGCATGGTTTCAGAGGATCAATGAGATACAAGAACAATTCATTCAAGATCAGACAAAATTTAGAATAATATGTGCATACTAGCTACAATATCATCTATTGATTTTCTTGATTTTGAGCACTTTGTGACAGATCCACACAGTGCATTAGCATGAGAGAAAATAAAATGTTCTCCCACGAATAGTGTCTCGCTTACTAGCGAACTTCTTGGATCTATTGATCCTCTTACAAAATTGTCTCGGACTTGTATTTTGTATTTTTTGTCTATTTGTATATGTTTGATGCATCAAGCGAAATGTATATATTTCGCAAACTTTTTCGTGTCGCTTCAAGTAACGTCCCTGATCAGACAAATTAAACATCTATAACTAATTATGGATTACAAGAGTGGTGGATTAGCTATGTCCTAAAGCTCTTCCGCTGATGTCACCATATCAGATCAAGGATTTGTACTTCATGGTACTTGATTGATCTTCTTGGTTTCTTTGGAGCATGAAGGATTTTGTGTCGCAAACATTTTCGCTTCGTGTCTTGTCGTGATGTTCGTGAACATTTTCGTTTCATGTCTTTTCGTCAAATTGAGAGGTGAAAGCCAGCAAAGCTGTGGTAATAGAAAAGTTTTGTTTCTTTAGCTCCCTCTCAAAGAATGATAGCTTGATGACTCCAAGACTGCTCCTCTGTTTCTCGAACAGACCTTTGTCTAAGGCCTTTTTGAAAATGTCAGCAACCATCTCCTTCGTTCCAATGAAAGTAGTCTGCGACATCTTCTTCCCAATCAGATCCCTTATCAAGTGGTACTTGATTGTGATGTGTTTCGTCCTTGAGTGAAACACATGATCCTTTGTCAGATGTATTGCGGATGTATTGTCCATCTGCAAAATTAGAGATTCATTCCTCGTTTCACCTAGTTCATCAAGGAACTGTTGGAGCCAAATGATCTCATTTGCCATCTTTGCTGCTGCTATGTACTCTACTTTACAGGATGACTAACCCACATTGGTCTTGCTGACACAGAGAATTGCTACTTCTGAAGTGATGGTACATCCTCTTGAGACACTTTTGCAGTCGTCCTTGAGAGATGACCAGCTAGCATCACTGTAGGAAAACATTTGAAATCCTACATCACGAGGATAACACAATCCAAAATCCTTCGTTAATTGAAGGTTTTGCAAGATTCGTTTCGCAATCTTCCAATGAGTCAAGCCTGGATTCGTATTAAATTGGCTCATCCTAAACACGACATAAGCAATGTCAGGATGTGTGTTATCTGCAAGGTACATTAGTGATCCGATTAGCTTCTTGTATGGTATATGCTGCATCAATTCTCTTTTTTCTTCAGTCTTCGAACAATCTTCATTCGTTAGGATTGTTCCTGCAAGCATTGGAGTATTTGCTCCTTTGCAATTCAGCATCCCAAAATCTTCTAACATCTTCTGGATATATCTGGACTGATGAAGGTACAATTTACCTTCCTCATAGTTCCTGTCAATCTGTAAGCCAAGATAACATCTAGCTTCTCCCAGGTTTGCAATCTCAAAATATTTTGAGATGTCATACTTCACCTCAGAATAATTTTCTAACTTTTGCAAAGTATCAAAGTGTCGTCCACATATACAGCTACAATGATGATCTTCCCATCTGTAATTCTTATATAAACATTGGAATCAACTAGTAGTGGCTTGAATCCTAAAGATTTCAAGGCTTGATCTTTATTCTCATACCATTGTCACGCTGATTGCTTTAGACTGTAGATACTTCTGTGCATTCTGCATGCATAAGTAGGAAGTGAATTTGAAATGTAGCCTGGAGGTTGATCCATGTAGACTTCTTCGTCTAGCTCACCATGCAAAAACGATGTCTTTTCATCCACGATGTAATCCTGAGATCATAAGTAGCTGCATATGCAAACAATAAACGTAACAACAAATATTTCAAGATAGGAGAGAAGGTCTCAGCATAGTCGATATCATATCTTTGAGAAAACCCCTTCGCTATAAGTCTAGCCTTATACTTTGAAATTTTTCCATTCGGCCCATACTTCAGCTTGTATACCCACTTGCATTGTACAATTTTTTGCTTATCTGGTAATGGCTGCAACGTCCATACCTCATTCTTCCTCATGGATTCCATCTCCTCATTCATGGCTTAGATCTATTTGTCTTTCTTTGGACATTCAATTGCTTCCTCGAATGTTTGTGGTTCTCCACTGAATCCACAAAACTCTTCTGATGTAGAAACTACGCTGTCTAGCACAAATCTTGCTGGCGCTCTTCGTTCTTTTGTCAATCTTTTAGGAAATCCTTCTGGTACTGCAATTCTCTTGCCTTTATCTGATCTGCTAGGTCCAGAACCATTTTGGTTTACAGGTGTTGTAGCAGTAGGCTGGTTTGCGAATCTTTCTTCATTTGATTCATCGCTCGAATGAGGTGCAACTCGAACATCTTTGTCTGAGTGTTCATCCTCTGCTCCCTCTGTCATAGTTGCTAGATCATAGTACTGTCTTCCAAGGACTTCATAATTGATAGGATCATTGTTGGCCATATAGATTCTGTACTATGACGAATGATTGTCATATCCTACAAGATATCCTTGTTCTGTTTTCTCATCAAGCTTCTTTCAAAGCTTGTCAGGAATATGTGCATATGCTACACAACCAAAGATTCGAATATGAGTCAGATTGGGTATCCTACCCCACCATAATTTGTGTGGTGTTGTGTGAGGAACACCAGATTTTGCTGTCTTGTTTTGAATGTAAGCAGCTGCAGCTACTGCTTCAGCCCACAACACTCTTGGAGCCTTCGAATACGCCATCATGCACCTGGCAGTTTCCATAAGAGTCCTATTCTTTCTTTTTGCAACACCGTTGTGGTGCGGTGTATAAGATGCAATCCTTCTGTGAATAATACCTCGATCATTGCAAAATCAGTGAATCAGTTTGAGATGTATTCTTCGCCCCAATTTGTTCTAATCTGTTTCACCATATTTCTTGTGCATCTTTCTATCCAATTCACATACTCTGTGAATTTGTCAAATGCTTCTAATTTATTGTGAATGAAGTAGACTCTGGCCAATTTACTGTAATCATCAATAAAGGTGATATAATATTTCGAGCTTCCTACTGAGATCACATTGAAAGGTTCACAGATGTCTGAATGTACTAGCTCTAGAATATTTGTAGTTCTGTAGGAGTCTTTGACAAAATGAGTACATGACATCTTATCCTTTATACATGCATCACAGGTTATCGAACTGGTTGCATTCGAGATGCTCACCCCTGAGATTGCTCCATGATTGCTTGCTTGATATAGTGTCATTGAATTCATATGGCATAGTCTCCCTATGCCATAGAATATCTAATGAATCATCGTGGGTTTGATGCACTTGATCTGCAGGTAGGCATACCTTCAAGTGATACAGATTGCCTTTTCTTCTACCTTGAGTGATCAATGTACTGGTGCTTGCATCAACAACATTGCATGCTTCGTCTGAGAACGTTACACGCATCCTTGCATCAACTATTCTTGCCACTGATAGCAAGTCCTGCTGCAATGTAGGCACAAACAGAGCATCTTCGAGTCGTCTGTCTCTGCCATTAATGTTGAGCCATAGTAAACCAATACCATTCACTTGATGCTTTGATCCATCTCCAAGAATGATAAATCTTGATGCATCTGCACTTCAAAAGTCACATGATCCATCTTGATGTAACGAAGTGTGAGGTAGCTCCTAAATCAAGGATTACCTCATGTGTGTCAAGTGTTGATACTGCACACATGTCTGCACAAATGTAGGCGGTCGAATTTATGTGATTCGATCTTTCTTCATCCATCTTCGAGCTCTCTGGATCTTCGACATACGACGAAATATTATTGTTCTCCTGTCTGCTTTGAGCTTGTTTGTTTCTTGGGTTTTGACAGCAGTCCATGGCTACATGACCCTTCTTATGGTAGTGAATACATTCAATTTTTGAATTTAGCCAACACGAATCGATAGTATGTCCTTCATGTTTGCATCTCACGCATGTCTTCTTGTCTCTACTCTGTTGTTTTGGCTTTTCTTTGTTCCTCCATTTGCCTTTGCTGTGTCCTTTTGCTTGCTGATCTCGATCCTGCTTTCGATCTGACTCCCTCTTAGGCTTGAATTGCTTCTTTGTCTTCTCCTTGTTGCTGTAGAGGGCTTGGTTAGAAGCATCCTTTTGGTCGAGGTGCTCTCGAGCTTCACTTCTTCTCGAATCTCGACAACTGCCTTTTCAAGTGTCATAGTAGGATCCTTTGCTAGTTGCGTTCTGGCTGTTTGGAAGGATCTTGATAAAGCTCTTAACAAATAAGTAAGCTGCTTTTTTGCTGATACTGTATTTTTTGCTCCAAAATTGTATAATGAAAGAAATAGATCCTTCATCTTCCTGATAAAGGAAGTGAGGTCTTTGCCATCCCATTGCAGATTTGTCAGTTGATCTTCGAGTAGCATGATTTGACTGCGTGATTTTGTTTGAGATCTTGTGAGTAAAGTATCCCACATCTCTTTTGCTTTAAAGAGTGTAGCCAGGTCAAGAGTCAAGCTATCCTTGATGGATGATGACAACACGGCTACTGCCTTGTCATTCTTCTCCCATCTAACGACTTCTAGAGATTCTAAAGGATCGAAATAGCTACTAATTTGCAACCTTGAGAATAGAATAATTTAGTCTAAAAGGTTAAACTTGTGCATATTCTAGTCTTCCATTTAAAGAGGATCTTCTCATATTCTAGAATCAACTTGGTTTTCCAGAACCAATTGTCTATACATCGACCTTATTTCACATCAAGAAGTGGTCATAATATTGATAATGAGATAGTAATCGAGGATGACAAGATGAACGCATAAGTGTTGTATCTTGAATTGTACTAATTGATCTATAAAGTCAAATTCTATATTGGAGCTAACTTTTTTGTTTATTTCAAAAAACTTTGTATCTTGATGAGTTTGCAATCCATCGAGGAGATCAGAGATCTTCTACTATTGAATTCCAAAAAGACCATGCACTGGGCCAATATTTGAAGTTTTGTAAGAATAATGAGATAAGTGAATGGAATCTCCTATGTAAGCAAGCTTCTTGTTTAAGTCCTTAACTCTCAACACATGAATGTCCACTCTCTTCTTTAGTTTGAAAACATTAAAGGATTTGATTCTTCAAGGATAGCAACCTTGAAGTATTCTTGGATTCATATATCTTTTGAAGAGTTTTCCATGCTTTTTGAGCCGAGGTGCAAGCACCTACCTCCTTAAGAAGCTCATGAGCTACATTCATTTTTATACAATGGAGAACCTTGCACCTCCTTTTGTATTTTGTAGCTTCTTGAGGGTGAATGGGCTCATCCTCTTCACCACTCACTATATCCATTAATTCTTGTAGAATATGAATTGATTCCATTCTTAGCTTCCAAATTGAATAATTAGAAGCATTCAATCTATCATGTGAATCCAAAAAATATGCATTCATTGAAGCCATCTATCTTCAAACAAAATCTTGATCACAAGAATAGATGCAAAATAGAAATGATTGAAGACTAGCTATCCCATTACCTAGGGACTTGAGAAAGCTCAAAACTTGACCTCTCAATAAGATCCTATCTGATCTTAAGCCAAATAAAATCTATTAATGTCAACAAGAATGAAAACTAGCTTGAATTTGCATAAAAATCGGATCTAGAATTGCCTCCTCCTTGATCTCGACTTCACAAGGATACAATATTCATCTAACCAGAACCAAAAGGAATCATATGCCTCTTCAAATTATTTCTACAAGATCAGGTTGAATCATCATGCAATAATCAATCCAAACTATCTCCCAAATCAAGCAAAAAATGAACACAATCTTGACTAGAATTGCATTCCTTGATGAGCACTTCGCAAAGTCTTTCGGCTGACCCCAAAATTGAATTTCTAAGATCTCAATAAGTCTAAGAATGACTATTATATTAACAAAGCTAAGAATCTACCTTCCTTTTGATTGATTGAAAACTATTCCTTATGATAGACTCCACAAATTGAGTAGCATCAATATGATGAAAGTGCAAGTTTTGATCCAATTGATAAGAGATGACCACAACTCAGATTTTGAAGCTAAAAAGACTGTAAATAAAAAACCATTAGATCCTTCTTCACTCAAATTGATCAAGAATTTAAGGTATTACTCATAGATTATGTCTAGATAGCAATCAATGCTTGAATTGCATCAAAATCTATTATTGTAGCATGAAGTGAAGCTCATTTCTTGGAATGGCTGTGATACCATGATAAAAATGCAGCAAAATAATCCAATTTGATCCTAGAAATGATGGAGAAAGCACCTACTTAAGATCCAAACAAGATCTAGAATCTAGATTACTAATCAATGCATTGATTCCTAGCTTATCTTGGCTTGAACTCCATGAATTAGCTACAAAACTCTTCACACGTGTGAAAGTATGGCCCACTGCTACCTGCGTACTGTACCTGCAACTCCAAACTCATTCAATCATCACAAAAATCATTTGCCAATAGCATTCATCAATGAAATCATAGACTCAAACTAATCAAGAAGGAAAATCTCGATTTGCTCATTATTGGATGGAAATCCCATCACATATTTGTACATGTAGAGCTCGGATCTGAGCATATTAGGGCTTATATATATTCATCATAACCTAAACCTAACATCTACCCTAAAGATCCACTTGATCCGCCCTATTTAGGGTCAATTCCTCAAGATCCAAAAACAATGAGAAAAATGTTATTTTTTGCTCCTACTTTTTCTCTACCCTATCTATGCACACTCTTTGGACATATCCCAAAGGTACCATTCCAAAGCTAGGTTAATGATTTGACTTAGAATAAGTTATCCTATGCTTTTGGCATGTGGTATGACATCCCACAACATGGCCTCAAAGTCATTTACAAGTGGTAATTGTGCAAACTAGCTTGTGTAAATTTAATAATAGCTACTGAGATTGGTCTCGCATTTTGGTTGCAAGATCTCAAGTTGGAGTTGGTAGGACACCATTATTGGCTCTTGCACCTCAGACAAGGAGGCTTGGGACACACTAAAATACATCTATGAGGCAAAGAACACATCTAGATTGCTTACTCTTAGAAGTCAAATCTTCCAATTACCAAAAGAGTGATGAGAGTGCCTCAAATTATGTGTTGAGAGTGAAAGATATTCGTAGAGAGCTTGCTTGCATAGGAGACAATCTCAACCAAAGAGAGTTAGTGCAAGTGATTTTTAAAAGATTGAGAGATGAATTTGACAATATTATTAAATCTTATGCAATCAAGGAGGAACTTCCAAGCTTGAGGCACTACAAGGAGTTCTCATTTTCGAGGATTGTAGGCAAGAGAACAAGCTATCGATGATGAATCAATTTTCATTGAAGGACGGTGGAGAGGAGAAAGTATTCTTCTCAAAGGACAAGCCGTGAGGAAAGAGCAAAGAGCAACATCAACATTTCAAGGAGGAAAAATCTAAGGAGGAGAGTGATGAGGATTCATCACAACAATTCAAAAATCCAACAAGAAGTGTTTCTTTTTTGGTAAGAAGGGGCATTTTGCTTCTAATGGTTTCAAGAAGAAAAACTTCCTCAAGCAAGGTAAGCTTACTAAAGAGAGTGAAGGTGAGGTAGAAGGGAGTTATGAGAAAGAATCTCTCATGATGCCAATGTACTCTTCTTCTAGTTTTGAAGATGAAAATGCATGGTGAATAGATAGTGGATCCAGTTCTCATATGACTAGTTCAAGAAAATCTTTTACTCATATTGCATCTTACAAAGAATATCAAAGTTCATCTCCATTTTCTGTTAATGGTTATTGCAAGATAGAAGGAATTGGTAGTGTACCAGTTGGTGTTGGATTCACTATGACTCTTTATGATGTAATTATTGTACCTAATCTCACCATGAATCTCATGCCGAAAAATTTATGCGTGTAGATTATCCACGCATGGATAATCTAGGCCAAATTGAATTTTGAAAATTTCAACAACTGTTTGGGAGGGAGTGGATAATCTAGGCTAAATTGAATTTTGAAAATTTCAACAACTGTTTGGGAGGGAGGCTTGGCGGCATGGACAACGGTTTTATGTGTGGATAATCCACACGTGGATTATCTATGCAAATTCAATTATCTCAACGACTTCACCGGACTTCAGTTATCCACACGTAGATATCTTCTGCATGGATTATCCAAGCATTTCTTTTTTTTGCTTGTTGATAATGAAATGAGATTAGTTAAATAAATATTTTTCTAAAGTGAGTTATATTCTAATTCATTACATTTGTAAAAGTGTCCTCCTCTTGTTTACTTAGTTATGAGTTGATTATATGTAATCAACTTCCCTAAAGAATCACATCAACTAGTTCAAGAACTTGTTGAAGAAAATGGCCACTGTCGGATCAGTCATAGACAATCAAGTAGTAGTAATGACACTACTTTCAAGCTTTCCAAGCTCATACAATAGCTAGGTGATGATTATCACGACACATCCAAAATTGAGAGTCATTACAATGTTGCTAAAGGAAGACACCAGAAGGAACGAAACCTCCAATTCCTCAACTGTCCTCAACTATTAACTCTCACACCTTATACAACAATTGAGGCTCGACTAAGTAGAAGAAGAAAGGCCTGAGTCCATCAAAGCAAAACTAGAAGTTGACACAGCATCAAGAGCAGTCGAACCCACCGACAATGAAGAAGTTGTTCTACAAATACTGCAAATGAACCAACCACAAGATTCAAGATTGTCGTATACTACAAGCCAAGAATAACAATAAAGGCCAATCAAATCAGATGGCAAATGCACCTGTAGAAGCATCATAGCCTAACGAAGAAGTGGATCATGATGCATTCATGACTAGCCATCAAGAAGCATCAAATGACAACTCTTGGTTTCTGGATTCCAGAGCCACACAACACATGACCAGGCTGCTTTGACTCATATATGTCTTACAGTACCAAAAGATATGTTCACCTGGGCGACAATAGCACACATTACTGTAAATTCACTCGCATTGTCACAATGTCACAGAAATACTCTATTATTGAAGACATGCAAGAGAATGGCACTCAACATATTGGAAAAGCATGACTTAGCTAACATATTGGAAAATCCTGACTTGTTGACTCAACCGACATATCAAGGAGATCCGCCATGTCGACTTATCGACTACCCATCTTAATAGGCCATGGCAGCGACTCACTCGACTTTCAAATAGTCAAAGCCTCCTTGTGCTCACTCTTGGTACTATGCAAATGACTTGGACAATGACAACAACAACCATGATCTCCTGCAGATAGCACAATGGCTCCATGCATCTTCTTTGTACACTCATCTACACAAATGTAAATTGTATATAGTTGATCATTGTAATCAATTGTGTATGATCAAATCAATTAGAGACAGACATTGCAGATGCTTTAATGCATTGATTCGTTCTTTAGACTGATTGTCAATAATAAGGTTCATAGCTTTTACAAAGTGGAGTTAGCTTCTTGAGCACACAATTTTTCTCACTATTGTCTTGAGCTCATAGCCATCAAACTAACGTGTATTTCCATACACTAATTTGAATCAATTATTATCTTTTATTGCATTCAAATCTCTTGTCATGATTGTATGTTTGGCTAGTACATCTTTTTGTGTGACATTTTTATTGCTCCGTCTTATTGTTTGCTCCCCGGCTTCCACAAACAACTACTCAATTAAACTCTAATTTAATCTTGAGTTCGCCTACTATTGTAGTAGTGCACGCACTGAGGGAATTAGTCAACCATTGCCTCCACACAGTAGTAGGATCGTCCCTATCTGATTGTTCGACCGATCCGATCTGTCGTCGGAACCATTCCACACCATTCCCCAACATGGAGGGTAGACATAATCACTTTAGTTCATTTATGATGAGTTTGAGTAGTCAATAGGCCTTAATCTTGAGTTTTGGGGGTCCTTTGAGTTTTCCACCCCTTGGTTGGTAGGTGATTAGGCCAAAATTAGTCCATGATGTAGCTCGAGGTAGTGTAGGCTCTTTAAACTTGGCTTGATGGTAGAGAGCTAGTGACATCTAATTTTGTGTTGTCATGTTGTCATGTGACCATTCAAAAGAGAGAGATCCAAATCATATGCAAGAGATGCCAAGCCACTAGACCAATCAAGTTTAGAGGTGATATGTAAGAGGTCCAATCATATTGCTTGTTGAATACACCTCTTGGAGCTTAAGTCGCTATTAGAGAGTGAGAGAGAGTGATTCTATTGTGAGTTCTTTGGTGAGATCTTGAGATTCTACATGTAGAGGGTTTTTGCACATTCTCTCTCTACTCGAGACTTCATGTACTCTTTATCTCTCTACCCGAGAGCAAGCCAATTCCATATTTAGTTTTTTTTTATCACAAGTTGCCTTTCAATGTTTTTGATAAATGGTGAATGATTCATGCATGGTTTATGTGCTCTTGCCTTAACTACATAGATTCTATCTTGGTGCTAGATCTATGTGAAATCACACACACCTTAGGAGATCATTCACATTTTTTACTGCTCATGCACATGTGAGATCACCAAAATTTTAATGGTTGATGTTTCCATGTATATCAATTTTATTGCTAGTGATATTGTTATTCTTCTCATTTATGTAGATGACATTATCCTATGTGGAAGTAGAATCAAATTGGTTGAATAGACCAAAATAGTGTTGAATTTCACACGTGTGGATTGTCCACAACATGTACTTGTGATCTCCTAAGGTGTGTAGATGCACCAAGATTAAGATTAGATTGAGATTCAAGATCAATCTTAGATCCTATGGCAAAAACACACTACTACATGCATTCAAACACTTCCAACTCTCACTCACACGTGTGGGAAGTATTCAAAAAATAATCTAAGTAAAAACAAGCCGCTCTCCTCAGGTAGAGAGAGAAAAAGCATCATGAGCTCTCGGGTAGAGAGAGAAAGCTAGAAATCCAATAACTCACAAAATCCATAAAATCACCAAATCAATTAGCTTCAAAATGAGGAGTACAATGATACTAGTAGATCCACGAGCTACCACTATGCTTAACTATGATTGGACCATACTTTGTCACCTCTTGATCTTATTGGACCATTGATCCGTGCACCTCTTAATTCTATTGGACTATATTCAAGCACACCTCAATTTACTATTGGACCTCACAAGGTTCCACCTCTAAATCCTATTGGACCTCTCGAAATTCATCAAACAAAAGCATTACACTTATCTACACTCTAATTGGCACGTGTTTAGCCTCTTACTCTATTTTGGCTCGATAGTGGCATTACAAGTGGAAATGCATAATTTGCCATCTATGCCAAATTTATTCCTATCAACATCCTACACCTAGATGCTTGATGTAAAAAACATAAGACCCCTATATCTAACATAGATAGTCTTTTTCAATTTTTCACACTCCTCCTAAAAAATTATTCATGAAGATTTGAGCATTGATCTTGATATAACTCCAAGATTAGATCTATGCTTGATGAAAGCACTTTTGCTCAAAGGCTTGGTGAGTAGATCAACAATACAAGAGGACGAGTTGACATGCTCCAAATAGATTTCTCCTCCAATAAGCTTTTCTCTCACAAAATGGTGTGCCACTTCTATGTGCTTGCTTCTTGCATGAAATATGGGATTATTGGCAAGAGCTTGGGCCGAGATGTTATCACACTTGATCATTGGTAGATCATCCTCCTTGATGCACTTTAGCTCCATTAATAACCTCTTGATCCAAAGAACCTCTTTGGTAGTTGTAGTGAGTGCTTTGTACTTGGCCTCATCTCCTAAGGTGTGTAGATGCACCGAGATTATGATTAGATTGAGATTCAAGATCAATCTTAGATCCTATGGCAAAAACACACTACTACATGCATTCAAACACTTCCAACTCTCACTCACACGTGTGGGAAGTATTCAAAAAATAATCTAAGTAAAAACAAGCCGCTCTCCTCAGGTAGAGAGAGAAAAAACATCATGAGCTCTCGGGTAGAGAGAGAAAGCTAGAAAATCACGTACACTCAAAAATCCCCTCAATCTCAAAATCAATTAGATCCAAAATGAGGAGTACAATGATACTAGTAGATTCATGAGCTACCACTATGATTAACTATGATTGGATCACACTTTGCCACCTCTTAATCCTATTGGACCATTGATCCATGCACCTCTAAATTCTATTGGACTATATTCAGGCACACCTCAAATTCCTATTGGACCACACATGGTTCCACCTCTAAAACCTATTGGACCTCTTAAACTTCATCAAACAAAAGCATTACACTTGTCTACACTCTAATTGGCACAAGTTTGGCCTCCTACTCTATTTTGGCTCAATAGTGGCATTACAAGTGGAAATGGATAATTTGCCATCCATGCCAAATTTGACCCTATCAACATCCTACACCTAAATGCTTGACTATGAAATTCTATGAGACCCCTATATCAAACATTTTGATTTACTTTACAATTCTCCACACGTGGGAACATCCTCCACACATGTGAGATTCACTTACAAACTTCTATCATAAAAAATACCAAGCTAGATTTTTGCCAATTTCTCACAATTTCAACTTCTAAAAGGCCCATTTACGAAGTCTCTCATTATTTGAACTTCACGACGGATGGACATTTTCATGGCTATCGAAGGCCGGCTTTCACGAGTCATTGGTCACGTTTTTGATGGGAGGATATCATGTTGTTGAGATTGCAGTCGCCGCACTTCAGTCTTGCACTTCAGTTTCGCACTTCAGTGAGCAGATTGTTTTGTGAAATTTGACCCAAAATATAAAGAGAAAATATAAAACATATTTTTTTGAATATGATTGAACATATAAGATAAAATCATATGATAGTATTTAATTTTTACAAAACTAATTTTTACAAATCTTATATTTTTATAAATTTTTGATTTTTGTTGAGATTTGACATAAAAGACAAATCATGAAATATGATGATAGTACATGTTTTATTAAACAACCAATTTGACAAATCTTTTGAAATTTTATGACACAATATTATATCAAATCGATGATGTCATGATTACCTCCACGCGATTTAGAGAAAAAAAAAATTGAACTCTATCACAGAAAAAAGGAACAAGCAAGACTAAAGTACAATGAACAACTATTGATTGGTTTATCTTCAAGCTCTTCCACCAGTTGACATAGACTGCCTATTGATCCGTCACATGTACATATATTGATTTATGTCATTTTTATTTGTAATAGTGATGTACTTCGATGTGGTTGAGGATTGTGATATAGTATATTGCTTTTTGGAAAGCCAAGACACCACTCCATCACAAATGAAGGTTGCAAATGCACTAAATGTACAAAAACTATTTTGTCAAATTTTGTCACATGTTAGTTCGTCACATGTTAGAATTTGTCAATTTTCACATGAATGACACTGAAAGAATTTGTGCTATAATATAACCTATCATTGGAAATTGGATTATTCGGACAAGGAGGATTGTCAATGATCATATTTGGGCCAATGGAGTGCACACAGAGGATCCAAGAGTACAAGAGGTAAACTCTTTAAAATGTTATTTGAAAATGCTTTAATCTTTGACCCTTATGGCACTTCAAGTATAGTTTGCCCAATAAATATTGAGCGACAGGATGAGTGCCATGATACTTTGAAGTTAACCTCTCACTTGCTTCTAAAAGGAAAAATCCACAAAGATCTTCACTACGAAAAATGATTCACTCTTGTCCAATGTCAAGAATCTTAAAAGTATATTTACCTTGTCTAAATCATAAAAAAATGGGCACACAAATAATGAGTTCAAATCTAATCACCCCTAATATAGTGAAATCCATTGGAATAACTTGCATTCAAATGTGAAATCTTGATTTCCATATCCAATCACCTATAATAGACTCATTTAGGTGAGAGAGAGAGAGAGAGAGAGGGAGGGAGGGAGGGAGGGAGGGAGAGAGAGAGAGAGAGAGAGAGAGAGAGAGAGAGAGAGAGAGAGAGAGAGAGAGAGAGAGAGAGAGAGAGAGAGAGAGAGAGAGAGAGAGAGAGAGAGAGAGAGAGAGAGAGAGAGAGAGAGAGAGAGAGAGAGAGAATTAAAGGTAACCAACACTCCCAATTCTAGGAAGGTGTGTAGCCCTTGTTTTCTTCCATTAAAGATGTGGTTCAAATGTTTTTTGTTGGAAGATAAGTTCCACAAGAAAGCCCAAACGCTACAGGGAGGGAGCATGTGGGGACATTCTGGAATAGGATATAATCTTGCGGTTCGGGAGTTTTAATTAGAACTCTATAATGTTCTCTCTTTGTTCTCTTCGTGTGTGTTTAGGGTGTGTGTGTGTGTGTGTGTGTGTTTCATACTCCTAGTTTACGATTTGTGTTATATATTAATTTATGTTTCATGCTTTTGTTCTCAAAGAGTAACGTTTCATGGTAATTAGCTTAAAGTATGATGCCATTAGTTTATGTTTCATGCTTACTAGTCCATTGTTATATCTTCATTTATGTTTCATGATTGAGAGAGAGAGAGAGAGAGAGAGAGAGAGAGAGAGAGAGAGAGAGAGAGAGAGAGAGAGAGAGAGATACGTCTAACATTTTCAACTTTTGCACATGAGTCCTCCACAATACTCCATGTGGATTCCACAAACTTGACCACCCCTCTAGAAAAGAGAACACGTCTTGGACGTATTATTGTTGATGTGTCAAAAAACATTCTAGGTTCTTTGTCTAACCTTCTTCGTCCACCTAGCTTGCAACCATTAGTAAAAAGTTTCATTAGAAGTAGATATTCGTGTTGGCCACTCCAATCACCATTACCATTAAATGGAAGATCATTTACGTATTGGGGTCGAATGTACATATATTCATGTGCAACATTTAGATCTATCAAGTATTGGGAGAAAATGTTTATTGTTTCAACCTACTTCTTGTTGTTTTGGTATATAGGATTCTTCATCCTCATTTAGCGTGGGAGACAATAATCCTCGTAAAGGTCGATGTAGACAACGAATGTCATACAACGGTCCTCAAATAAAGCAATTACCTCGTTGTCTACGTCAAGGCTTAGAAGAAATGATGAAAACTGATGAGCACATTAATCAAGAGACTAATGCATCTGAATCTAGCTCATCTAGATCTACCTCTTCGCAAGCAAGTTCTAACGATGAAAATGAGCTTCCAATGAATGAAGAATTTGAAGCCATGGGAGACATGTTGGATGATATGTACGAGAATAATAGTGCAGCTAGACACAATGAACAAGATGAGGAGGCACTTTTGTCTAAAGAAGAAAAGAAATTGCGAGAAGAATAAAAAACAACATTGTACCCTAGAGCAAAGACATCTCGTTTGGTGACTTCTCTACTTCTATTAAATCTTCAAGCCAAATATAGATGGAGTGACCAAAGCCTCACATCATTATTTGAGTAAAATTTTTGTCATCTATTTGTCAATATTGCTTTGAAACAAACTTTACAATTTGGACATCTAGAGATATTTTTTTTACAATGACTTCTTTTATCATGTATAGACTATTGAAAAATAAAATTTTCCCAGAAGGGAATGTCATGCCTGAGACAAGATATGAGGCACGAAAGATGTTGTCTAACATCGGGATGGACTACAAATATCATGCATGCCCAAAAGATTGTATTTTACATCAAGGAAGGTACGAATCACTCAAGAAATGTCCCATTTGTGATACTCCTCATATAGAAATGATTTGAAAGGGGCAACCGTTCCGTGCAAAGTTTTATGACATTTTTCAGTAATTCCATAATTGCAACATTTATTTTGTTGTAAATCTCTTGCACAACTTATGGACTGTCATGCACACCATACCTCTATAGATGGGATGATGAGGGTACCTTTAGATTAACCTGCATGGAAATACATCAACAAAGAGTATCCAAGCTTTGCCAATGAGTTAAGAAATGTGAGATTTGGTCTTGCAACAGATGGTGTGAACCCCTTTGGTGTACGAGCAACTATGTGGTCCCTTTGGCCTGTTTGCTTGGTAAATTATAATATTCCTCCTTGGTTGAGTACAAAAAAGAGACACATTATGTTGGCACTTCTAATTCCTGGCCAATGCGAAGGCATCTACAGTGTCTGGATCTGATAAGCTGGCGTCTCAGCATCAATGCACGCTTGAGCGCATGAGTAATCAGCTTATCACATTTGGTATTACTACGTCACACACTTGTATAATACATTTGATCAAATATATACAATTTCTATTTGTGCAGATGAAAGGTATTGGAGATGGCATGAGGCCGTTGTGCTGTCTGGAGGAGATCGTGAGTGGCTGCTATCATTGTCAAGTTAGTTTGTATAGTACAGGAGTGAGCGTGAAATCTGACATTCGGCTATCAAGGAATGGCTTCAGTCCTTTTTTGCAAAAAATGCACATATTTAAAAATGTGGGTGAATTTATATGGAAACACTTGATTGTGAAAAAGATACCACTGCTGCAAGGCACGATCTAAAAGGATAAAACACCAAAAAAGAATATTGGATAAAGGATGGTGAAGATCATGTTCCAAAAGTACCTTGGACATTCACTAAGGAGGACCCTAAACCATGTTCGCTCCATTATTCATGACATTAGAACGCCAACTGGTTTTGCCCATTCTCTATGGTCATCTTCACAGTGGATGGAAAGTTGCAAGGTGTCAAATCTCATGATTGGCTAAAGATGATTCAATTCATCTATCCATTGTCAATTCGGGGGTGCTTATCAAAAGATATTTGTGAGACCATATACAAACTATCAATCATTGTCAGGTATTTACATGTACTTGGTGCATTTTTTTTATTTAATATTTATTGACGGGAAATTCAAATAGACATACAATGGATTGAATATGTTGCAGATGGATGTGTTCAAAAGAAATTTGTGAGCTGGATCTTCGCAAGAGACATGAGGATATGATGGAGATTGTGTGCATGTTTGAGAGATATTTTCTGACTTCCATCATGGACTCGCAAGTGCATTTATTGGTGCACTTGGTTGAAGAAGTTTCTATTGCTAGTCCAGTGCACACTAGGTATAAGTGCATAAATTTTGTTTTGCATGTGTATATAAAGTAAATCAATTGATACATGAACTCATTAAGTAAAACACTTATTTTTAACCATTTGTGACTTTTTAGGTGGATGTTCTTTATGGAAAGATATGTGAAAGTATTAAAAGATTTTGTGCATTTTGCAAAAGGCAAGGCTTGAAGGTAGCATGTCAAAGGGATGGTTAGTACATGAATCTCTCTTTTATGTTACTGAAATTTTGCACCAACTACATCCATCTGCTCCACTATTGTGGCATGATGAGGAAGTCGAAGAGGTAACAAGTGAAAAATCTCAGGGGATGGGAAAGGTCCATAGGTTGACACCCTTCCAATGAGAAAAAATTTCAACATTCATGCTTCATAATTGTGGAGTTATGGATAAATGGTTAGACCTATATGAAGAAGAGAAAAAAGAGAGGGCCTTGTCTAGAAAGCGCCAATGACAGAGGTAGACACATGGCCACAAGTTCACATGATGTTGAGCCATTGCCCAAGCAATGAACTATATAGTGAATGCATGGCACACTACAAAAAGCAACAAAAGAGAGACAAAAAATATCAAATGCAGAATGGGACTTTGCAAGAGTATGCAAATGGAAGGTATTATTCTTTAGATACTTTATTATTAGAACATTCTTGTTTATAACAATATTTGTTTAATCATTTTGAAACACCATGTTCATGCACAGTGATTATTTATGAGATTCATGTTTTTCATGTGACAGTGCAAAATGTATAATGTTATATGGGCTTTTGGTTTGCACTTTCGTGTTGAAAGGATTGATAACAAGAGACGCACACATGATTGTGGTGTAATAGCATTTTTCCAACAAGAAAGTCAAAGTAGTGCACGAGATCAGAATCCCATCACAGGAGACATAGAATACGTAGGAACTATACAAAATATTTATGATGTGTCATTTGGTGAAAGTGGACACTATATTTTATTTGATGTGAAATGGTTCAAGGTAGTTTGTAGAGGGCCAAATGCAACCGTAAAATCGGATCCAAGTGGATTTTTTGCGATTGATTCATCAAAAACATTAAGCATGGAGTCCTTTGACACATTGGTATTGCCTCATCACTATGAGCAGGTGCACATGCTATGTTGTCATGTTTTTCGTTTTATTGCAAGTGATTTTAGTATTTGAGTTTTCGATATGTTCTAAAATAGTAATTTTTGTAGGTGTTTTTTCAACCAGATCGACTAAACAAGATATGGTGGTTTGTAGCTCAAGTTGAAACATGAGCATGACGAGTATTTGAGGGTGCAAATGTTGAGAATGAAATGGAAAAGCTTCATCTTAACTATGAGATTGAGCTACCTAGAGATGTAGTAAATCTTCAAACCATACTTGAAGCACCCACTTCCATAGATGTTGAGAATAGAAATTCTAATAGTCAGAATGATGAAATAAGTTTTGAAAGTGGGAGTGATGATGAAAATCATCTAAGAGGAGATGAATTGCAAGATGCTGTCGCTGATGAAATTGATTCTTGCAATCCTGAATAACATTTGGTTCTTGCAATTCTGAATGAAATTGATTCGTGCAATGCTTTCAAATGATAGTTATTTAGCCAAAACAAAAAATAAATTTTTGGTCAAGTAATGAAAAGAATAGACATAGTTTGACTTCAAATCCATTTTTTTGGAGATAACGTCAGTGAAGATAGATGTACGGTTTCATGTTCCAAGAAAGTTCTCATTTTTTAACAAATGTTGCAAAGGCAGTAAATCACTAAAAGGATGTGAGTTAATGAAATCACCACCACAAACTATGACAGAATCAAGTGTTTCATCATAGTCAATCCCCTTGAATTGAGCATATCCCTTGGCAACTAGTCTTGTTTTATAATTGTTCACACTACCATCTTGATTAAGCTTGATCTTAAAGACCCATATGCAAACAGTAACATTTTGTATCTTTGATGGAGGACCAATAATTTTACAAGTATCTCAAACAATGCATCATATACTCACTTTTCATTGCATCAAATCACTCTTTTGTTGCTAAAGTTTCATTCACACTTGAAGGAACATCATCAAAGTTAAGGTAGTAATAAAGGCAATAAAAATTATACAATCATCAACTTGTAATTGCTTTTCTCTTCCTTGTATTTGAGTCTTGATGGTTGCATTTGGGCTTTGATACAATGTTAAAATCAGAGGTTATGAACCTCATTCGGATACTAAAACATTGAAAAAGCATCAAAGGTTTCACTTACATCTAATAGATAGAAAACTAGCACACAATTCTAGCTATTTTGCATCTAATTGGCAAGAGCTTTTGAACACCACAATCAAACTAAAATTAATTGATCCTCACATCCTGTCACACATGTGGAAATTATAGTACTTTGTTCAGATTCAGATCTATTCATTAGATGTGAAAAATTGCCTACATTGGCAAATCTAGCCATGTAGAATATTGTGCATTTTGTCAATATTGTTTGTTGGTTACTTGAATGGCCAAAGTGCCACTTGTACATACACACCTAAAGTAGGTTACCACGAGTCAAGAGGAGTGGTTGTGTCTACTTGGTAGTGATTCCTACTTTGTAGGATCTAGACCATGATTTATGATGAGATTTGTACCTACCATGCACCTACCAAGCATAACTCTTGGATCTAGACTAGGGTTTTCACATTAGGGCAAGAAAGTGGAGTCTATTTCCTTATTACATGCTGGATTTTCACCTAACTTTGCAAAAGGAAGTGTGTTTTACTATGTATTTCCATTCTCCATAGTGAGAAGATAGAAACTTTTTGGAGCCTCAAGGAGAAACTCAAGTTTCCTCTCATTGTATGGTGATTACTCTATTTTTCCAATGAAACCCAGCTTTGGCACTTTGTAAACACTGTCTACAGGCCGTACTACAGCCTTATTTCCACACGTGTGGAGTTGGATTAGACTATTTGATCAATGCTTTGATTGTCTCTACTTGTTTCCTATCAAGCTGCTAAACTAGATCTTGTTTTCTGATGACTAGTTTCTGATAGATTGTTTAACAAGCATACAATCACCTTGTGGATCATTCAAAGATCCATTTATGGTCCTTAGTACTGTACTTTTCACATGGTATCAGAGCCAAGTACAAGGCCATTGATCTGTGTTTGAATCTAATCCAGTTTTAGCAGGTTTTGGTGCAAAAAGCTAGTATTGGAAGGGCGAGCTGGTATCCAGGTTTTGGTGAGGGGATTTGATCCCAAACTTTTTCAGGATCAAAATCCGTACTGTTCACACGTGTGGGCATCTCTGAACCAGCATTTAATAACCCATATTCATTGGATCATAGAAAATTCATATGGTGTCAGTTTGATATAATTTTTGGTGCAAATCCTAGAATAAGCTACCAAGATCACTTGTCATTGATTAGTTTTGAATTTGTTTCATGAAAACTAATTAATCTAGGCTGATTTCAGACCTTTTTAAAGTGGAAACCAGGTCTTGAAAGTACATCAAAGTGAATGAGAGAGATAGAGTCAGTTTTTGTCCAAGAATAGCCAAGATTGGCAAGATTTGCTTGAGTGTAGTTTTCATCTCATCTTATCTTCATTCCAGCTTGTGAGGGAGTGATAGAGCTGTGATTACAAATCCATCTGTTGGATTAGAAGTCAACATTTGAGTGAAACATTGCAAGTTTGAAACCTTTGTGAGTTTCAGGTCCAAACAAATCTATATCTTGTGTGTAGAATCTTGCTAGTAAGATGGGATCAGTGGGAGCCTACCTTCTAGAAGCTAGTGAGAGGTTAAATTCTACCAATTATGCTATTTGGAAAGTGAGGATGGAGTCACTAATGGTGCTCCAGGATCTTTATGAGTTTCTAATAGATGATGAAGATGAACCTCTAGGTGCACATGAATTAGTGAGATACAAGAAGAGGTCTAGGCTTGCACTTCACTGTATTAAGATGAATGTAAGCAATGATCTTTTAAGGGAAGTATCATCATGTAAGAGGGCTAAAGAGGCTTGGGAATCTTTAAAATCTATCTATGAGTCTAGTAACACTTCGAGGGTTCTCATGCTTAGGAACCAGATTCTACAAAGCATGAAGAGGAGTGATGAGAATGCACAAGACTATGTGCTAAGAATCAAGTCTCTTAATAGGGAGTTAGCTTCCATTGGAGAGAAGATTCAAGATAGTGAGCTTGTTCAGATTGTCCTAAATGGTCTAGGGAGTGGCTTTACAAATTTGGTCCAAAGCTTTGCAATCCAAGACACTTTGCCTACTATAGAAAAGCTACACAGTGTATTAGTAGCTGAAGAGTGTAGGATGTTGCATACCAATGCAAGAATGAATGCTATTTCTCTGCAGGATGGTGATGAGAAAGCTAGTTTCTCATTTAAAAGCAAGAAGAAGACCAATGGCAAGAAGAAGCACTTCAAGGAGACCAAGGAGGAGGATGAGGCTTCAAGCTCAAAGGGCAAGATCAAAGACAAGTCCAAGTACAAATGTTTTTTCTGTGGAAAGAAAGGACATTTTGCATCAGAATGTCTCAAGAAGAAGAAGGCACAAGAGAGCAAACAAAGCAACATTGCACATCAGGAGGAAGAGGAGGATGAAGAGTCATCCTTGATGGTTTCCAACAAACCACCATCATCCAAGAGCAACACCAATGATTCTTGGTGGATTGATAGTGGGGCAAGTTCCCACATGACATATCAAAAGGACATATTCTCCACCTTACTTTCTTACAATGACTTACATAGATCAATCTATACTGCAAGTAGTCAAGAATGTAAGATAAGTGGAATAGGAACAATTCCCTTGTATGTGGGATCATCCAAAAGGATGAATCTAGATAATGTTCTTTATGTTCCTAAGTTAACCAAGAATTTGCTTAGTGTTGGCCAGTTAATGGATAATGGCCTAGATGTACAATTTAAGCATGGAGTTTGTTCCATTCTTAGAAATGATGAATGTATAGCCAAAGGCTTTAAGCAAGGTAGATTGTTTAAGCTTGATGCTAATATTGCAGTGGAGAGTGTTAACTTGGCAAAGGTGGAGCTATCAAAGGTGGAACTGTGGCACAAAAGGTTGGGCCACCCCAACTACAAAGCCATGGAATCTATGACTACAAAGGAGCTTGCAGTTGGAATCCCCAAGCATTTGTCAAAGTGTGGGAAGAGATGTGAAGCATGCAGCCTCTCAAAGGCTCACAAGTTACCCTTCTCAGGATCTACATCAAGATCAAACTCTCCTCTTGAACTCATCCATTCGGATGTTCATAGTTTTTCACATGAGTCTAATGGTGGTGCCAAGTACTATGTAATCTTCATTGATGACTATTCTAGATTTTGTTGGATGTACCTCTTGTCTAGCAAATCAATGGTGTTTGATTCTTTTGTAAAGTTCAAGACTTTGGTAGAAAATCAACTTAGTACCAAGATTAAGGTATTAAGGAGTGATAATGGAGGTGAATATGTCTCCAATAAGTTGATTGACTTTTGTATTTCTAATGGCATAAAGAGGGAGTTGTCATGTCCATACACCCCTCAACAAAATGGAGTGAGTGAGAGAAGAAATAGATCTCTTTGTGAGTGTGCTAAGGCCTTAAGGCTAGATGCTTCTCTATCCAAACCATTTTGGGGTGAAGCAATAACTTGTGCTAACTATTTGTGCAATGGATTGCCAAACCAAGCCATTGGAGGAATCACACCATTTGAAGCTCTATTTGGAGAGAAGCCCAATCTCAAAGATCTCAAAGTTTTTGGATCCACTTGCTATGTACACCAATCCTTGGATAAGAGAAGGAAGGATGATGCAACATCCATCAAAGGCATCTTTGTGGGATATGGTGAGAATAGCAAAGGTTATAGAGTCTTCAATCCCATCACTAGCAAGGTGATAGTGAGTAGGGATGTTATTTCTGATGAAGGACATGCTTGTGATTTGGATGATAATGCTACTAATCATCTTGATGCCAAGGATCATGCTAGGATGGAGGAGGAGCTTCCAAGTGAAGAAGAACTTGAGGATCCACCTCAAGATGCAAGAACTCCAAGAACTCCAAGAAGATCTACAAGGGCAAGATCCGAGCCATTGAGGCTCACCTATGATGGTCAAGGTGATCAAAGGGAAGGCTCATCATCTTTCACATCTTACACCTTTCTTACTTCAATGTTATATGAGCCAACATGCTATGAAGATGCTTGTAAGTCTAAAAGTTGGATGGATGCTATGCAAGTAGAGTATGATGCTCTTATTGAGAATCATACTTGGGATCTTGTGGATCTTCCTCAAGGGAAGAAACCTCTTGATTGCAAGTGGGTGTTTAGATTGAAGTATAATCAAGATGGATCAATAAGCAAGCATAAAGCTAGGCTTGTTGCCAAAGGTTTTTTACAAACCAAAGGCATTGACTATGATGAGACTTTTGCTCCTGTGGCTAAGCTTGTTACTATCAGGTTGATCATTAGTCTTGCTACAACCTTCAATTGGGAGCTATTCCAACTTGACTTCACAAATGCATTCCTCAATGGTTATTTGGAGGAAGAGATCTACATGAGGCAACCCGAGGGCTTCATCAAGGCAAAGCATGAAGGAAAGGTGTGTTTTTTGAAGAAGAGCCTTTATGGGCTCAAGCAAGCACCTAGAGCATGGTACTCTAGGCTAAACTCTTTTCTCATTTCCATCAATTTTGTAATGAGTGCCTATGATCCATCATTGTATATAAGTTTTCATGATGGCATGATCATTATTCTTGTTTTGTATGTAGATGACATTATCTTGAGTGGTAATGATCTAGATGGAATTAGAAATGTAAAAATTGCTTTAGCAAAAGAGTTTAAGATGGTAGAGCTCGGCCTATTGAGATTCATTCTTGGAATAGAGGTTATTAGAGGATGTGATTTTAGCTTCATTTGTCAATCTAAATATGCTACATCCATCCTAGATAGATTTGGAATGAAGAATTGTAAAGGCATTGAGACACCAATGGAGCAACATTTAAAAGCATCTATTGGTTGTGATGAAGCATCCTTTGAGGACATCACATTATATAGAAGGCTTATTGGCTCCTTGATCTATTTAACTATAACTAGACCTGATCTTAGTTATAGTGTTGGAAAGTTAAGCCAATTCATGCAAAGTCCTCTAGTTTCACATTGGAAGATGGCCAAAAGAGTTCTTAGATACATTTCATTCACTAAGAATTTTGGTATTTTGTATAGAGGAACTAATCTTGGCTTAAGAGCCTATAGTGACTCGGATTTTGCAGGTGACAAAGTGGATAGAAGATCAACAAGTGCCTTTGCCACCTTTCTATGTGATGGAGTAGTATCATGGCTTTCCAAAAAGCAAGATACCATCTCCCTATCTTCCACAGAATCCGAATACAAGGCCTTGACATCAACATGCAAGGAGGTCTTGTGGCTCAAAAGGCTATTGGTGGAGCTTCATGTCATGGAGGAGGAGATCCCTATCATCTATTGTGACAACCAATCAGCCCAATCACTTGCAACTAATCCTACATTCCATGCAAGGAGCAAACACATCGAAATTGCTCATCATTTCGTGAGGGAAAAAGTGCAAGCTAAAGAGATCAAGCTCCAACACGTGCCATCATCAAGTTGATTGGCTGATTTGTTTACTAAACCTTTACCTAAAGATTCATTTGTCAAGCTTAGATCTTCAATTGGAGTTATTGATAAAAGCATTGTGATCTCCAAGGCTAGATTTGAGGAGGAGTGTGAAAAATTGCCTACATTGGCAAATCTAGCCATGTAGAATATTGTACATTTTGTCAATATTGTTTGTTGGTTACTTGAATGGCCAAAGTGCCACTGGTACATACACACCTAAAGTAGGTTACCACGAGTCAAGAGGAGTGGTTGTGTCTATTTGGTAGTGATTCCTACTTTGTAGGATCTAGACCATGATTTATGATGAGATTTGTACCTACCATGCACCTACCAAGCATAACTCTTGGATCTAGACTAGGGTTTTCACATTAGGGCAAGAAAGTGGAGTCTACTTCTTTATTACATGCTGGATTTTCACCTAACTTTGCAAAAGGAAGTGTGTTTTACTATGTATTTCCATTCTCCATAGTGAGAATATAGAAACTTTTTGGAGCCTCAAGGAGAAACTCGAGTTTCCTCTCATTGTATGGTGATTACCCTATTTTTCCAATAAAACCCAGCTTTGGCACTTTGTAAACACTGTCTACAGGCCGTACTACAGCCTTATTTCCACACGTGTGGAGTTGGATTAGACTATTTGATCAATGCTTTGATTGTCTCTACTTGTTTCCTATCAAGCTGCTAAACTAGATCTTGTTTTCTGATGACTAGTTTCTGATAGATTGTTTAACAAGCATACAATCACCTTGTGGATCATTCAAAGATCCATTTATGGTCCTTAGTACTGTACTTTTCACATTAGACACAAAAAACATCACATTCATCATGCATCAATTCCTCATGAAAGAGCAAACTTGCCAAAATCATCATCTCTTGATAATCTCTCAAAGTACGTACAAAATGAGCTCTCAATCCATATCAAATGATCTCAGATATGAGATTAGGGTAGAATGCCATTAGGGTAGACCCTAAACCTGGCTATCAAAGCCTTAGATCATGCATAATTACCCTCTTGGTAGCTCGAGTCAACTGACTTACAAAAGTAGGTGGCCGAACTTTCTCCTTAGATGTAGCTTGGAATTTAAAAAATGGAAATACTTCTTGGGTTATACATTCTCCATGAACTACCTGCTTTTTATAGTTGAAAGCTCTAAGGTCATTTGGCCTAGCTTATCCAAAACTTGCTCTAAACTAGTCATAATGGTCAAAATTGCCAAGTAAAGCTAAAAAGAACTTTTGCATGACTAAGTGACTAAGTGAATTTGGACGCAAATTAAAAATTGGTCATGTACCCTAATTTTAGACGTGTGGAGAAACCATGTGAAGTTTATTTGCTATTGGCCTCATATAAACTCAAATTGCCAAACTATCTAGAAAGCTAGAAAATTTGTTGACAATTTTCACATTTGTGTGAGTGGATTCATGTGGAAGACCTTTTTTTTTTAATGTGCTAATTGTATACAATAAATTGAAGATGTCTACCTAATCATTTCATAGAATTCTTCCGTAAAGTTTGTAATTGAGTACTTAATTTAAAGCGCAACTCCAAAATTGGTAGAAATATGTTTAGGAAAAGTACTTTTATTACCATCTAATTCAAGCTTTGTTATCATCCAAAATGCCATGTCCCTATGAGAGTCTTCCATGAAGCTTATTGAGTACTTAATTTAAAGTATAATTCTAAGATTGGTAGAAATATGTTTAGGATAAGCACTTTTGTTTGCAAACTAATTTGATCTTTGCTTATGTCCAAAATGCCATGTCCCTATGAGAAATTGAGGGTTGTACAATATTTATAAACCAGTGGATACAATCCCTAACAACAAATGAACTTAGGAAATATATTCTATATTTTATTGTATTTTAATCAAATTTTGTTTTCAACAAAGAAGTTGATATACCAACAAAAGAGATATGCTAATTTTGAATGAGTATACATGCAACAAAAGACAATTTTAATCTTTCTAGATTGTAGTTTTTTTGTATCTTTTGGGTGATTGTATCTATAAATCTTGATAGGTATATAACCATGTTGCCATGTTGAAAAGTTGTCATATTTGAATTCACAAACACAAAAAAAACATGCATATTGTTTAGTCTTTGTATGATGAGTTTAAAATTAAATGCCTAGTACTAATTTGATATATCACTCAATTTTTTCTTTTATATGTTTGAAAAAGACTCATGTATCATCTACAAAGTTGTATTAAGACGTGGTTAGTCTAGCTACTTGAAGCTTTTACAAGTTATGATGGTATATCAAATTTTTTATGAAAATAATGAAATAAAGCACAAAATTGTCGGACTCCTCTTTGAAGCTACAATAGATGAAAGGTGAAAGGTGACCATCAACTTGTAGTTTAGAGACACAACCACATAGAGCATTTTTGTATATCTTATAGTCCAACATTTTTTAAGTGGTTAATTATATAGACAAAATCTATATTATGGTGAGAGACAAAAGTCATATTTATCCAATTTCTTTTCATTTAGTAATTTACAATGCATTTGTCTATTTTTCTTGTTGTTTTTAGCGGCTACAAAAGTAATTCATGTATATATTGTTGCACTACTTTATGATATATAAAGATTAAATCCTATAGGCCTATGCGAATATGCTCATTCTTTTTTAAGAGATCATCATATACTTTCGTCAATAACATGTACTTGGTTTTTTTGTTCACAACTCTAAACATTTTCTAATAACAAGTTGGATGATACTTTAATTTCTTTCTCATGTCCTATATCATTATGGTATCGTATGAACATGGTGTTCCATTATTGTTTATCAAGTATGCATGATTCAAGTTGGGTACTTACAACTTTTTGTTTCCAATTACATCGTGACAGTTAAATTTTTTAGACTCCACATTGTTCAAGAACCCTTACAATGAAACAAGGTGAAATCACTCTCTACATCTAGCTTTTTAGCCTTCCAGTGCTTCATAATTCCCAACATGTTTCCTCTTGTCTTTTGAAATCTAGGACAATAATTTAAGAGAAAATATCAAAATTTATCTGTGACTTTCCATTTAATTTAGCATTATCTTTCATAAGGTTGATTAACACGAAACATAAATAAAAAAATTATTACTTATCATTTTGTATGTATTGAAGTTAATTACTCTAAAAAGAAAGCTCCAATATATCCTTATTTACCATTTATCATGTTAAATGTATATTTTTATGATTTTTTGGTTTTAAATCTAGGGCATGTATGTGTGTAATGTCATTGTGTAAGGGTGTAAGACTGAGATACCAATTATGAAGTTTATGATAATGTATTATTTCTAAAAGTAACCATTAATATGGCACAATGTATTTGTATTCTAACATCAACATAAATTTTAAAAAATAAACAACTTTTGTACTACAAACCTGTAGACATATCGTTTGAATTCAAATAAAATGCTTACATATTTTGTTTAAGATCATTCTATCTCATTCGACAAAGATTTTGTATGATTAGTGAAACAAATCATTGATATAATGTCTTTACAGTCCTATCAATACAAGAAACACAACAAATGATTACTATTACTTTGAGTGTGGCATTCATAGCCTCCAAAGTATAGCATGTGAATCAATCATGAAGAGCATTATACCATGTGATAATGCTTTCATAGCGTAATTGGATATCATTATTTCATTTCAATTAAATGAACTCTGAATAATACTCTACTTTTCTATTGAAATGTTGTCTATTTATGCTCTCTTGGACAATTCTAATATTGTAATGTTATGGTTTCCCAAAAGAGAGGACTGAAATAAATAGAAAATCAACAAAAATAAATTGTGACATGAATTGCATTCATGTAAAAGCTTTTTTAGTTTTTATCCTAGAATAAAAATGTGCTCATACAAATATGTTTTCACCTTGGCATCTTACAAACTATTTTAAAAGCTATGCATAGGTTGTATGTATACAAAATAATTTTGATATTTATTTTGTCAATAGTCGTGTTATAGTTAGTCTTCAAGAAGAGATTATTTTAACCTTGATAATTGTTGATATGGTGTCTTGGTGAGGTTTTAAAATTGAACGGTAGCTTTCTAAAATCATGTCTTTTATTATGTGACACTTAGACACTTTTTGATAAAAACTTGAAAATATGGACCTATTTAACATTGGATGTAATCTACTTAAAAAAAATTTGATTTTTGCAAAAAATTAAGTTGATATTTTTATAATGTAAAAGCCATAAAATATAAGTATAGATATTGCATAACATGCGACAACCAGTTTTACAAATTTGGCCATGGTTTTTCTTAAGCCTAGTCCAAGGTATGACTATATACATGATCAAGAGGTCCAAATTGACAAAGTTAATTGGTGGTGAAATTATGATATTCTTTAAAACAACACAATCATAGTTTTATTGATTACATGACTTTTACCCAAGATTTCTAGAAATTTTACACAATTGAATCCAATTTTCTATCTCCTTTACTTTGAAGTATATTGTTTTTTTTACCTAGTTATTCCAAGAATCTCACATTTAGCACCATTTGCTACATGAATAAACTTCTTAGAGCAAGACGAAAATGAAGAGTATTTCTCTCTTTGCCTTGTAACATGTGAGCTCACCCCACTATCAATCCACCAAGGATCTTCCTCCATAGAAATTGATGGTGTACACATGCATGCCATGAGTGACTCCTCTTTGAAGCCATGTCCCTCTTGATTGCTGAAGTTGAGTTGCCTTCCTTCTTGTTTTTCTTCATCTCTCTTCTTCTTGTAGCACTTTGAGACAACATGCCCCTTTTTGCCACAATAAAAGCACTTGATTTTAGATTTTCCACTTGTTGATGGTTGTGAAGAGTCTTCATCACTGTCCTCCTTGGATTTGTCCTTCTGAAATGTTGATGTTGCTCTTTGCCCCTTCCTCTTGGCTTGTCCTTTGAGAAGAATGTTTTCTCCTCTCCACTATCCTTCAAAGAAAATTGGTTGATCCTCAATAGCTTGTTCTCTTGCCTACAGTCCTTGGATATGAGAACTCCTTGTAATGCCTCCAAGCTTGGAAGCTCCTCCTTGGTTGCATAAGGTTGAAAAATATTGTCAAATTCATCTCTCAATCCATTAAGGATCACTTGCACTAACTCTCTGTGATTGAAATTGTCTCCTATGCAAGCAAGCTCTCTTCTCCTCTATATAGAATCCCAAAATCTAATGTACCCGAGATGTATCTTAGAATCCTCTTAGCCTTTTTCCAATGGATATTCAATGGCTTTTGCATGGATTGGCTCAACCTACATACACTAAAGCTAAGATCTGGTCTAGTTATAGTGATCCACATTAAGGAACCTATAAGTTGCCTAAACAAAGTGATGTCCATGAAGGATCTTTCATCATCTTCATTTGGCACTTTTACATCTTGCTCCATTGGTGTGTCAACACTTTTGCATACTTCCATCTTAAACTTCTTCAAAAGACTTTGAGCATAGTTTACTTGACTTATAAAGATAAAATCAGACACTCTAAGTACTTCTATGCCTAAGATGAAGTGAAGACACCCTAGATCTACCATCTTGAATTCTAAGGATAGATCTATCTTGATTTTTTCAATACCATCAACACTATTTCCACTAATGATGATGTCATCTACATAAATGAGTAAAAGTACAATACCAACATCATGAAACTTAATGTAAAGAGTGGGATCATATTCACTTTGAGCAAAAGAAAGTGAAATAAGATAGCAATGTAGTCTTAAATTCCAAGATCTCGAGGCTTGCTTCAAGCCATAGATGCTTCTTTGGAGATGGCATACTTTGTTCTCCATTCCATGCTTGATGAACCCTTGTGGCTGCTCCATATAGATATCCTCTTCCAAAAAACCATTCAAGAAAGCATTAGAGACATCCATTTGACATAGAATCCATCCAAAATGTGATGCAAGTGCAATGATTAGCCTTATTGTGACCATCTTGGCCACGGGTGAAAAAGTTTCCTCATAGTCTATCCCTCTCTCTTGAGCATAACCTTTTGCAACTAATCTTGCTTTATGTTTGTTAACACTCCCATTTACATTCAACTTAAGCTTGAAGAGCCACTTGCATCCTATTACATTCCTTTGAGGTCTCTCAACAAGCAACCAAGTTTCATTCTCAATCAAGGCATCATACTCATCCAAGATAGCTTTATACCATTCTTTGGAGTTCAATGCATCTTCAACATTAGACGGTTCTTCAAAACTAGATAAAGCATAAGAAGTGGATGAGATACCCTCAACTTGCTGTCCTTTGCCTTGATATGTGAGCCTTGATGGCTCCACTTTTGCCCTTGAAGATCTCCTTGGTGTGATAGGTGGGTTTGGTGCTTGCTCCTCCATGAGCTCCTCCTCAAAACCAAGATCTTGCTCCTCGGCCATCTTCTTCTTGATTGTTGGAGCACTTGAGCCTTCTTCAAGCATATGCATATGATGTTCATCAAAGATGACATCCCTTGAAACAACAAATTTGTTCAAGGATGGGAGATAGACTTTGTAGCCCTTGCTTGAGCTTGCATATCCAAGCATGATCCCTCTTGTGGAAGATGGATCCTCCTTGGTTCTTGTTTCTAATGGCACATGCACATAACATATACACCCAAAAACTTTCAAGTGATTAAGATTGGGCTTCTTTCCATACAACATCTCATAAGGAGTTTTGCCTTCAATTGCTTTGCAAGACACCCTATTCATCAAGTAGTTTGCACATACAAGAGACTCACCCCAAAAGGATTTGGGCAAACAAGCATCTAATCTTAAAGCCTTAGAACATTCACATAATGTTCTATTCCTTCTTTCAGCAACTCCATTTTGTTGAGGAGTGTAAGGACAAGAAGTCTCTTTCTTGATCCCTTCCTCCTCACAAAAGGCCTTGAACTCATTGGAGATGAATTCTCCACCATTGTCACTTCTAAGAATCTTGATGCTATGATTATGATGCTTTTCCACAAACAACTTGAACTTTACAAAAGTATCAAATACTTGAGACTTGAAGTAAAGTAAGAACACCCAACAATATCTTGAGTAGTCATCAATGAAGGTTAAAAACATGGATGAGCCTCCATTAGATTTGGTGCTAGCAATGTGCACATCCGAGTGTATGAGTTCAAGAGGATGAGATGACTTTGTGATGGAGTTAGGAAACACCTTCTTATGTGCCTTGGATAAGGCACAAGCTTCACAAACCTTGTCTTCCTTCCCAATAGACCTTGGTAGGCCTAAAGCATACTCCTCCTTGATCATAGCCTCCATGGAACCCGAGTTGACATGTCCAAGTCTTTTGTGCCATAAAGTAAAGGTAGATATCTTGCGCTCTTCTTGGCCAACATGACAACATTAGTATCCACAAATGCATCCAGCTTATAAAGTTTGCCAAGTCTAGTGCCCTTAGCCACTATCTTACCCTTCTTCTTGATGAAACATTCATTTGAAGCAAAGTCAACATTGAAACCATTGTCTACCATTTGGCCAACACTTAGTAGATTCTTTGTTATTGTAGGAATGTACAAAACACCTTCTATGTTGATCTGTTGGAAGATCCTAAGCAAAGGGGAATGCTACCAACTCCTTCAATCTTACAAGCTTCATCATTTGCTGTATAGATAGACTTTATAGGTCCATCATAAGACAAGAGAGAAGAGAAAAACTCCCTTTTACTAGTCATGTGTGAACTAGCACCCGAGTCAATCCACCAAGGATCTTCTCCTTTGAAGCTTGTTGAAGAAGATATGGACATCATGAGAGATTCCTCATGTGAACTCTCCTCCTCCTCCTCTTTGCTCATGTTGGCTTGGCTTTGATCTTGCTTCCTCTTGAAGCATTCCGAGGCATAATGCCCCATCTTGCTACAATAGTAGCACTTCACCTTTGATTTGTCCTTCTTGACTTTGTGGTTGATGGAGATGCCTTTGAGGGTCCTTCTTGATCCTCAAGCTTTGTAGACTTCTTGAATGTTGATCCTTTGCCTTTGGACTTGCCTTTGCCTTTGGCGAAGAGAGCTTGGTCATCTCCACCTTGGATGGAAAGCCTATCCATCCTCTCTTGCATTTGGCTCCTTCTTGATTCCTCGGCCATGAGTGTGCCTTGGAGTTCTTCAAGTATGGGTAGCTTACCCATAATTGCATATCCCTGAACCAAATTGTCAAATTCAAAGCTTAGTCCATTCAATATGAGTTGAACAAGCTCTTCATCCTTGATGGGGTCACATATAAAGGGTAGCTCTTTGTTCAATTCCTTTACTCTTAGGACAAAAGTATGTGCACTCTCTCCTTTCTTTTGATAGCTTCTATAAATTTGATTCTTCAAAGCTAACATTCTAGTTTGGTTCTTGGATTCATAGACCTTTTGCAAAGTCTCCCAAGCATCTTGAGCTGAAGTGCAATCTCCTACCTCTCTTAAGAGTTCATTTGCAACATTCATTTTTATGCAATGTAGTGCAACATTGCACCTCTTGATGTATTTGGCTTTTTCTTGAGGATGAATAGGTTCACCCTCCTTACCATTTACAATTTCTATCAGATCTTGCATGATCATGATAGATTCCATTCTAACTTTCCATATGGAATAGTTAGTCTTGTTGAGCCTTTCATTAGTATCCAAAAGATATGCATTTATAGATGCCATCTAGTCTCCTAATCAAGGACTTGACACAAATGAAGGTTACTTCTATTGATTTGATTGAAGGTCTACCTTATCTCACTTCTTAGGGACCTGAAAAGATCAGTAATATACTTCCTATAAAGATCTAAGAATGATCTCTAACAAAATCAAATCATAGAATACTAGAAACAATGCACTTGCTTGATTGAAGTAGACAATACTAGTAGAATTGCCCCTCTTTCTATAAAGAACATTAAAGCTTCCAAATGATCTGATCAAGAGTGAATTTTAGCAACCTAATGTACTTCCAAAATCACTTGTAAAAGATCTAAATGGAACTTAATGAGGATGCAACACAATCTACTATCCAATCACAAGCAAAAAATGATCAAAATTGATGAAAAATTGATCTAATTTGGTGCATAAGTCAAGCAATGGTTGGACTGAACCTAAATCACTTTAGGAGGTGTCTACTACACCTTAGAAAAGCCTTGAAGAGTCTCCAAAACTCTGATCTTCCCTCTCCTTGAATGCTAGAAAGCCTTCTCTATGAAATCACCTCCAAAACTCGCTTAGAAATCAATGCTTGGAGCAAGCAAAACTTGCTATCTTGGTAATGTGAATTGAATTCAACTTTGCCTCTGGTTTTAGACACCTAAACACCTGCAAATGAAGTCACACAACATCAATCTCCAATGTATTTGACTCACTTTGAGTTCTAGAATCAATACTAGATGCTAAGATCCAATCTACACAAGATTTAGATCAAAAATTGTGATCAAATTGAATGAAAACCAAGGATTTAGCTCATTTCAGCCTTTAGGCTCTGATACCATGTAAAAATTACAGCAAATAAGGATCCTAAAACACTTGAAATGATGAGGAAAACAATAGATTATGATTTCATAAGATTAGCACAAGTTGAACCATCAAAATCCATCAAAAACCTGTGCTTGAACCTCACTAAATGGCCCAAATCCTTGAAGAAGGCTTCACACGTGTGAAAGTACGGCCTCCCACAGTCTGAGTACTGTACACCAGACCTACATTCAATCCTATAATCATTAGTAATCACAAGTACTCAAACAATTATGAACATAGAGAGCAATTGCACCATTATGAGAGAAAAAACATGAAATTGCTTGATTGATTTTGGTGAGATATCATCACCTATATATACATGATCCATCACGGTTTTGGGCAGGTATGAGTAGCCCTAAACCTATCCCTAATGCTAATTTTGGTGGATCTTTCATCCCTACCAAGTTAGGGTTGGAATCTTGGAGATCCCTCAACAATGCAAAAATTACCAAAAATAGCTCCTATTTTTTCTCCCTTGTATCTAAGCATAATTTGGACTCATTCCAAAAGTTCTAATACTTAGGTCTACTTGAGAACATCCTTATGAATGGAATCCTATGCTATTTGGCACGTGTGACAAGCCACATCATGACCATCTAACTATTTACAAGTCATATGACCAAAACTAGTCAAGCTAGAATTGTGAATTTTTAACATCGTTACAAAGCCTGATTGATCTTTTCGTGAATGCTTGTGCTTCATTTCATTTCGTGTCGTTTCGCAATCTCTATGCTTTCAACATGAATCAATGTCAAAGCTCGTTTAAGTTTCGCTTTGCTTCGTTTTGTTTCATTTTCGTCTATATTTCGTCTCATTTTGTTTCATTGTGTTACAGGGCCTGATTGATCTAACATGAATTATTCTCGAACAAAAATAATTCGAGTTTCGCGAATCATTCGAGATTTTCTTTTATCAGTTTGTCATTAGAGTTCCAGCTGGAATTTGCATTTTTTGAGCATATTTTTCGCATCAAGGCGAGTAATGTCTCTGATGGCGAGTTATAATTTATAACTCATCGAGCTCACAGAACAGTGTTTGGAGCCTGCCTAGCACTTTAAAGAAGTGGCAAGAAAAAAAAGTAAAGAAAAAATAGAGAAAAGTCTATTGATGAGTAATAAACCTGTGAAAATACAACAAAAATTCAAGCAAAAGTCAAACAAAAATCCATGGTGGAATGGCTCAATTTGAGAATAAGGTGCTTGACACTCTCCTTGACTCTTTTTAGGGTTTTGACACGTGAAGGTCCACTTCTTGGATCTTGGCTTTTCTTGGGCTGTTTAGGATCTTTGAGCTCTAAACCTTCTCCTCTTGAGGCTTAGATTCTCAAGGGAGGGGCACAATGGAAGTAAACTAACTAATAGATCATATTGATCTCTCATGAATGTTTCTAACTCATGTTTTACTATTGTGTGTTTTTGTGGATTAGGAGGATGAAAGCTTGTGCTAATGATTTTCTTTATTGTGATAGCATGATTAGGAAACACATATAAGCATTCATCATTCCACAACCAAACATACAATGGCAAAAGAGAAGGACTTCACATGAAATAGAAGGTAGGAGGAGGAGGCTTTGCTTCTCTCTCTCTCTCTCTCTTCATGCATTTAGTGATTCAGATTTTGCAGGGGACAAGAGGGATAGGAAATTAACAAGTGACTATTCAACTTTCATAGGAGAAGGTGTGGTTTCATGGCTTTCAAAAAAGCAAGAGACTATATCTCTATCTTCAATCGAGGCCGAGTACAAAGCTTTGACAACCACTACAAAGGAGGTACTTTGGATCAAGAGATTATTGGTGGAACTAAAGATCATGGATTCAAAGGAGGCACCAATCATCTACAATGACAATATATCAGCCCAACACCTTGCATCTAACCCAATCTTCCATGCAAGATCTAAGCACATTGAGATATGCCAAGCCAAGGAGATTGCTTTGGAGCATGTTCCAAGCAATGAATGTGTAGCTGATCTACTTACTAAACCACTTCAAAAGACACCTTTTATGAAGTTCAGATCATCACTTGGAGTGATTAGTAAAGCAATGATTGAACCAAGCTAGATAGTGAGGAGGAGTGTTAAAAATTCACAATTCTAGCTTGACTAGTTTTGGTCATATGACTTGTAAATAGTTAGATGGTCATGATGTGGCTTGTCACATGTGCCAAATAGCATAGGATTCCATTCATAAGGATGTTCTCAAGTAGACCTAACTCTCAGGCTCCTTGACATAGGACGAACTATTGTTGTTCTCCTGTCTGCTTTGTGCTGATTTGTTTCTTGGGTTCAGGCGGCAGTCCATGGCTGCATAAGCACATATCAACTGTATGCCCTTTGTGTCTTCACCTCATGCAGGTCTTCTTGTCTTCACCTTGCTGTTTCAACCTTCCTTTGTTCTTCCATTTGCCTTTGCTGGTTCCTTCTGCTTGTTGCTCATGATCCTACTTTTGATCTGACTCCCTCTTAGGCTTGAATTGTTTCTTTGTCTTTTCTTGGTTGATGTAGAGTGCTTGGTCAGAAGTTTCTTTGTGATCAAGATGCTCTCAAGCCTCGACTTCCTCTCAAATCTCAACAATTGTCTTTTTGAGAGTCATTGTAGGATCCTTTGCAAGCAGAGTTCTAGTTGTCTGGAAAGATCTAGGTAAGGCTCTCAACAGATAAGTGAGCTGCTTCTCTGTTGACACTGTATTTTCTGCTCCAAAATTGTGTAGTGATAGGAATAGATCCTTCATCTTCCTAACAAAAGAAGTGAGATCTTTGCCATCCCATTGCAAGTCTGTCAACTGATCTTCTAGCATTATTATTTGACTGCGTGATTTTGTTTAAAATCTTGTGAGTAGTGTATCCCACATCTCCTTTGCTTTGGAGAGTATATCTAGGTCACGTGTGAGGCTATCCTCAATGGATGATGATAGCAAGGCTACTGGATTGAAAGCTAGCAAAGCTTTGCCAATAGAAACATTTTGTTTCTTCGGCCCTGTCACCTATTACTTGCCAGAGAGGTTGTTGACACTTTTTTCGAGCCAAAATTATTTGCCATCAGAGCAAGGTGAATATCAATTTGGTGATCGACGAGTTATTAGGCTATTACTTGCCATTAGAGATTTTTTCAATTTTTATTCATTATCTTTACTCGCCCTCAGAACAATAGCATGAAAATACAAAAATTGATCATCTGAGAGACTGGCGAGTTATAATTTTATTACTCGCCATCAAAGCCATTACTCGTCATCAATTCCTCATTACTCGCCATCTTCATAGATTGTTTTGATCATCATTTTTGGCAAGTGGACAGCCCGATGAGTTAAACTCCTATTACTTGTGCCTGCTATTACTCATCTTGTATAACTCGCCATCAAAGAGATTCTAGAATTTTTCTTGATTTTTTTCACAATCAGGACCCATCTACATTTTTCTATATTTTTATTTTTTTCTAATTGTCTTTTGGATTCACAATTACACTGCTTCGCATCCATCCGTCTGACTTTTATTTTTATCCTTGATTTGATCTTGATCTGAGATTTAACATTGCATCGATTAGATTCCTTATCAGATCCAGCATCTGATCACTTATACATTAAAAGTGCTTATAAGAAATATACTTGAGAAAAAAGAATTAGAAAAAGAACAAAAATATCGTAAAGATGCAAATATTAAAAATAGTCCTAATTCTCAGTCCACTGTATGCATTTGAGACCCGGAAGGAGATTATCCACCCTAGATCTCCTTGAACTCGAAGAGTTTGTCAATGTACCTATCAAGATATTACCTGAAATAGTTGACGTAGATCCACACCAATGGACAATCCTAGGTCGTTTGTACCTCATGCAGTCTGGAATTTTTCCAAGATCGACCTTCCGAGATTTGATGGCAAGGGAGATCCACGACGATTTCTACAGATCTACGCCAATCATGTAAAGCCTATGGAGATGACACCCCGCAAGAGCTGCTAAGATATTTCAATCTGTGCTTAACTGATACTGCCAAAGATTAGTATTTCAATCTTGAACAGAATGAATGTGATGATTGGAATATTTTATAGGCTGAATTTATCACAATATTCAAAACCACCCATTTTCTTTTTTATCCATTTTTGCAATTGGGCCAAATTTGTATGGATGAGAATAACGAATCCCTATGAGATTAGATTGAGTGGATCAAAAGATTGCGTGGTGGATGCGACCTTGATAGCGTCCCAGACCATAGTGTCCTGACATGGCAAGATTACCTAAGAAGATCAGATAGCAAATGAAACAAAGGGTCACATACATGTCTTTTCAAGGAGCTTAACTGTTTAAAAGTTATATTGGGCATTCTGGAGACAAGGTTTTCTACTATATCATAAGAACGATTTCTAAGTGGCGATGGATTTCTAGGTTTATAACTGGATCTGAAAATGTTACTTTTTTAACTTTTCTAGCAGTAGGCCTATCAAGGTCTAATTCTTTACTATTAGAAATTTTTACTAACTGTTCTACGACCTTAACTTTTTATGTCACATTTTTTGCATTTTTCACGAGTTTCGCAAATTTCGTTTTAGTTTTCTTCTTATCTTTAAGAGTTAAAGAATCTTTACTACTTCTTGTAGTTACTTTATTTATCTCTACATCTAAATCTGGCCATTGATGGTCTTGATCTAATGATTCAGACTCTACTTCTATCCTCTGAACTATCATGTCAGTGTTAGTTTTAGATGGCCGAGGGTCATCTTCTCTAAGCGAGTTTACAAACCTTGGTTTAGACTGTGGTTGTTGTGGCTGAGGACATTTAGCACATATCCTACTGACCTCTTGGGTTCAAGGCAATCAGGCGAATAGTGATTCGGGGCTCCACAATTGTAACACGAACCCCTTACTTTGGGTGGTGGAGTGGAATCTTGTGTCCCGCCCCTACGCAAAATAGTAAACTGTTGACCGGTATGTTGTTTCGGTATAATAGTTTTTTGGTTAGTAGGAGTTGTAGAATAAGCTACCTCCTCATGATTGTTAATTGGACAGAGGAATAATTCCTCTTCGTTAGTCTGTAACTGGGACAGTTTGTCTTAGAATGACCTTCCTTCCCACAAGCGGTACACCAAACATTGGCGTTAAGCTTTGCTTTCTTTCGCTTGGCTTTAACATCAGACATTTGGACCTTTAAATCACTCATTTCTTTTGCTAACATCTCAACACTTCTCCTTAATGGATCCATCTTTTCGGATTTCTCCATTCTTTTCTTCCTATCTGAGTTCCTATTCTTGGATTTCCTACAAGAAGATTCTTCTTCTGATGAAGAAGAATAAGATAAATACTTTGAAGATTCTTCCTCATCCGCTGAATCAGATTCTAATGTAGACTCAGTAAATTCATATTCTTCTGTACGTTTCGATTTGTGCTTTTTACTATTTTTTCTTTCATTTCTCCGTCTACGAGAAATTTGAGAAGTTTCTTAATTCTCAGCAGAGGCGATGACATCTTTCAAAGAAGTCATCAAACGCTGTCGACAATAACGATCCATTTTCTTAGGCAAACCGCCCAAGAACCATTCGTTTTGCATAGGAACCGGATACTGGGCTCCTTAATTTCCTATCAAATTCTTAGCTCTACAAGTATACTTTCTAAGTGATTCCTTCGACTTTTTCTGAACAGAATTAGGCCGAGCCAACAATCTAGTAGAATATCCTATCTCCCTAAACTGTTTAAGGAATGATGCTTTTAAAGCGTTCCAAGTATTAGCCGTTTTCAGTACTAATTGACTATACCAGATCCTAGCCTGCTTCTGCAAAAGACCTGACAAAATTCTAACTTTGTCCTCGTCTGTATGTTCTTTTTTTCTACTATGGTAATGGATTCAAACTGTGACAAATAACTATCCGCATCTTCAAATGACGATCCTTTAAAGAAATTGTATCTGATTTTTGTAGATGTGGGTGGCGTTGGGTGAGCCATATTATCAGGTGGTGATGGTGAACTAGGTCAACTCGGAGAACTTGGAGGAACAGGATCTAGACTACGCTCAGATGATGGTTTTGATGAAGAAGATTTTGATTATGAAGTTGACTGTAGAACTTGGTGTTTCAACGGATCTTTTCTCAAATGAATCTACAAATGTTGTAGTAGCGTTTAGAAGATTATTAAACACTTCAGGTGTTAATCTTGCTCAAACTGGCGAGTTTGAAAAATTCTGTAAATATAAATCTCTAGATTTTCTATATGCTTCTAATCACTATGCACGCTCTAAACGTTTTTGTTCAATAGTTGTTTGAGAGTATGTTCTTAGCATGCGTTAGATGAGAAAGATTCGTAGTCATAATACACTTAAAAATGTTGCAAAAAGATGAAATTCATCTCCCTGGCAATGGCGCCAAATTATGTGGTGGCCTAGTCGTTATATATTTCCACAAAATCAATGAATTAAGTAGTATAAAAGGTTTGATCGTTCCCCAAGAGAGAGAATAATCTCATCTTCTGTATGATAAGTGTATGTATGATGGTAAACGGACTAGGATGTGTAATATTCACGGTGAATACTACAACGACATATCTGGTTATCCAAAGATATTTGGGTTAAATGGCAGGTTGTTGGTACCCTTTGTGGCAAATTCCCACAAGACGAGGAACTCGACGGCCTATATCCAGAACAGGATAGGCAGATTAGGTGTCTTTCATAGACACCACATGAACTATGGTGGGGTAGAAAGCCCAATCGTTAAACACATATTCGGATTTTTGGCTGTGCAACTTATGCACATATTCTTGATAAGCTTTAAAAGAAGCTTGATGAAAAAGTTGAATTAGGATATCTCGTCGAGTATGACAATCATTTGTTATACTATAGGATCTACATGCCAAAAACAAATCTAGTGAAGATTGTCAGAGACGTCAAGTTTGATGAGACCAGAACAATGGCCGACAATGATTCTACTAGCTATGAAGTCCTAGGAAAGCAGTACTATGACCTACCAACCATGATAGAGAGAGTAGAACCCAAACACTCAGATGAAGATGTTGGAACTCCATGTCAGCTGAGCGATGAATCAAACCAAGAAATGATCACAAGCCTGCCTGTAGATACAACTCCTGTAAATCGAGATGGTTCCGGATCTATACAAAGAGACAAAGGCAAGAACATTGCAGTATCTGAAGAATCTCCCAGGAGATCAACCAGAGAAAAGAGAGCACCAGCAAGATTTATGCCAGACAGCTCGCCTTCAACATCCGAAGAGTTTTGTGGATTCAATGGTGAACCACAAACATTTGAGGAAGCCATCGACAGTCCAGACAAGGACAAATGGATCCAAGCCATGAATGAAGAGATTGAATCCATGAAGAAGAATGAGATATGGACACTACAACCAGTGCCAGAAGATAGTGCAATACAAATGGGTTTACAAACTCAAGTATGGACTGAATGGAGATGTTTCAAGATATAAGGCCAGACTTATAGCAAAGGAATTCTCTCAGAAGTATGACATTGACTACACTAATGTGAAAAAAGTACAAAAAGGATCAAGAGTGGATCCTAATCTGATCCTCAAGATGGATTGGATGTTAGATTTACTTGATCTATCAATCTACTTGAGATTAAGATCAATCTAGATCAATTATAGACACAAAATCCTAACAAGAGCAATCATTAATGAAGGTAGGTGTACTTTCTGGTTTCACACATGTGAAACTCTGTCTGAGTACGAACTCCAACCTGAAAATCAAGTACACTATGATAGAACCTCAAAACAATCAAAATGAATGTAGACAAATGGAGAGAATCACACAAAATTGCTTCCAAAATCAAGATTGATGTCTCACACTGATTATGGCCGAATATGCCTCTATATATACACTTTTTGGAGCTCGAGGTACTGATCATGCAGCAGATCTTGCACGTGTGAGGATGCCTTGTCATCATCATGCAATTTTGACACTTGGATCAGACTTTTCATTTTGGGCATTTTTGGTCCAATTTTCTACTATATGGAGATCTTCTAGAAACAATAACTTGCCTACTTCAGCTATTTCCACACGTGTGAGCTGTCCTCTACACATGGGATATGACACCTATCAAAAGTATTTGGCTCATGCAATCAATAGATTGATGCCATGTGTCATATATCTAGAAAACTAGTTTTTGGCCATTTTAGCCACTAGAACTTGAATTAAATCATATTCACAAAAAATATGATTATGGTACATGACAAGTACACTAGTTTTACACGTGGGAACAGGCTCCACACATGTGTGTTTATCCTATATACAAGATTTTTTGGCCTCTACTAAGCTTATTTTTGCAATTTTCACACTCCTCAAAAATCTAGCTTGGTAAATCTAGCATAGATCTATCTATAACTCCAAGAGCCAATCTTAACTTTACAAATGGATCTTTAGGCAATGCCTTGGTGAGTATATCAACAATGCAATCTGATGATGAAACATTAATAAGCTTGATCTCTTTTGCTTGCACTTTCTCCCTCACGAAATGATGTGCAATCTCGATGTGCTTTGTTCGAGCATGGAAGACTGGATTGTTTGCAAGTTGTTGAGTTGCTTGATTGTCACAATATATGCATGGAATGTCTTCATCCTTGATCACATTTAGCTCCTCCAAAAGCCTCTTAAGCCAAAGAACCTCCTTTGTTGTTGTTGTCATAGCTTTATACTCGAAATTTGTTGATGAAAGATAGATGGTATCTTGCTTTTTGGAAAGCCAAGATATAGGCTCCTCCACATAAGAATGTAGCAAATGCACTTATGGATCTTCTATCCATCTTGTCACTTGCAAAACTTGAGTCCAAATATGCTTTTAAACAAATATTAGTCCTTTCATAAACTATGCCAAAGTCTTTTGTAGCCGAGATGTACCTTAACCCCCTTTTTGCTCCTTTCCAATGACATATTAATGGACTTTGCATGTATTGACTCAATTTGCCAGAACAGAAACTAAGATCTGGTCTAGTGATGGTTAAGTATATCAAGGAACCAATAAGCATTATATAGGTAGTGATGTCCTCAAAGGATGCTTTATCACTTTCCTTAGAAACTTTTACACTAGTTCCATGGGAGTTTCAACTCCTTTACAATCAATCATGCCAAATTTTGCTAAGATTGATCTAGCATACCTAGATTGACATATGAAAATAAAATCATTACTTCTAGTGACTTCTATTCCAAGTATTACTTTAAGAAGTCCAGATCTACCATTCTAAATTCACTAGACAAGGAAACCTTTACATTTTTGATGCCATCTAGATCATTTCCTGAGAGTATAATGTCATCAACATATAAAACTAAGATAATGATCTTCCCATCATTACATTTGTAGTACAATGATGGTTCATAAGAACTTACAACAAATCCAATGGAAATAAGATAGGAAAGCAACCTAGAGTACCATGCTCTTGGTGCTTGTTTGAGTCCATAAAGACTCTTCTTCAAGAAACACACCTTGTCTTCTTCTCCATCTTTGATGAAGCCCTCGGGTTGGCACATGTAGATTTCCTCTTCGAAGAATCCATTCAAGAAAGCATTTGTCACATCAAGTTGTAAGAGCTCCCATTTGAAAGAAGTTGCAAGACATATGATTAATCTAATGGTCACAATCTTTGCAACAAGTGCAAAGGTTTCATCATAATCTATGCCTTTGACTTGCAAAAAACCTTTTGCTACAAGTCTAGATTTATACTTATGAATGGAACCATCTTGATTATATTTCAATATGTATATCCATTTACAAGTAAGAGGCTTCTTTTCATAAGATAAATCAACAAGCTTCCAAATTTGATTTTCCATTAATGCATCAAACTCTACTTGCATAGCTTTCCTCCAATATTGAGACTTATTTGCTTCCTCAAAACTAGTTGGTTCTTCAAGCATAGTAGTCAAGAAAGTATAAGAGTTGAGTAGTTGAGAATCTTCCCTTTTCTTCCCTTTGTCACTATAAGTGAGCCTTAATGGCTCAATCCTTGTCCTTGTTGATCTCCTTGGCACCCTTGGACTTTGAGTAGGTTCCACTTGGTCTTCATCTTCATGAAGCTCCTCCTCGGCCATAGCATGATCCTTGACAAGTTGAGTGTTGATGGAAGTCACCTCTCCTTTGGCTTGGAGAGATTCATCAGAAAGCACATCTCTACTTGCAACAACTTTCTTGATAATAGGATCAAATATCCTATAAGCTTTCTTACTTTCACTATAACCAACAAAGATGCCTTTAAAATAAGTGGCATCTTCCTTTTTCCTTGTTTCTAAAGGAATATGTACATAACAAGTACATCCAAAAACTTTCAAATCACTTAGACTTGGCTTTTTGCCAAACAATACTTCATAAGGTGTAAGTCCTTAAATGGCACTATTAGTCATTCTATTACAAAGAAAGTTTGCACGTAAAATAGCTTCTCCCCAAAATGAAATAGGAAGAGATGCATCTAATCTCATAGCTTTCGCACACTCACATAGTGTCCTATTCTTTCTCTCAGCTACTCCATTTTGTTGTGGAGTATGTGTACAAGTAAACTCTCTCCTAATGCCATTAGTTTCACAAAATTCTTTCATCCTATTGGAGATGTACTCCCCTCCATTATCACTTCTTAATACTTTCAAGCTAGTATTAAGTTGTTTTTCCACAAGAGTTTTGAACTTTACAAAGGACTCAAAAACTTCACTTTTCTTAGACAAGAGATAAACCCAAGAGTATCTTGATTTATCATCAATAAAAGTGACATACATAAGAGCTCCACCATTTGATTCATGTGAAAATGAATGAACATCCGAGTGTATAAGGTCAAGAGGAGAGTTAGATCTTATCAAAGATCTCTTGAAAGGAAGCTTATGAGATTTGGAGAGTCCACAAGCTTCACAAAGCTTGCCACACTTGGATATGTTTTTGGGAATTCCACTTGCTCTGAGTACGGAATCCAACCTAAAAATCAAGTACACTATGATAGAACCTCAAAACAATCAAAACAAATGTAGACAAATGGAGAGAATCACACAAAATTGCTTCCAAAATCAAGATTGATGTCTCACACTGATTATGGCCAAATATGCCTCTATATATACACTTCTTGGAGCTCGAGGTACTGATCATGCAGCAGATCTCACACGTGTGAGGATGCCTTGTCATCATCATGCAATTTTGACACTTGGATCAAACTTTCCATTTTGGGCATTTTTGGTCCAATTTCCTACTATATGAAGATCTTCATGGAAATCTTCAGCTATTTCCACACGTGTGAGCTATCCTCTACACATGGGATATGACACCTATCAAAAGTATTTGGCTCATGCAATCAATAGATTGATGCCATGTGTCATATATCTAGAAAACTAGTTTTTGGCCATTTTAGCCACTAGAACTTGAATTAAATCATATGTACAACAAATATGATTATGGTACATGACAAGTACACTAGTTTCACACATGGGAACAGGCTCCACACATGTGTGTTTATCCTATATACAAGATTTTTTGGCCTCTACCAAGCTTATTTTTGCATTTTTCACACTAAGACCTTCTCTCCAGTGGTGAAACATGCATTCTTACGCCTACTATTTGCATATGACCTCAGGATTCACATCGTCAATGAGAAGACAACATTCCTACATGTCGAGCTAGACAAAGAAGTCTACATGGATCAACCTCTAGGTTATATCTTCGACTCACTTCCTAGTTGTGCATGCCGAATGCACGAAGTATCTATGTTCTGAAGCAATCTGCACGACAATGGTATAAGAAGAAAAATCATGCCTTGAGATCCTTGGGATTCGAGCCATTGATGGCTGATTCCAATGTTTATGTAAAGATCACAAATGGGGTTCAGATGACAGATTGCAAAGAGGCAAATACCCCAATGCTTGTAGAAATAATCTTGACAAACGAAGATTGTTCGAGGACTGAAGAAGAGAAAGACATCATGCAGCACACGTCCTACAGGAGGCTGATTGGATCTTTGATGTATCTAGCAGGCACCACATGCCTCGACATAGCTTATGTTGTGTTCAGAATGAGCCAATTCAGCACGAATCTAGGCTTAGCACACTGGAAGATCACAAAGGAAATCTTACAGTACCTTTAGCAGACGAAGGATTATGGGTTGTGTTATTATCATGATGCAAGGTCCCAAATGCACTCCTACAGCAATGCAAGTTGGGCATCATTCAAAGATGACTATAAAAGTGTCTCAGGAGGATGCACCATTGCAGCAAGCATAGCAATTCTTTGGGTCAACAAGAAACAGATCATCATAGCTCAATCATCCTGCGAAGCAGCATACGTTGCAGCTGTGAAGATGGCCAACGAAATCATATGGCTCAAACAGTTCCTCAATGGACTAGGTGAGAGCATCAGAGAGCCTCTAATCTTGCAAATGGACAATACCTCTGCAATACACCTAACTAAGGATCTTGTGTTTCAGTCAAGGACGAAACACATTGCAATCAAGTACCATTTGACAAGGGACCTAGTCACCAAAAATGAATTGAAGACCAGCTTCATTGGAATGAAGCAAATGGTGGAAGACATTTTCACCAAGGCCTTAGACAAAGGTTTGTTTGAGAGGCAGAGGAAGAGTCTGGGAGCCATAAAGCTACCATGCTTTGAGAGGGAGTTGAAAAAACAATTTGTTTCAAGCCACAAAGCTTTGCTAGCTATAGCTCTCAAGTCCGCAAAAATGCAAGGGAGCTACCAAGACACAAAGACCAAAGCTTCGAGGAGTGAAGACCTGAGGATGATGGTCAAATGTTCATTGACTGAAGGATACTCGAATGCGAAGAAGAAATGTTTGAAGACCCAGAAAAGCTCAATGGTGAGGAAGAAAGATGAAGAAGACACTAAGACCGAAAGGCAGAGATCTTCACATTTCAAAGTACAAGGAGGACGTCATCCTCCACGGACAATCTCGATACCATTAGGACATTCTTAATCGGCCATTCTTGTAATCTCAGATCGGATTAAACCTTCTTCTCTCTATCTATATGTATAGATCAAACATAAGAGAATAGGTTGAACATCACATAGATGTCTTGAACATCCTTTGATTGAACATCAATTTGGTTGAATGCCAATTTGAGCTAAGCACAATGTTGCTAGCTGATGTCCAGAAGTCCGCAAGTAAGCGAGACAATTATATATAGTTCATGAGAGTTAGTGCCTCTCGCGCCGACACATTGTGTGGATTTGTCACGAGAACGCTCAAGAAATTCACTGTCAATACAATAGATGTTATGCAGATGATTTTCTTATCTTAAATATTGTTGAATACCTTATTCTCGGATTGATATATGCTCATTGTCAACTGTTTACTATTTCTTCCACACACTGGTTTCATCTTGTTGAATGCTAAAACAAATTACAACCCCTACCTTCATCAGTGGTACCAGAACATTTGAGATGGGACATCTACAACTCTCACCACTTTTGGAAAATTGACTTCCTCAGCACTTGTTTCATATCTTGGTGGCACTAAGATCTTTTGTTTATAGCACATTAAGTCTACATGTGGATTGGACAACACATGTGCCAAATGCCTCTAGCTATTCGTGGCTTCCACATTGGACAATCCAAGCATGGATGGTTAACTATCCATTGTTCACACCAAAGATCGAATGTTGATGGATCACCTCGATGTGGACATTCGGCCCGACAATGTCTCCCTCCACATCCAAAGCATCATACCATGTGCAGGATACCATCTCCTCTAAGTTGATGTACATACACAGGTAATGGACATCCCTTAGGATTCTCCACAACATAAACCAGTAGGCTATTATGGTCTTCCAGTGAGTTCGGTGACATGCAAGATGATATGACCAATACTTCCACTTGCCCACTTTACGTTGAAGAAACTCATGAATTAGATGGATCAATTTGACATCCATCCATCTGGTGAGCTCCTTGTCGACTGATTCTGTTTTTGACCTTTGAACCGTTGGATCTTGCTGTCGAACTTGTTGCTCTGCATTTTGTCTTTGTAAGAAGCACGGATTCTTGATTGGAAATCTTGTACTTGGATGATCCTCAAATAAGTATGTACATTGGTCCTTCTCAAGAAACTTTTTCTTGCGATTGAGTGCCAGTTGAAACTTGAAGTTCTAGGTTCATGGTCACTTGTTACACCTGATCTACTAGACTCTGTCACACTCTCAGATGATTCATAGCCTTCCTCGTCTGCTTGTGAACCTTCACAGTTTCTTGATTTTTAATCTAGAAGTATCATAATTTCCAAGGCTAGATTTGAGAAGAAGTGTGAAAAATTGCCTATATTGGCAAATTTAGCCATGTAGTATAATGTAGATTTTGTATGTAAGTGGGTCCCACACATGTGAGGCCAAGATAAAATGTGGGAAACCACTCCTAATGTAGGTTAGGTCAAGTCAAGAGAGTTGGTCATGTCTATTTGGTAGTGATCCCTACATTATAGGACCTACACCTAGATTCATGACGAGATTTTTACCAACTAGCCACCTACTTGGCATGACTTTAGGAAATAGAGTAGGGTTTCATTTTAGGAAAAAAGAGCTAAGTTAACTTCCTTATTACATGTTGTAAATTCACCTAACTTTACAAAGGAAGTCACTTTTGCTATGTATTCCATCTCTCCATAGTGAGAAAATAGATTATTTTTGGAGCTCATTGGCAATCTCGAGCTGGTTCACTATGTACATTGAGTTTTTGTGATCCGACTAAAACCAAGTTGATTTTTTACTTCATTATCAGTATACAAGCCATACACAGGCTGTGGTTCACGGGTGTGCGCTTGGATTTTAGTTTATGATCAATGATTTGATTGTCATTGCTTGTTGTTTGTCAAATTGCCAATCTAGATCAAGATCTTTGTGACTGGTTAGATTGTTAAGCAAGCAACCAATCACTCTTGTGGATATTTCTAAGATCCATTTATGGTCCTAAAGTACAATACTTTCACAATCAATGCTATTTGATTGTTCTTGCATGTGGATTGTTGAATTGCCAATCTAGATCGATTTTTTGTGTCTAGCTTTTCTGATAGATTGTTTAGCAAGCATCCAATCACTCTTGTGGATCTTTTGTAGATCCATTTATGCTCCAAAAGTACAGTACTTTCACACTAACCTTGAGCTCTTTGGAGAGTGTCATATTTTGTCAAGATGCAAAAAATGGAAGTGATGCGTCTCATTCTATCACTCTCATCCTATTGGATTACATTTTGAGGTTTATAATGAGAGTTTCAATCACATTCTAAGATTCAATTACGAAATCTTGTTGTAGGAACCTGAGAGGAAATATTTGTTTTCTCTCTATAAAATTTCCTTGTATTCTCACAAGCAGTTGAGGCTAATGAAAATACGTAGTTTTTTAACTTATGTACTTGTTTCTTGCTTGATATTGATGAGTGATCTCTATTTGTGTACAAGAGCAATTGCCAAGATCTAAAGCTATGGCTCTCCAAAATCTGAGTTTGATCATTACAGTTTTGGTAGTGTGCAATCTCTCATTCTTGTTGATCACTTGTGTTGCACCAAAATAGTAGGACATAGTTAAAATTTAATAATTATATTGTTGAACTAGAATTTATAAATGTATGAGAAATTTTTCATAAACTGAGAACTCCTGTATGAAAGCTTTGTTAGCCTTTACTAGATTTACCACAACCATAATCATTGTTTCTCCAATATTAGTTGCTAACTTTGTTATGTTTTCAACTTGAAGTACAAAAGAAAAATATATCCTGTTTTCACGATCATCCAATATATCAAAGACTTTCATTTTCAAACTTATGTGAACAAATTTGTTTTCCTATCAATGTAGTCAATCATATTTCTTATTCTTGTCCTTGTAGATTTAGGTTACAATATAAGTTTTTATCAATTATATAGATATAATGTTGGCAAAAACATCAAATAGAATCCTCACAATACGAATGGGTCTATTATTTCTCACAATGTCCATTTCACCCATTTTTGTCATAAATTTTTTCTTAAATTATTCACCTTTTGTAACCATGACTTTTGAATCATCCATGCAACCATATATACATATTGTAACATACATACACGCGTGCACACATGCACACACACACACACACACATCTTATTTGTTTTTTGTACCACATGAAGTATTAGCAAAAAGAGGCCTAGTAAAATTACACAAACTTACATGACAACTAGTAGACAACTAAGTCCTTTTGTTAATAAAAGTTTTAATTTTTTAAAATTAATAAGTTTCAACCACAACATATAAAACAAAAAATTGTAAATGATATAAATCATAAAAGTACATAATAAAAATGACAATAATTTTTTTGATAGAACAATTGCACAAAATATCATACAAAAATTACACAAAGTACTCAAAACAATATATAAAAAATCAAACTTGCAATCCAAATCATAAAGTCCTTTTGCAATCCATCTATAAACCTCAAACATATGAGAGTCAAATAGGCATTAAATACCTAAAAAAGAATTCACCACCAGCCTCATTTAATCTTTTTTCTCCTCATCATTTACTTATTATCAAAAATTATTTCATCTACATGATCAATTTATGTAACTATCATACACATTGAAAATCTCATTGAATTCATAGTATTCATCTTAATCAACGTCTCATTCTCAAACACATTCTCTTTGCTTTTAATTAGTCACTTTATTTTTTGAACAATTCACAATATGTTTTTTCTTTTTTGTTTATTCTTATTAGCCATCATCTCGTATAAAGTTTTTATTAATAAAACTTGCACTAATTTTTATTTTATATATGTTTGAAAACTTCTAAATCTAAAGTCTATATGATTTCACTTAAATATTTTTGATTGATTTTCATCATGACATCAAAAAAATATTAAGGTGAATTCTATATTAGCACCACTTTGCATACCTTACTTTGCTCTTCAAAATTTTGTCTGTTGTTTTTCTATTTTTCTCTCTTTTATGCACAATTACTCATTTATAGTCTTATTTTCTACTTTGACACTAAATGTACATTCTCACACTACCATTTGATCTTTCACTCTTTTATCTTTGAAGCCTATCATCTTTTCTTGATAATCTAGTTTCATATTCTCAAAAAATCATCTTGATGTTTTTCATACAAAGCCATATACTTTTTAAAAAAAATTAAAAAAACTAGCTCTTTTTTCTAGGCTAATGACTAGGAAAGCAATCATATGGCCTTGTCTTTTCAAATAGAGCATAAAAGGTAATCCTACCATATAAAAAAAATTTGTTTGTATAATATCTATTGTCCAATAACAATTGTAACATTTGTGTTAATATATAACTGACCTCCAAAGCATTGAAGCTATTTAGTAAAAGTAAGAATGAGACTCATTTTTTTTATATTAGAAAGATTATTCTGAATAATAGCTCATTTCAACTATTGAACTTTCGTTGAGAGGAATAAATTAAATCTCAAGCTCTACATCAAAGTCTTCTACATAAGACATCACATGCCTCTAAATATATATAAAATAAAATTTAGAATTCTTGTTGTTGTCATACATTTTTCATCATAGAAACATACTTGTCTTTTCATTTTTCTTCTCTCTCTACTAATTACTACTTTTCATCTTTTCAAACCACGTCTCTTCATTAATACAATTCTTGTCATTTGTCAAAAACTCAAACAAGAAATTTATCCATATTCACTGTAAGAATTTTCTCTATTAAACAATATCCATAACCAATCAAATCATGAAGAATACAAAAATTTCCAAGAAAAATGTGTCAAAAGATCACCAAAAGCCATCTCAAATATTTGACATCCATATGTGAATTACTATTATACATTATATAGACACCACACTTAACTTTGTCGTTTATTTGTTTAAACATTTTTATGTCATTGGCCTTAATGTTCAGCTAAAACTAGTCTTTCAAGATCATTAAATCTAGCCACTCCATTCATCTATCTTCATATACTTCATAATGTATCTATCCTAATCTACATCTAATGACCCTACTCTGCCTTTTTATTGTTGACATTTTTCTTGATTGATTTTTCGAGGAGTCTAAATCTATGCTTTTTATCCTATGCTACTATTTTATACAACCTATTAGTAGTTGGTCACTACTTCACTTTAAGTTCATGGTTTTTTGAATACATTGTCCAATAAGTGTCATGAATTCTCTCCTTGAGGTATTGAGTTGAACTCTTCCAGTTGGCTACCCAAAGAGGACATACAAGAAAATGCATAACCCATAGGTCTAGAAAAACTCATGTCAAAATGATTTAATTCATACAAAGCATATTTCAAAATTAGTTATCACCTATCTTATATTAAAATTTTCACTAAAATGTGATAAATATATCTTGAAGGTTTAATCATCCCCAACATCTATTTTGAAAGCAGTTATGGGCTATAGTGATAAAGATATTGAATTTTACGATCATCTTCATAGAATATGCTCCTAAAGAAAAAGAAAAAAAAAAAGTACTTATAGAACACCTTCCAAATTATGTTGATTTCAATGCATAATATATTTGTATATGTTTTATGAAGGTGGCTATATTCATTGAAAATAATTGCATTATGTTTACAAACTTGGTCTTAGCATAACATGTATGAAATTAAGTCCATGTAGTGTGAAGAACTCCATACATACATAAATTAAATATATAAAATAATGAAAAACTTTGGAAACAATCGATTTTCAAGAATGCTACAAATATTAATGCTAATATATTTGTGTAAACACTATCAACATTTCCATCTATAGTTATACATAATCATGCAACTAATAAAATCAATTGTGAAAGGTCTAATAATTGTTCGAATACCACGAATTCACATAGTGCCTTCTGACAAAATGTCTAAATCTAAGATAAAGTTATGTTTTTCATTAACAATATAAATATCAATAAGCAAATATAGATTTGTTTCTTAGAATGACAACCATGATGATATACATTGAATTGAACTAGCTTCTAGATACTTGTGAATGTGATACCAAAAAACTCTTTTTGTTGATCTTTTAGTATAGATCAAAATTGAATCAATTCACATAACCACACATCATTTATCCACATCTATATTTATAAAAGCAAAGTTGGGCCAAGTTCAAGCCAATGGATATAAGATTAACTGGGCACTTGCATGATCGAAGGTAACTATTTCAAGAATTTCATGCCCAAACTAGGCAAGCATTAGCAAAAGAATTCCACTAGTGAAGTCAAAATCAAAATATCTATGGAACTTTCACAAATATCTAATATATAGACAAGTGACTAAGTATCAAGTCCCATGTGGATAAGTTGTGAGAAAGACATCACATCTTCTTAACCAGGGCTTATATATCTACCTTTTTCAATAGTTCAGATTACTTAGTTCGTATGATGCACACATGCGATTGTTTTAATTTTTTTGATGAATCAAACACTCTCTACAAAGTGATATTAAGAGTATAGATATTACACACACACACACACACACACACACACACACACACACAACTTTTTCCAAAGAAATAGACAAAACTCTGATGTCAATTGCTTAACACAAACCAATGTATGTAATATTTACCTTTCACATTATAGCTCATTGTTGCTTTATTATACAAAGCTATTATATTTAATACTTGACTACTTGTTGTCAAAAGAACTGTATTTTAGATAAGATATTTTAAGTGTTTCATAAAACTATAAATAAAATACTTGTAAACCAAAAATATTTCATGTCTCCTAATGATTTTTTCTCATAAATCATATCCTAAAATTTCATAGTTTCTGACACATTTTATTTTTGCTCTCGAGAAAATTAACCATGGATTAGTGACTTTATATAAAGTACAAAAAGAGAACATTAAACTACAAGTGACAAAGTTTCTCAGCTGCAAATGGATCTTCAAGGTGAAGACAAACCAAGATGGATCAATCAACAAGTTTTTTAGCAATTATCATTATGAAGCTTAAATGCCCATAAAAAATTTTAAAATTATAAAAAAACTCATAACCATTTTGACAGATATTATTTTGCATTTGCAAGCACTTGCCTATTGGAGGTAGTCACTCGATTGTTGGTGTGCATGGGAAGCCGAGAGAGAGAGAGAGAGAGAGAGAGAGAGAGAGAGAGAGAGAGAGAGAGAGAGAGAGAGAGAGAGAGAGAGAGAGAGAGAGAGAGAGAGAGAGAGAGAGAGCGTGGGAGGGGGGGGGGGGATGGTGTGTGAGGAGCGTGAAGTACTATGAGAATAGGAGAGAAAAGAAGTGGTGCGAGGATATGAGAACTACAAGAATTCAATTTTATTTATTTTAAACATTAGTAGGTGCAATGCTCACAGGTGCAAGAATTTAGTTTTTTTTCAAAAATTTAAAAATTTAAAATAATAAATAATGATAAAAAACACATAATCACCTAGTGGATGCTGCCGCTCAAGTGCAAGCATATATTTTTTTTATCTTTTATAATGAAAAACTTAAAAAAAAGAAGTTTACAAAAGAACTAAAATTCAAAACTTCTAATTTTTCTATTTCAAATTATTTGATCTTAGAAGCAGATTTGTGAGTGCTTTTTCTAGCTCCTGATCATTGGAGGATTGTGCATTTCGAGCTCTAATGTTGGGATCTATATTTTTCGCATGGTATCAAAGCTTAAGGGTGGCCAAAAGTAGCAAATTTGCATATGTAATTACTATAGTAGGGTGACCTAAATTAAGCATCATTTTGTTGATGAGATTAATCAATTTATCTCCTAACACTTTGATTGTGGTTTGAAATCTTATAGATCATATCCATTTATAACTTTTGGAAGGTAGGAGATTGAGGCTAATTATGATCCACATGATTCATCAAAAATAGACTTCATTTGTTGAAGAGCTTATGCATAAGAAGAAATAATTGTTTTGATTCTAGTTTGTTGTTGACGATCTCTCGTGTGGATGAGCATAGCTCCCCTTGTGGATGAACATTCTCCTTAAGAAGATGAAAACATCAAGCTATTATAGAACTCTCTCAAACATGATGACAAACTGTGGAAAAGTTTTTGCAAATATCTAGTCTTTGGTTCAAGCAAATCATCTTTTTGAGTTACTGATTAACAAGCATAAAAGATCTCAACATCTCTTGCCTAGAGATAGGTTCTACCACTAGGATAAAGAGTAGCAATAGATTATCATTTCATACCACTCAACCAAGTAGAATCCGCAACTCAAACACCAAGAATCTTACTCCCGTGTCATGATATGAATACTTATAGGGAGATTACATGGGTACCAACACATAAGAATGTAGAAGGGCGAGTTTCCACCACTATATATAGAACCTAGAGATTTGTGCATGTGTCCATGCAACCTCCACATCAAATGCATCCAAGTTGATAGTCTCTCCACATGCATATTAGCCTACACACACCATGTACTACTCCAAGTGTCACTATTGGAGGATCTAGGTCCTCTCAAATTTATTAAATGCATAAGTGGTCTTGAATGAAATTTTGAGACATAACTAATAATCTCAACAACTAAGGGGCATAGATACTCATGTCAAGAATTATTCCAAATCCTCATAATTGGACATAGACACAATTGTGTGTGTGTGTGTGTGTGTGTGTGTGTGTGTGTGTGTACCTAACAAATTCAAACAAAACTAAACATTACCACCACAACATGAAAAATACAAATCTTAAAAGTCAACGGAATTTGTCTCATCACAATAAAAAATACCATTTTGACATAATCTAACTACTAGCAAAAGCTTTAAGTTGATGAGAATATTCCCATCTACATCCATACACACCAACAGCCGTATTAGGACAGGAAAATTCTTGTGGAGACTTATAAGTGTCTACACATATTTTCAATTGTTATCCATATTACAAGTAGTCATTGATGACTCTAATCTTGTCATAATATGAATGTAAAGTTGGAGATTGTCTTAATTCTCCTTAAAGTTAGTAAATTATAGGGTTGATAGCTCAATAATAAGTGTTTCAAGATATACATATGTGTGTGTGTGTTTGTGTGTGTATTCCACATAGTCAAAAGGCAAAAGCATCAATCCTAGCATTTTGTCAAGGGCACTCATATGCTAGGGTTTTTTCCAACACCTTTTGCAGAGTCATCATTGTTATGTAATGCATTGCTTTGTGCAAAGCAAGAATTGGCTTGACCAACAATTAATTTTGTGTGTGTGTGTGTGTGTGTGTGTGTGTGTGAGAGAGAGAGAGAGAGAGAGAGAGAGAGGATGCCATTGTTTGAATCATCTTCCCATTCGCCATCCCAAGATGCTTGCTAGCCTTGACTTGGGTGGGGATTAGCACAAATCTTCTAGTTTCATTCTACAACATAAGTGGTGAGTTGGTGAGGTATGAGGACCTTCTTTCCAAGATATGGACTCACACTTGCCTCACAAGTGAGGACATTCAAGGGTCAAAAAAGCTTTGAGTTTCATTCATTCCCTTATCCCCACCACAATTATTTTTGCACTTTGATGACTTTCCATACAAAAATATGACCCTAAAACCGGCACAGCACGGCATCCACAGGGAAGGCCCCCCCCCCCCCCCCCCCCCCCCCCCCGGCGGTCACTCTTTTCAATGAAGCTTGGGTACGATATCCGACCAATGGTATGCGTCCACGCGTCTGGCCATTGGCTTGAGCCAGGCGCCTGTCGGAAAAGGGTTAATCGAAAGCTTTAGGGTGGGGGCACCTCAGCTGCTTCCACCTCGCTTCCTCTCGCCTTGGAAGTTGATTCCCAAATCCCTTCGTCGCCTTTTTGCAGCCGTGGAGGCGCACTATCACATGACGCGTCTCCACCCCCGGGGGACGCAAAATTCCACTCAGTACTAGCGGCTGCCACCTCTGCCGGTGCTAGGCGTCGGAGGCGCTTCCATGATTTTGTTCTGGGAGCTGCCGCTGCCTCCTGGCCTGCTACCTGCGGGAGCCTCCTGCCCTGCCACCTGCCTCCCGCAGCCAGTACAGTACTGCAGGAGTGTCCTTTGTTGCATCAGCGATCGCGCTAATTCGCATAAATCTCTTGGATCGTCCGGTTTCGCATTTGTTCCGAATCTACGTTGCTTTGCTTGCGTTTTGTCCTGCTGCAGCTAGAGCTTCCCAGAGCCAGTTTGTGTGGAATTTGAGTGCGGCTGAACCCAATTATCTGGGTTGTGTTGTTGTGGGCTGTTCGTGCAAAGGGGTGGTTTGTGTTTTTATGACGTAGTTTGGATCGTATCTTCATCAGCAGCTGCTTGTGTCACAAGATTTTGCTAATCACAATCGGGGCCGGGAACTGTTAAGGATCTGCAGCAGGGAAGTACCTTGTAAGAAACTTGGTACGGTTTGATCTATTTGCTATGCTGTGAAGTTGGTTAATCTGCCTTTTCATGTTTCTTCAGAAGTGGTTTTATCAGAAAAGCTAGTTAGTGATGCTTGATTGATGGTCCCAAAACCTTCTTGATGGAACAGTGCACTAGATGGCGTTCTAGTGTGAATTGAGGCAACTGGCATTTCTAGACTCAGACTCGAACACATCCAGCAGTAGATAATTTCTCAGAAAATTTAGAGTGAAGATAAAGAAAAGGAAGAAAATTTATGACCTAAGAAGAGATGGTGACCGCAGCTGTTCGGCCTTTGTCGTGTACAAATGAGAGCATGTCAGCCAAGTAGAGAGACTTAAACCTTCCACATTGCTTGAGACATTCAAGAAATAAAGGGACTCTCTGAGTAGCTCATGCGTTTAACTATTATCATGTATGACATGATACAGTTGAAATCCTTGCTTCGTACAGAAAGATTTATGTCCGCTCTGTACTACATAAACCAGGGTTTCGTTTTTGCCATGTCATGGTTTTTCTTCCTGCAGATGCCTTCCCGAGAATATCACAGCCATCATTCTGTCACAATATAATCAGTTCTACTCGCACCTATTCTATGATTTACCGTCAGATAGATCAACATGCTTTGAATTGAGTGGTGGGGATAGAAAAATATAGTTTACAGTGACACCGACTAAGCAAATTTCAATCCTTATTTTCTCTCGCAAATGGAGAAAGTTTTTGAAAATCACGATGTTTAACTTGTAAGAGACTGATGGCGTCAGCATTCTTTATATGCATGGATCTGATAGCATATAGGTATGTCGAAGTCATATGGTCATATGCTGTCAAGTCCGTCCAGGCTGGTTCAACTAAACTTAATAAAGGCTTTCATTCTAGGACTTGTTGAGTCTTCTGAAATCTAGTCTATTCTGCAGTAATATTGGGCTCCACTACTTACACTGTACATACTGAAAGCAATGGATGGAGAATCCAGACCCACCTTGAGCTAATCAACGGACTAACTCAAAACACGTTTCTCAATTTAGCTGATAATTTGCCTCGGTGTATTTGCCTGCTGTCACTGAAGCTACAGATACTACATCCATCAAATTGCATGGACATCAGATCATGTAATCTGGCAAATTTGGCAATACAACATGAAGGCTGACGCCTAAGCAGTATTGCAAAGACATGCCTTTGGACTTTAAGACGTCTTTCAGCTTAAAAACGCATTCAGTCATAACAACGAAAGCCAGTATCGTGTAGTATTTCAGGGCTACATTTTCTCGGTTCTCAGAGGTTTCTTTGCCTTTGCACTTACCTAGGTTTTATAGAGCCCTTCTTCCTGGACTAAACTCCAGAATACCTAAGATTCGACCAAGGGTTTCAATACTTGACTCGGTCGGCTCCTTTGACACCATCGTGGTTGTCAAGGATCTCGTGCTCGAAGCTTAAAGAATTAGAAACGTAAATCATTAGAATGCCGAGTACTTGAACTGAATGTTAAAATCAGAGGCTTTCTGCATGTAAAATAACTACTAACTAACGGATAGATTGTTTCTAGGATCTACAAGACGATCTGATCATGACAGCACTCCTGGGTCAGGTTCAATTTTGAGATTTATGAACTTTATCAGTGCAATAAACAACATTCCTCGTCTCGTATGCAACGTAAAAAGATCTCTTTTCCGAAAATTTTCAGGCACAATGAGCCGGTCATGCTAGCATGGGATGGACCTGGTTCAGAGTGGTATATAGGCTTCTTGATTCATGGTCTAGATTTATAAACAAGAAAATCTACGTGCATCGACTTCTTGTCAATCCTACCGTGATTCCTCCGTTTCCTTAACATTGTAGTTTGTGTTGCTTTTGCAGGATTGACAAATAAATTATCCAAGTTTGATGCCCTTAAGGAGAAAGATTAAAGAGCTCGCGGGGGATTCGTGCTTACTTTGATACTTTCCACATTTGAAACATTCGCGATATTGTGATCCGTCATTTATTTGCTGCGTTGGAAGTTTGGACAGAGTGATCCGGTAACTCATGCGCTTGTTTCTTCAACCTATATCTCGGAAAGCCGCTTAGAGATCGATAATATTGGCAATGGCATGCGAGCAAAAACCAGAGGTCTTTCTAGGAAAGAGATCACTGGTTTGACGTGCCAAAAGAGCTTCTCACACTTTGCAAATGAGTAACACCAAATCAAGGATATACATGAAATTAATTTCCCTGACACTGTTCAAATTAGTCTCACGAACACATGCAGATTTTGTGATATCAATCTATAAACCTTTTCCATGTTTAATGGTATTCAGTTAAATCCTGTTGTATATCGAGATACAGCCAACAGACAAGTATTGATCGTGGTTTCTCAATAAAGGAGCCAAGAAGTATATTTTATAATTACGTGCAGTGCAGCTCGTGGGCTTATCTTCTTGTCTTAGAATTGCCGAGATGAACCCATACAGAAACTCTAATATTCCAGATGTGGATTCGAACTGGGCAAATGATAGCTGGGATCGTTCCACTGCTCTGACAATTCAGTATCAAGGCTCACACTCGGACTGGGACTGGGAAAGCCAGATGAATGTTTCACAGAAACCTGCTGCACCTCTTGAGGTTGCTGATAACAAACCCTCAATGCTGTATTCCAACTATACGGTTCCAAATAGCTACAGAAATCATATTGGAACCTTGCCGGGTAGTCATTCTTCCAATTACTCGCCTAACAGTATCAACAGTTTGTCATCTGTTCGGAACTGTGGAGTGGTTGAGGCTTTGCAGGGCATTGTGCATAGCTCCTCAATACATGCAAATCCAATGTCAGCATTTCCTGGTTACGCTGCAGCAAATGGTCTAAGCACAGACGTTAGATCCTTTGAGCAAAGGAGCCGCATTCTAGGGATAATGGATGTTGAGCAGAAAACTATTTCGGATTTTGTTAAACGATCAAGTATATTCCAGACTGAGCTTCATGAAGCATTAGGCTTAAATCTAGGTGGCCGAACATACTTTTCAGCTGAAGATTGCTCCAGGCTCGGGAAAAGACCGTACATAAGTTCACCAGCAGTGCACGTACCAAATTGTCAGGCAGAAGGGTGTACTGCCGATATGAGTAGAGCGAAGCACTATTATCGCAGGCATAAAGTGTGCGAGCACCATTCCAAGGCATCGCATATATTTGCTAATGGGCAGGCACAACGTTTTTGCCAGCAGTGCAGCAGGTTTTATACTTTTTCACATTGTGGATCCCTTGGGGTTTTTCATTAAAACTGTTATAATTTTCAATTGCCCAACAAGAATGTTGTTATCGTCTGCAGGTCAGTGATATATATAGGGGCATGGCACGTAATCACACCATGCTTCACCCTTGTCAAGTTCACTGATGCTAAAGATGGGATATCGATAGTTAGATCAGATCTTTAGTGATATCATAACTTCTATCTGAGATATTACAGTTATGCAAAACAAGAGTCCCTTATTTTGAGTTGAGTAACGTAGACATGAAGACTGTAGCTCATCCATCTAGCAATAAAATACTGCTGAGATTCTAGCATGTTGTTTTTCGCTCTCCTCCACCATATATCAGGAGCACCGATGCATCTAAAGTACAAAATCCTACTCAAACTTACATCGATAGCTTCTGTTGCAAACCTACAATATAAAGGCAATGAAAATTCTGAATCAAGATAGTGGTCGAGTTTGATTTGTATTCTTGCCACGATTGGCAACAAAACTAATTATAAGTGTTTACGTGATGTCTCCAGGCTCCACCCTGTAGCAGAGTTTGATGACGCAAAGCGAAGTTGTAGAAAAAGGCTTGCAGATCATAACAGGCGTAGAAGGAAACCCCAGATGATTGGCAGCACTTTCTCAAAGGATCACGAAGATCAGTTCTCTCGAAAGGCCGATGAAAATGAACAAAATGCAGTCAACAAAAAAAGTGGTAAGCTCTTTCAAAACTTTGGAAAGATCATAAGAACCAGGCGCTGCATCTATAGTGTGTGTGAGTTGTTTGAGGTCTGCTGGCAGATAAGCATGCTAGATGTAATCGTTGAGTAAGATAGATAACATGGCTGTCCAGCTAAAGATTACCCATCCATGTTTGCTCATACGAAGTTGTTGATGCTCTCAGAAACCAGCTCACCTTCATATTCTTTGGAAGAATCAGGCAGCAATCTTGTGACGAAGAAAAAGCACCTAGATCATGAAACAACTTCTTGTTTTGGGATCCCAGACTCGAATGACTCTCTAATGCGAATGAAACAGGGCGCACCGTCGCTCTTATCTGCTCAGGCATCCTCGATCCCATCCATTTTGGGCATGACAAATGGTCAGCTCCAATTGATAAAATCTCAGGAGGCTGCTGATTCCTACAAACAAAAGCTTCAGGAGAATTATAGTCCAAAAGTCTCCAGTGTTTCTCCAATTGGAAGTAGATCAATTGAATGTCAAATAAGGTCATCAGCACAGAGTCTATCTAACGATATACCCTCAACAGCACCGTGGCTGGTGCAGTCATTACACTCAAAGCCAGCATTTCGAAAATCTTTCATGAATTTTCAAAATGCTGTGCCTAAATGTGATGATCGTAACATGCTTGTAGGACCCAGCTACCCAATTTCGGAATGTCTCCCTCCATCAGCTGGAGCTGTACGTCGGGTGGAGTTAACCAAAGACCTGGCATACTCACAATGGATGACGCACACAACAGCCGAGCAGAAATATAAGCAACAGCTAGGACTATCTGTTACCGTCACTCACAGCAGCTCCGATGAAATGGATTCAGGTGAGCGGATTTCATTGCTTCCAGTGTTGCAAGCTTCCAAAGTGCAAGATTCGGGACACAAGATGGTGACACAGCAACCCAACTTGGTAGCAGTGGATTTCTTGCAGCAACAGTCCGGCACCAACGCAGAAGAGGAGTGTAGCTTGCAGCCAAAACAGGGAGATCAATCGGATTCAAAACTTGCTATTCTTCAAGCACTTCGATCATTTGAGTCTTCTACTTACAATCCACCCACCACTTTCGTTTTATAGAGACATCAGAAAATTTAATTTTATGCCTTCAGAAAAACCATATATTTACCTGTTTCATTAAGCTTTCATACTGTCTTAAATTTGCATGCATACGCATGCAAATGCTTTCACTATTTTTAAAAAACTCTAAACATTGCAATGACGTCCCGTGTCTCTTTCATGCATCTCATCTTCCTGTACGTTTTCCTTCAAAGTTATAACACTAAAATAAGAGTAGAGGAGTAGGTCACTGGCACCAAAAGAATTGCGAGTGCTAAGTACGAAATTGTGACATGAACACCTGTAGATTATGTAAGTAAAATCTCATAGAAGCTGAAGACATTTCATGAATGTTGGAGAAGTCTCAGAGATTTCAATGCACCAATACCGCTCTTTGTACCAATATAAGCAGCAATGCTCAATTACTCCAGAGTGGAGGTAAGAAAAGGACGAACAATGCAGAGAATTGAGTACCTTCAGCTGCGTCGAGCTTCAAGGAAGCGCTACGAAGAAGGCGTTTCTTTTTCTTTGTATCTTATAGAGTTTCATGGTTTTGGCAAATTAGCAATACGGATGTTTAGTGTCAGAGCATGTCTAAAACTTTGTTCACAAACGCTATCTATACCAATCAGACACAACATATCTATAATCTAATTAGAAGAGTCCGATTGCAAACGTCGATAAGCAAATTTTAAGTAGCAGAGTTGTTATGATTCATCATGCTTCTGCTTGATGCAGTTGGTGCACAGATGGTTTCTTAGTTTTTCTCTATGTATACTTGACGAATGGGTGTGCGGATGTTTAGCTTCGGGAATGAACGTAGACTGCTGCGAAAGGCCTCAGGTATTGCTTATTCAAAGTACTCTCACAAGAATTTTTACATTTATTGCGGACAAGGGCTCTTGGAGTATATATGATCTGGACGAAGATCACAATATAATGGTTACGTACGTAGAGATTTGAAGTTTGAGCTTACTTGCTATTGATGCACTGATAGAAGCGAAGAGTGACTCGATAATCACAAGGATGTGAATGAGATCAATATGCGTAGTTGAGGTACGAGGGAGCAAATTGTTATTCCAGTGATTCAGTACATCACCGGAATCAATTTGACATGAATGATCAACAGAGTATTCATTCTTGGTCTAGAGATGTCGTCGTTCTGTTGTATTCAGTAGAGAAGGTAAGTAGAGAACACCCATTAGCATCAGCTGCATAAATCTGCACTGCCTCAGAGATGGATAAATTTACCCTAAATTTCCGTATCCGAGCATAATCAAGTGACTACCGGACATCCATGAATCATTTGGAGCTGTAATTAGGTGATATTGCCCTGGACTACGCATAAATGGTTGATCTTATCCTATCAACGTGGGTTATTTATACTTCATGCACACTGAGTTCCAAGTGATATATTGTATTTCTCTTACCATCATAGGGTTTCGAGAAACAAAGGATGGCTTGTTCTTTCCTTTGTTTTATGATGTGGCTATCCGTCCGTACACCCCGGGGTTCGCACTGCTGCAACCTGGATATTGTACTAGCATCGGTTATCAGGATTGCAAAAAGGAGGGTGGAGGTAACAATATCTTAATGCCAGATTGCAATGCGGATCATTAATCTATCCGGTATACAAGCACAATGGCTTCCACCATATGCATTGCCAGCTGACATACATTTATTTACTTCCATGCAAAGGACTGCTCCGTTCTTTGGAGTTGCTCAATTTCGAGAAGCAACTAATCAGTCAATTATTTATTGTCAGTTCAGAGCACTCCACCCATGAAAACTGATTTGGCTCTAGCTGAAGACAAACGGTGAATGTCTTGCTTGAAATACATTCCGACAATCCAATGGATTGAACTCCAGGGACTGATGAATGATGATGATCATGGCTGGATGTTATGTGGATGTTGTGGGGTAGTACTTTTGCAGAAATGAAGATAGCAAACGACGGAGGGTAGACCAATTTTTCATTATGAGATTAGCTTGGTCAGATTGTTTCTTTATATTTCCAAAGCATGGCTGTAAGCATCAGTTACGGAGATTAGCATCCATGGAATCATGCTCACAAAAAACTCGAAGATCTCAAAATTGTGAGAAAGCCTAGATCCCTCGAGATATTCTCGACCTATATCGAAGCTAAGAATCCTCGCATCATATCTAAGCAATGCCCACCCCAAAATGATAAGAAATTTCAAATTCGCTTTCCCTCTTAAGTTTCAAACTTCGTAGTCATTTTATTGGTGGGAATTTGAATTGTTTTATTATAGAATTCAACTTTGTAGGCTTAAATCTTGAGCTTTGTCCTTTCTATGGAAGTGATGCCATTGGTTTTATGTACATTTGTCTTGAAAACTCCTCAAGAGCAATGCATCTAAGTGAAGACCTATCAAATTATGTGGAGCTTGGAGACACTCGAGTTTGGGGAACAACAGATATCGACATAGCCACCTACCACAAGTGGATTAAGGCAGTTGGATACTTGATATGTCAAAAATGGTGAACTCCTGCAACTTTGTCGCAGCACGAACAAGACACGAAGGTCGAACGAGAACGATTCATGACAATCAACGTGTCTTTGACTCGAAGCACGAACGATTCGCGAATCATTCGCGAATCGCAAACACACCTCTAGGACCACAAACTGCAAAAGGGATGTAAAACGAAAACTACGAAAAGAAACAAAAAGAACGAAAGCAAACGAGAGATTACAAATCAAACCAAGAAAAATCTTTCGCGCTGCCAGCTGGCAGCTCAACGGGCTTCACGCCCAGCTGAAACGAATAGCAACGACGAAGATTAACTAACTAGTTGATAAGCGTTAACTAGTCTTGTGATTCTACGTTTAGCTATCTTGTAAACTCCACATAGTGGAGGTATAAACGATCCTCTCTGGATCATAACGATGTGACGAGAATACATAGATCTGTAAGAGACAGAGAGAGACATAGCGAATAGAGTAAGAAAGTAAAGACACCATAGTTGTGCATGAAAGTCTGCCAACGAGCAGAACACAACGTAAGAGCAGAGTGTCAATCCACCAACGAGCGAGACACTGACGATCTCGCTCCAAAACCAAAATGACAATATAGTCATCTTTGCTCAACTCGTTGCATCAGGACAGGAGCTCTAGGTCCCAGCACCACAGCAGCTGATGTACTTCATGAAATCTCTACCGACACCCTATCAGCCGCTGAGAATGCTCATACTGAGTCTACCAGATATGGCATTCGACAAAGCAGTCAGTCTTGTCGCTGATGAGAGACTGATGAGAGACGAAGGAACACGATGTCAAAGGCATCGGCTCTCTACAGCTACGAACATTGTCAGGCCAAGCAGAGCTGCCAGGAGCACTTTATGTGCCCTCACTCAGAAAGGATCTGCTATCTGTCTCCAAGATGGCAGATCTAGGCATTCGAGTTATGTTCGACGGCAACACCTGCCGTATGATTGAGAAGACGACAAACAAGTTGTTGACGGTCGGATGCAGAGAAGGAAATATCTACCAGGCCAAAATAATCAGCAACTCTGATAGTAGTATTAAATGCTTCAGAAAACGAAGATCAGCTCTGGCATAGGAGAATGTATCATCTGAACATGTGCAGCCTGTACGACATGAGCACAAAGGACATTGTCACAGGTCTCAAAATCTCAAGGCCCGAGGCTGAGTTCTGCGAAGCTTGTCAGAAAGGCAAGCAACATCAAAATCCGTTCATGCATGAGGGAAGGAGAGCCAAGGAAGCCCTTGAGCTCGTCCACTCTGATGTCTGTGGACCGATGAAAACAGATTCGCTCTCAAGTTCGAGATATTTTCTAACATTCATAGATGATTACAGCCGGATGACCAAGATCTACTACTTGTAGAAGAAATTCGAAGTGTTTGATTCTTTCAAGAAATTTGTGGCATTCACAGAGCGACACACCTCGAAAAAGATACAGATCCTTAGATCTGACAATGGAGGTGAATACAAAAGCACAGAATTCTCAAGATTCTGCGAAGAACAGGGGATCGAACACCAGTTCACTCTCGCATATACACCAGAATACAACGGTGTGGCAAAAAGAAAAAACAAAACGCTAGTGGAAGGAGCCAGATGCATGATAGCATAGGCTCAATTGCCAGGCCAATTTTGGGCCGAGGCAATAGCTGCAGCTGTACACCTACAGAACAGATCTACAACGACAGCGCTGGAGAACAAAATACCATATGAAATGTGGACTGACAGAAAGCCTGAACTGTCATATGTACGAGTGTTTGGATGTGCATCATACAAGCACATTCCAAAGGAAAAGAGAAGAAAGCTTGACGACAAATCCGAACAAACAATCATGGTCGACTACTCGAACGGAACACATGTGTATAGACTCTACGATCCAACCACGAACAAGCTTGTTTCGAGCAGAGATGTAAAGTTCGACGAGTCCACATTCCCTGGACTGAAAGACGAAAGAGGCCATGAGATCTTCACACCGCTGCCTATTCAAGAGGGAGATCGAAAACAGACATCAAATCAGAATGCAGGACCCTAGACTCCAGAGTAGCAGGAAATAGAGGATCGACCCCACGAATAAGAAATGTTCAAGCAGTGACAAAACGAACCTTGAAGATCAACAAGACAAAGAAGACCTCCAGATCGCTACTCTGACAATCTTCAGTGGAGCGAAGACACACAGTACAAATACTGTAGCTTCACTGAAGAGCCAACAACATACCAAGAAGTTATCCAGAGTCCAGAAGGAGAATTCTGGAAGCAGGCAATGTTAGAGGAGGTCGAGTCGATGAGGCAAAACGAGGCATGGACATTAGAGCCACTGCCAAAAAATAGAAAAGTGGTCAACTGCAAGTGGGTGTACAAGAAAAAGCTGAAATCAGATGGCACCATTGGCACTACAAAGCAAGGCTTGTCGCGAAGGGCTACACGCAGAGATATGGTGTTGACTATTTCGACACCTATTTGCCCATGGTCAAGTTGACAAGCATAAGGCTACTCCTTGCATACTCCACATAGTACAATCTGGAAATTTACCAGATTGACGTGAAAACAATTTTTCTCCATGGAGATCTAGAGGAGGAAATTTTCATGTCGCAACCTAAAGGCTATGAAGACCCCGACAATAGACAATATGTCTGTCGATTGCAGAGATGCATCTACGGTCTAAAACAAGCATCACGAGCCTGGTACAAAAAGCTTGATGGTCTTCTGAAGTCTGTAGACTTCAATCCTACTCAACCGGACTGTAATGTCTACATCAAAAGAGTAGGAAATGATTTTGTGATACTGACCATTTTCGTGGATGATTCACTGATGATAGGAAATTCCTTGATGTTGATCAAAGACACCAAGAGTCAAAATTCTAAAAGCTACGAAATCACAGATCTTGGAGAAGCAACAAAATGCCTAGGGCTGGAGATCAGAAGAGATCAAACAAATGGCAAAATGCACTTGAGTCAGTCAGAATAAGCCAAAAAAGTGCTGAAGCAGTACCACATGATGGACTGTAAAGAGAAAGCCACACAAATGATAGCTGGAGCCAAGCTCACAAAACAGGATTGCCCAAAAATAGAAGAGGAAGAACAGAAGATGGCAGGTATACCCTACCAAAACTTAATCGGTAGTCTGATGTACTTAACAATTTGTACCAGACCCAATCTGGCCTTCTCTGTTTACACATTGAGCCAATTCTATTCCAATCCTGGTCTAGTACATTGGAAAATGGCCAAACGAATCTGAAGAGTACCCAGAATATTGGATTAACTTACAGAGCTAGAATCGAAGAGAAAGGATTCGAGGTGCTTCACTACAGTGATGCGAGCTGGACGAGCTACAAAGATGACAGCTAGTCCATTACTGGAGGATGTACAATAGCGTGTGGAGCTGCAATCAGCTGGATATGCAAAAAGAAAACCTTGGTAGCTCAATCCTCTTGCGAGGTTGAGTATGTCACAGCCTCGAAAGTGGCGAATGAGGTAGTGTGGCTACAAATGATGTTGGAGACAATCGGGATACCACAGGAGGGGCCAAGCACGATGATGATGGACTCCCAGAGTGCCATCTATCTGTCCCAGGATCCTGTCTTCCATTCAAAGACAAAGCACATTCCTCTGAAGTACCATCACATTCGAGATTTGATCTCAAAAGGAGAGCTCCAGGGCCAGTTCTCTCAAAGATGGAGGTGATGAAAAGGTAGCTTTTCATCCATGAAAAAGACAAATGAATGAGACTTTGAAAAAGACAATTCAAAAATAATGTTAATCAGCTCAAGCAAGAGGGTGGTCACCAACAATCATGACCATTTTCATTTAGTGGAAAGAAGGACAAGTCCAAGCTAAAGGGCTACTTTTGTGGCAAGAATGGGGCACAGGAAGCATGCTCAAGGCAAGCAAGCAAATTTCACCATTGAAGAAGAAGAAGAATGTGACAATGAGGAGTCTCTTGATGATGTCCATTTTCTCATCATCATGGCAAGTTTCAAAGATGAGAACCCATGGTGAATTGATAGTGGGACAACTTCCAATATGACAAGCCAAAAAGTTTACTTCTCTCAAATCTTATCTTATGAAAGTTCTAAAAAGATAATTTATACTGAAATTAATTACGAATGTAAGATAGAAGAAGGACAACGTGTTTAGTATGAATTTTGGATGGAAATATATGGTGCATTGCATGTGCCTAACATCACCAAGAATTTGTTGAGTGTAGACAATGGTAAATCAATTTTGATGGAAATGCTTGTTCAATCAAGAAGAATGATGATTTTCTTGCAAGAGGGACCAAATTTGCGAGGTTATTTAAGCTTTATTTAAGTATGTATAAATACATCTCCAGATCTCATTAACCAGAGTGCACAAGGGCAGAAAATTTAGCATTTCTGTTACATCTCAATTTTAGGTTGTAACATACAATTGTTGCTCTTGCTCCGTTATAAGCAGTTAATGTGATATACAAGCAACACTTTTTCATTTGCGTCTTACGTAGATGTTTTATATGTGTTGTGATCTGATTGCATTGCTCTATCTTGCTTGATGCACTCGTTCACTCACTCAGACAAATATGGACGTCTCTGACTCCTCTGCATCTGTTCAGGACTATGGTCGTCTCTGATGTCTGAAAAACAAGCGCAAAATCTCTGCACCATAGTTCTTCATTTCATAATTCAACATTCCAACTCTAATCATTGCCAGTAACTCTTACACTCTTTGGTAGACCATCAAGCTTTTTTTTTCCAGGCTCGTGATGCCTGTTTTAGACCGTAGATGCATCTCTGCAATCGACAAACATATTGTCTGTTGTCGGTGTCTTCATAGCCTTCAGGTTGCTTCATGAAATTTTTCTCATCTAGATCTCCATGGAGAAAGATTGTTTTCACGTCAATCTGGTGAATTTCCAAATTGTATTGTGTGGCGTATGCAAGGAGCAGACTTATGCTTGTTATCTTGACCATGGGCGAATATGTGTCGAAATAGTCGACACCATATCTCTGCATGTAGTCCTTCACGACAAGCCTTGCTTTGTAGCGGCCAATGGTGCCATCTGATTTCAGCTTCTTCTTGTACACCCATTTGCAGTCGACTACTTTTCTGTTTTCTGGCAGTGGCTCTAATGTCCATGCCTCGTTTCGCCTCATCGACTCGATCTCTTTTGACATTGCCTGTTTTCAGAATTCTCCCTCTAAACTCTGGATAGCTTCTTGGTATGTTGCTAGCTCTTCTGTGAAACTGCAGTACTCAAACTGCGTGTCTTCGCTCCATTGAAGATTGTCAGAATAGCGGTCTGGAGGTCTTCTTTGTCTTGTTAACCTTCGAGGTTCGTTTCATCGCTGCTCGAACATTTCTTGTTCGTGGGGTCCTCTATTTCCTGCTGCTCTGGAGTTTGGGGTCCTGCATTCTGATTTGATGATTGTCCTCAATCTCCCTCTTGAATAGGCAACAGTGTGAAGATCTCATGGCCTCTTTCGTCTTTCAGTCCAGGGAATGTGGACTCGTCGAACTTTACATCTCTGTTTGAAACAACCTTCTTTGTGGTTGGATCGTAGAGTCTGTACACATGTATTCCGTTCGAGCAGCCAACCATGATTGTTTGTTCGGATTTGTCGTCGAGCTTGCTTCTCTTTTCCTTTGGAATGTGCTTGTATACTGCACATCCAAACACTCATGCGTATGACAAATCGGGCTTTCTGCCTGTCCACATCTCATATGGTGTTTTGTTCTCCAGCGTTGTCGTTGTAGATCTATTCTGCAGGTGTACAACTATAGCTATTGCTTCGGCCCAGAATTGGCCTGGCAATTGAGCCTGTGCTATCATGCATCTGGCTCCTTCGACTAGCGTTCTGTTTTTTCTTTCTGCCACACCGTTGTATTCTGGTGTGTATGCAGGAGTGAACTGGTGTTCAATCCCCTGTTCTTCGCAGAATCTTGAGAATTCTGTGCTTTTGTATTCACCTCCATTGTCAGATCTAAGGATCTGTATCCTTTTTGAGGTGTGTCGCTCTACGAATGCCACAAACTTCTTGAAAGAATCACATACTTCGGATTTCTTCTTCAAGTAGTAGATCTTGGTCATTCGGCTGTAATCATCTATGAACGTTAGAAAATATCTCGAACCTGTTTTCATCGGTCCACACACATCAGAGTGGACAAGATCAAGAACTTCCTTGGCTCTTCATCCTTCATGTGTGAATGGATTCCGATGTTGCTTGCCTTTCTGACAAGCTTCGTAGAACTTAGCCTCGGCCCTTAATATTTTGAGACCTATGACAATGTCCTTTGTGCTCATGTCGTACAGGCTCCGCATGTTCAGATGATACATTCTCCTATACCAGAGCTGATCTCCGTTTTCTGAAGCATTTAATATGCTATTAGAGTTGCTGATTATTTTGGCTTGGTAGAGGTTTCCGACCATCAGCAACTTGTTTGTCGTCTTCTCGATCATACGGGAAGTGTTGCCATCAAACAAAACTCGAATGCCTAGATCTGCCATCTTGGGGACATATAGCAGATCTTTTCTGAATGAGGGCACATAGAGTGCTCCTAGCAACTCTGCTTGGCCTGATAGTGTTCGTAGCTGTAGAGAGCCGATGCCCTTGACATCATGTCTGCTTCCATCGCCTGGAATCACCACTCTGTTGTTTGCGAAAGTTGATCAAGATCTTCTCGTTGCAGGTTATGTGAGATGTTGCTCCTGAATCGATGACCACATCGTAGTCATGTTCGGAGTAGCTTGTCGAAGCTTCGTCGAGTATCGTGAAAGCTTTGTCACCTCTTTCTGCATCTTTAGATGATTTTGCAACATTTGTCTTTTCAGCTTTGTTTTTTCTTTTTGGGTTGAATCTGCAGTCGTATGTAGAATGCCCTTTCTTCTTGCAGTGCATGCAAGGTATTGCTAGATTGAACCAGCATTTGTTGGCCGTATGGCCTGGTTTGTGGAAGTGATCGCAGGAAGAAGATTGTTGATTCGAGGACTTCGTCTTCTCGAATCTTGGCTTGTTTCTATTCTTCTTCTTTCCTTTCATGAAGAGAGCCTTCTCTTGATCACTGCTTCTCTCTCCTTCATCTCTCATCAGTCTCTCATTAGCGACAAGACTGACTGCTTTGTCGAATGTCATATTTGACTCGGTATGAGCATTCTCAGCGGCTGATAGGATGTCGGTAGAGATTTCATAAAGTACATCAGCTGTTGTGGTGCTGGGACCTGGTGCTCCTGTCCTGATGCAGTGAGTTGAGCGAAGGTCATTTTGATCTTCTCAACGTGCTGATCCAATTGGTTGTCATCCCACCGTATTGATTGCAGCTGATTGTGAAGGTGCATGACTGAAGCTGCAGTCCTCACTTCATACTTCTGCTTCAATCTTTCCCATGCTGCATGGTTGCTTTCGTAGTCTTCAATCTGCATGAGTAGATCTTCATTTATAGACAAAACGATGATTGCCATTGCGCGCTCATCCGTTCTGATTCATTCAGCTCTCCTCGGGTCTCCCTCTGGAGGCTGCACCTCTGAGAGCTCGGTCACCGACCAAATACCTTCGCCCTTCAAGAGTGTTTTGATTTTGAATTTTCAAATTCTGTAATTTGTGCCATCGAGATTGATTGCTACTCTGGTCTGGATTGTTGTAGCCATATTATGTTGTCTGGAAGAATCACTGCTGGGATATCAGTAGTGACAACCTGGTGGCTCTGATACCATGTCGTGGAAGCGCATGTGTGGGACTGATACGTGTGCTCGAGAGAGATATTGGAAGCTGGAGTATCGGATCCGAGCGCAAGAACAATGAGCAAAAAAAAAAAGGGATACAGAACGCGCTTGAATGTGATACCAGAGGATGCAGTATCGGATCCAGACGCATAATAGTCAACGAGACGTAATGAGAGCAAGCGGCGCGCTTGAAATCGATATCCGGCAAAGCAATCGTAAATTTGCATGAAAATCCAAGCTGAAAAAGACCTATTTATATAAAAATTTTCGCACGTGTGGAGGAGTGGCGAAGGAACACATGTCAACATGTGATTGGCCAAAATAAATACGTCGTCTCTTGAATGATTGATCTGACATCTGTCACGTGCGAGAATGACATGCGTCGATAAGGGATTCGTGCATGTGTCTTAGCCCACGTGTCCCCATAATTGGGTCATCATTATCAGTACGGACATTCCATGTGGTCTAGTCATCTGACGACACATGTCTCGGCCGTCTTTCCACACATGCAAAAATTTGCAAAAATTAAAAAAAAAAAAAAAACAAACTGGATTCAAAATTAGACATTTTAAACAAAAATAACAAAATTGAAGTTCCAAATATCGCTCTCAGGCGCAAATCCCAGGTTCGACAAGCACATCAAATCAACGTGCGCTCGAGAGAGATATTTAAAGTTGGAGTATCAGATCCGAGCACAAAAACAATGAGCAGAAAAGAAAAGAGTTGCGAGACGCGCTCGAATGTGATACCGGACGATGCAGTATCGGATCCAGGCGCATTATAGCCAACGAGATGTAATGAGAGCAAGCGATGCGCTTGAAATCTATATCCGACAAAGGAATCATGAATTTTTGTGAAAATTCGAGCCCAAAAAGATGTATTTATAAAAAAAATTTGCACATGTGGAGGACTGGCGAAGGAACACGTGTCAACTTGTGATTGGCCAAAATAAATGCACCGTACCTAGTATGATTAATCCGACATCGGTCACGTGCGAGAATGACGCGCGTCGATTATGGATTCGCGCACGTGTCTCAGCCCACGTGGCCTCATAATTGGGTCATCATTGTCAGTACGAACATTCCAGGTGGTCTAATCATCTGACGACACGTGTATCGGCCATCTTTTCACACGTGCAAAAATTTCGTATATACAAGTCCTCGAAATTTTCATTTTTTTCCCCAAAATTTTCGCTTTTAGCTCCCGATATCGCTCTCAAGCGCACTCTTTCATCTTTCAAGCTTCCGCCCTCTCACAGTGTGCTCGAGTCCAATACCGCCTGCTGTGCAATATCGCTTTCAAGCGCGCATCTCTTTTCTGCAAATAATCTCTGTAGATCTTGCACTCAAAACCGATATTTAGTGCTGGTATCGATCTCAAGCGCCCTTTCATCGCAAATTTTTTTTGTTTTGATCCACTTTTGTTTTGTTCAAACTTCTTTTTGTTGATTTTCTTCTTCCGAGAATGATGGCTAGGACCAAATCCACCGCCCGTGCCATCACCACTGTACAGCCATCCCATTCCCGTGTTTCCCCTGGTATTGACCGTAGGTGTGGCAGGAAGTAGGTTTGGCTGAGGGAGATCAGAAAACTCCAAAGATCAACTGAATTGTTGATCTCTAGAGCTCCTTTCGGCCGATCTATACGGAATGTCACTTTGTCACTTGGGCTGAATGTTCGTTTTGCCGTGACAGCCATGCAGGCCTTGTAGGGTGCTGTAGAAGTTTTTTTGTCCCAGTTTTTTGAGGATATTTGTCTTTTGGCAGTGCATGGTAAGCGTGTCATCATCATGCCAAAGGATTTCGTCATTCTCAAAAGGCTTCGGGACAGATATTCTGGTCTACATGTTGATAATGCCAGCACCTCCAGAGACCTGCCTCTGGATAGAACCAACGTGCCTACTACCTCTAGGAGGAAGAGAAAGTAGGTTGTCTCCAAGGAGGCTGGACGTATCCCGGCCAAGAGACCTCATGTCTTCTTGAGCTCTGAGTCAGATGCTGGAGAATCTGACTCAGATCGAGAATCTTCACCCAGTCCTCCTCCTGTTATTCGTCCAGCTCCTCAATAGGTTTCATCACCAAAAGTGTTGATTACCCAAGAGGAGCTAGACAAAATAACAGAGAAATTTGTAAATATTCTTTCCACTTCTGTTTTTGCTCCTGTACATAATATTTTTGTGAGAATTCCATACGATCCAGCCCAGGTTTTTTTTTATTCCGACCGTTATAGTCAATACGAGGCCTACCTAGCTAACAAAATTGATCTTCTCGGCAAATTTTTTGATTTTTTTCTTCCAGATACATGTAGAAGCTTTAGAGTAGGTCCCAAATTTTGTGCCGAGCTAAAAGATAAGACCTTGAAAATTTCAGATGCAATAGTAGAGGCTAGAGTTTTTTTTTTGCAGTATATTATTAGTTTCAATTCCCATGGTACAATTTTTGTAGTTAGTCCATTTTTCATGGGAGCGGTAAAGGCGAAAGAAGCCAATTTTGAGAAGGTTGTCTATTTTATCAAGTGCAGTCCTATGGCAAAATTTTATTTGATTCCATAGAAAAATAAGTAAGGATTGCTCTTTTTTTTGTTGTTGCTTTAATCTGAATTGTTGCATGCCTCATTGCTTTAATAAGAGCCAATTTTTTCATAAATATGAATTTAACGATATTTGTATCTTGGTTGTTGAAGTCGGCATTGGAGCCTAAACATTCTTTTTGTAAAGATAAATAAGGAAGGAATATCAAATTTTCTATGTGTAAAAGTAAACTCAGCTGCAAATACACATAGAGAATTTGATTCTCTACTTCATGATGCCGTGCTAATAATGGAATGCAATTTTTCTATAATGATAAAAAGACATTAGCATGTATTTACTGATAGTGAATCTCAAAGTTCTTCCATAAGTTGGATTGTTTCGCCAATATCTCTGCATTTGATCTCGAGCTCATGTCTTTTATGTACCTGCATAAAACTAATACAAAGTTAGGTAGAATTAGTACAGAGTTTGTATTAGAAAGTTTTGATTGAAACTATCCATAAAAGATCAAGTGTTTACAGTTACTTAGGAGTTTACCATTGAAAATGAATCTGAAGTCTAAAAGTACATCATCTTGTAGGAGCAATAGTTCCCGTCGGATGTAGTTTAGACTCCAATCTTCTTTCACCTCAACACATGTCAAAACGACATCATTGTATATAATTTCAATATTTTTTTCGTTTTGAATGTCCACTGGCTTCCAAGTCTTGATCGAGTGGCACCTATTTACCTTTTTTTTTTTTCCATCTTTGATAATGGAAGCATAAGCTCAACATTTGTTTTTCAATTTGATAACGGAAGCACATGGAAGACATTCATCGTGTAGTTTGTCCTTACATTTGGCTCTTTGTTCTTTTCTGCGTCTTTGTTCTTGGTCGGAGTTATCAGAGTCCGAACTAGTGCTCTCACTATTGTCGACTCTCTTAATGGCATCGGCACAGGCTACTTGAAAAGACACATATTTGTCTTTTCTCTTCATTTGTTGCCTGATTCCCTTGGGTAATCCTGCCATGAACCATGTTAGGACACTATGGTCTAGGACACTATCATGGTCGCATCCACTGCACAATCTCTTGATCCGTTCAATATAATCGCACAGGGACTCGTTTTTCTTATCCATATGGATTCGTCCAAGTTGCAAGAATGGATAAAAAAAGAAGCAGGTGGTTTTAAATTGTGTGATGAACTCAGCTTGTAAGATGTTCCAATCATCTCTTTCATTCTACTCAAAATTGAAGTACCAATATTTTGTAGTGTCAGTTAGGCACATAATGAAATATCTTAATAGCTCTTGCGGGCTGTTCTCTCCATAGGCTCTACACGCTTGGGTGTAGATCTGTAGGAATCATCACATATCTCCCTTGCCATCAAACCTCGGAAGGTCAATCTTGAGGAAGTTTCAAACTGTGTGGGGTACAAACAGCCTAGGATTGTCCATCGGGGGTGGATCTATGTCAATGAGTCCAGGTAATATTTTGATCGGGATGTTGACAAATTTCTCGAGTTTAGGGAGATCCATGGTGGTCGAATATGAAATAGCTGCCCCCTGATGATCATCCCATGTCATCCTGAAGTGTTATCCCTACCAAGTATTCCAAAGTCATCTCTGATCACAAAGATCTAAGCATCTACCCCGTAGTGCCCACCTGTATTTCCCCAAGCTAGCTCCAAGCTACTCCTATGAATGGTTCTAAACCATTCCCTGATAATACACATAGATGTGAACTCCAAAGCCACCATCAAGTCCCTCACATGACTTTGCATGCCAATATCTCTCCAAGTGAACCTGTGAGATCTTACATGGCCCAAACCAAACAATCTGCACCCTGTCATCATTGGAATCTGCATCCCCGATGCAATACTGATATGGCAAATTGACTTGACTTACCCAGAATAGGCAGTTGAAGTGTATTGCCTCGATGACAAATCGGATACACTACTCCACAGCTAAATTGACTTGATCAAAATTGACTTACCGATTGTAAAATCACAAAATCATCACACTTACCACTCTTGAAGACATCTGAAATGTAATTATTGACCATTTCTTCATCTTCTACGTGTCCCATACATAGCTCATCCAATGCAAGCTCGCTATCCAGCCCAATGGCTTTCAACTATCCACCTCCATAACCTGCGATTGTCAAAATGTGTGTACCTCCAAGCTAGCCCATATATTTCTTCAAACGAGAAATTTCCAAGCTACAGATGCGTGTGTCAATGCAGCTATCACGTGACTCAACAATGCCACTGCCGATCATACTTGTGAGAGCGTTCCTCCAAGACGCCACCTGACATTGGTTGGTTCTAACTCCAAAAGTTGAACCTAATCACAAGAATTTTTCAACCTAACTAGCATACCATGCCTACCTCTCACTTGTGATTGCTTGCTCTCTCAAAATTGTTGCCAATAATGAGTAGTCACAATGCCAAACTGCACTTTTATCGTCAAAACTAGCTTTCTCCACACAATTCCGCTACCATTCACCCCCATACCGCATTTATCGCTTCCAAACACCCTGTTACCCTGTCAGGGGTAAGTAATAATGATTTAGAAGTGATTATGCCTCACTGTACCGCCCTGTAGCAGGTTTCACAAGCCAAAAATTGCCTCGAATTTGGCCCTATGGTATCCAAATAGCGAATGTAGCCCATCACTAGGTCACCCACACTCTGCTCGATAGAATGGTGATGAAAACACCCTAACTATTGTAAGATACTAGGTAGCAATTTACAGTGCCCACTTCCATCAAGCAGAGAGAAAGATCCGTAGCTTTATGTTTTTCGTCAACTAGCCGCTTTTTCTCAATTCCCAGAATTGCTTCTTTCTTCTCCCATTGTAAATGGATCGCAAAATCCACTCAACCCTGAGTTGCCACTACCTTGCTCCACCTTTCGATCTGCTCATCTCAGCAATTGACAAACCACTAAGAGAAGCTCTGATCGAAGGAACTTTGTTGTCTCTAGCCATCCAGACTGCTGATACCTTGTATGGAGTCCTCTCTCCTGAGATGCTCTGAGTGCTATTTCTCCTAGTGAAAGACACTATCCCATAGCTTCACCGGATCGTGCATACCTGCAACACCCTGACACTCTGATACCAAGTTGAAATCCCAATAGAATCTAGTGCAGTATGTAGATCACATCACACAATCACCATAGCCACTCCTCACAAGCTCTCATAGATGGCACAACAAAGGTTATGTATATTACAAAGAACGTTGTACATATAGGAAATCCCTAACTACATGAAAGGGCAGGTGTCCTAAAATTGGCCTACCACCTACCAAACTAGAACAAGGTCCAATATGGCCTAAATAACTGACAAACCCGAGACATGCCCTCCAGTATAGCATAGCGAAACCAAAATCACTATACAGGCTAATTTTCCTACGTGTGGCTACCCGGCTAACCCAAGTAGTCGTCTATGGAATCAGTGCCCGATTGATATAATGATAGTGGGTCACGTCCCAAACACAACCATATACAATAAACCAAATAAACTGTACAGTAATTACATCATCACATTTAGAGCTTATACTAATGAATCAGGTCACAACTTGATTTCTAACTAGATAGTTCCAACAACTTCCATGTTCCACTCATCTTTTTGTATTGCCTCATCTACACATATAGGTTCATCAAAAGAGGTTAGGAAAGCATAGTTTGTACCTCCAACAACTTGCTTACCTTTTTCATCATATGTGAGCGTTGAAGGTATTTGCCTTTGCCTTGATGTCCTCCATCAAATTTGGCTTTTGACTTGATGAAGGCCCTTCATCAACATCATCCAAAGTACCATCATCCATGTCATCAACATCAAGAATCTCCTCTACTCTCCTAAATCCTATGTTAGTCTACCTCCATTCATGCTGCTGCATTTTTACTCGTGTTGTCACACAATTACATATTTGAACTGTTTGTCGCTACAGTCTGCATTTTTACTCGGGAATTTTCACAGGGAAAAAACCCGACACTGTCGCTTTGTCACCAAGTGTTTTGTGACACTTCTAGAAAAGTGATAGTTGCGTAGTCTGAATAAATACAAGTAAATTTGAACAGGCGAGAAATGCGACACTATGTTTTTACATGTAATTTATGACAGGCAAAAAATGCGACACTGCCCTACAAATGCCAAAGGTGTCCTACAAAAGTCAAAGGTGCCCTTATAGAGAAGCGAAGATACCTTGCAAATCATCATTTGATGGGGTGTCGCAATTTTCGCATTTTCACCAGCGTTGATTTTAGCGAAGCCCGACGTCGCGACCTCTTCACGCTCGTTCCATGCATTGTGCAATCAGATTTGACAACAACAATAGCCACCCACGATCTCCTACAAACAGCACAACCACTTTTGTACCTTCTTCATCTGCACACCTATAAAACTTATGTATATATTGAATACCATCTCAGTATTCAATCAAGAGAAGACAGAATGAAGCATGACTTGCAATTCAGAGACAGACATTGCAGATGCCTTCGCGCATTGATTCTTTCTCCCAGATGGATTGTGAATAGATTCATCACCTTTACAGATTGTGATTAGCTTTGTAAAGCACGCGGTTACGTCTGCTATTGTTTTGTGCTCACCTATATTATTGACTTGTATATTTTGTTATACTTAATCTGATTACAGCTCTGTTTGGTTCTGCGTTCAGATTTGTGTCGATACTGTAATGCTTTTCTACGTTCTGTCTTGCTTTCTAATTGCCTAGTCTGGCTATTTGTTGTTCATGACTTATTATTAGTCTAGCTCTTTGTGACTAATTTGTGACTAATTATTTGTCTGCTCTTCACTTTCGCTACTACTACACATTAAAGGCTTTAAAATTATCATATTCTTGTTCGCCTACTAAGTCACCAGTAGTGCACGCATCGAGAGAATTGAAGGGCTCGCTCTAATATTCTCCAACATGGTATCAGAGCTATTTCTGTAGCCTGATAAGCTTCCATAGAAACAAGACTCTGCTAGCCAATAGAATAATTGTCTTCTTGTTTTGTAATTTAGCACCAAATTTTTATACTTAAGTTAGTGATAGTTATTCTTATCACCAAGACTAATCTTCCACATGGATTCCCAAGGAGCCAGTCCTATCATGGACAAGCTTGATGGAGCCAATTACCATCTGTGAAAATTTAAGATGAGAACCATGCCAATGGCTAAGGAGTTGTATGATGTTGTTACAAGTGCAGAGGGAAAACCCGAAGCTGACGACGCAACGATCTCCTAATGGAAGCTGAAGGATGGCAAAGCATTTGCACTGATCATCCTCAACATTTTGGATACTCAGATCGGCCATGTGTCCGAAGCTCAGACATCCAAAGAAGTCTGGGACATCTTGAGCACATTATATGAAGTGCGAGATATAGCTTCCAAGCTACATCTTAGAAAGAAATTTTACTCCCTCAAGATGGCAAATGGTGATTCCCTATAGAATCACATCAACCATTTGAAGAACCTACTGAAGCAAATGGCCGTTGTTGGATCTGTCATGGACGATCAAGACACAGTAATGCAACTACTTACAAGTTTGCCAAGCTCATACGATAGCTGGGTGATGATCATCACGACACATCTAGAGCTGACTCTCTCAAGAATCATTACAATGTTGTTCCAGGAAGACACGTAGAGGAACGAAGCCTCCAGTTCCTCAGCTGATTCTCATGCTTTGAGTTGAGAATACAGTTTAAAAGCCCGACCGAATCAATCACCACAACACAACATCAAGTGCAATAAGACAAGACAACACAATTGCTCTCCCACAAACTGTATATTCACACTGATAAGCAAGTACAAAGTAAAAGTTGTTTAAGAGTACTCAAAGGGCTTGTAAAAGAAAGATGACCTGATAATTCTAGAACTGAGCACACGTGGTGTCATCAAAATAAAAAAGCACTGTATAAGTCGATCATTGTTATTTTAACTCTCTCCCTCAATGATCAACGTCTCTCTTTATTTTAAAGTTTATTCTATTCATGGAACATACCTCCATGATAGTATCATAAGTAAAGGCTTTTTACATAACCAGATCTAAGCCAAGTTTGGTTCTAAAAGTTTCAAACTTCTCTTTACTTAAAGCTTTCGTAAATATATCAGCAACTTCCAACAACGTAGAACAATGTGCAATACTTATGTTTTCATATTGTAGTTTTTGACGCACAAAGTGATATTTTATCTCAATATGTTTTGTTCTTACATGAAAGACATGATTCTTAGCCAATTGTATTTGTCATAGAAAATAACAGTAGGATGTACCTGCTTCATGCCAATCTCACGTAACAACTTATGTATCCAAATAGCTTCCTGAGTGGCATAACTTAACGCTTTATATTCAGCTTCTATAGAAGAAAGAGAAATGGTGTCTTGCTTCTTGCTAGACCATGAAAAACAACCGCTACCAAAATTGAAGGCATAACCTGTTGTTGACTTTCTATCATCTACATTTCCTGCCCAATCAGCGTCAACATAACCTTGCAACTTAGGTAAAGCACTTTGTCTTTTGTAGACCAGGCCAAGGTTATGTTTACCTTTCACATACCTCAAAGTCCTTTTCGCAGCTTTCCAATGATCCATGGTGGGTGATGACATAAATTGGCTAGTCAAACTTATAGCATAGTAGATATCAGAGGACGTGTAGTCGTAAGATATATCAAACTCCCAACTAGCTGATGAAATAAAGTAGCGTCAATATGTGCACTATCATCAACACAAGATAATTTCTTACCAGCTTCGCAAGGGGTGATGGAAGGTTTGCACTCTGTCATGCGAAATCTCTCTAATATCTTGTGCACATACTTTTTTTGACATAACCTGATATCATTGACAATTTGCCATACTTCGACACCCAAGCAATAGTGCATAAGATCTAAATCTATCATCTCAAATTGCTTGCATAAGTTGGCTTTGATGTAATGAATGAGATTCTCACCATTGCCCGTGATAATAATATCATCAACATAAAGTACAATCAAGGCAATGCTATCTTCGTTTATAAGAACATAAAGATTTGGATCTTAATTTGTTCTTACAAACTCATGAGAAAGAAAGTAATTGTCAATGTGTCCATACCATGCACGTGGTGCTTGCTTAAGGCCATAAAGTGCTTTGCGTAGCTTGTACACCTTATGTTCTTGTCCTTTTGCCATAAAGCCCTGTGGTTGGACCATGTAAATTTCTTCCTCTAAATCACCATTTAAAAATGCAGACTTCACATCCATTTGATGGATCTTCCACCCAAAATGAGATGCTAAGGCGATGATAAGATGTAGCGTAGTCCACTTAGCCACTGGAGCAAATGTCTCTTCATAGTCAATTCCATTATTTTTCTCATATCCCTTCACTACTAGGCGTGCCTTATGCTTTGCTATCGTGCCATCCGCATGAAACTTTGTTCTAAACACCCATTTGTTGTCAATGGGTTTCTTTCCAATTGGTAGATCAACTAACTCTCATGTATCATGCTTGTGGATGGACTCCATCTCCTCTTCCATTGCCCTTTGCCACTCTTTGTGATCCTTTGCCTCATCAAAGGTTGATGACTCTCGACACTTCAAAATGTCACTCATTAGGGCATAGTTCACATGATAGCGATCGGGAGACTTCCTTTCCCACATTGATCTTCTCACTTCTTCTTGTGTGCTAAATCCTGATTGATTTAGCTTTGCATCCTTCATGATCTTTTCATACCATTTTGGTATTTTAGACTCAGGTGATACACTTCGTGGAGAGTATGTGTCCCAAGGAGTGTCCAAGTAATGTCTCTTACTTCCAACTGATTTCTCCTTTGTTGCTCCTATTGGCAAGTACTTTCCCCTAGGCTCTTGGATAGTGTAAAAGATTTCAGATCCTTAAGATCCAATCTACTTGAATGATCTTTGGTTAGAAAGAGAAATACACTACCAATTTCACCAATGTAAAAAAATCAGCATCTACACACAATTTGAGATGCAAACACTAATAGGACTTGATCAAACTTGAATGAAATGATTATGTACTGTTGCTGTCTGTACAAAACCAGCAAACTATTGTATTTCACACGTGTGGATCCAAAAATAACAAATACAGGTCATTCTACACATAGAATTGCAAGCAATCACCAAGATAGTGCACCAATGGATAGTAGAACCCAAGAGAATCATGTATAAGCATGAAATGAGATAGAGAAGAGAGAAGATGACTCTCTCCATGAGTTACATCCTTTTATAACAGGTCCAAACCCTATTTGGCCACTTGGCTTTCCCACCAAATTGCTAACCCTACCAATTTTGGGTCTAGATTCAATGTACCCAACTTCTTCAAATTGAATTTACTCAAACTCGCATTCTATCTTTCCCATACTTTCAAAAAGTGTTTATTCAAATGAAATTTAGACTAATGAACTTTGAAAAGTCAACCTCTAATTCTAAAACAAGTTTTGGCCTCAATATGCCAAATATGAAAATATTGCAAAATGTGATGAAACTAGTTGAATCTTTCACACTCCCTCTTCAACTAGTTTTAGCATAGACTTTGATAATACTCCAAGTGAAGTCCTATGCTTCATGAACAAGTCTTTTCCCAATTCTTTGGTGAAGATATCAGCTACACACTCCCTTGAAGACACATGTTGAAGCTCCACCTCCTTTGCAATGACTCACTCCCTCACAAAATGATATTGTATCTCAACATGCTTGCTCCTAGCATGAAAGATAGGATTGGATGCCATTCTTTGGGCTGATTTATTGTCACAAAAGATGATTGGGGTCTCTGAAAAATCCAGCAAGTGAAGATCCTTGATCATCCTTTTGATTCATACCATCTCCTTTGTGCAATGTGTAAGAGCTTTGTACTCAGCCTCACTAGATGACAATGAGATAGTGGCTTGTTTCTTTGACATCCATGATATAGCTCCATCACCTATGAAAATACAATAAGAACTAATGGATTTCCTATCCATTATATCTCCAGCATAGTCCGAATCTGAAAATCCAAAAAGATTAGGTGATGATCCCTCATATAATATGCCAAAATCTCGAGTTCCAATGATGTACCTCAAAACTCGCTTTCCTAGCTTCCAATGCTCCTCATTAGGATCTTGCATGAATTGACTCAATCTTCCAACACAATAGCTTAGATCAGGTCTAGTAATGGTTAGATAGATGAGTGAACCAACTAGCTTTCTATAGAGAGTAATGTCCTTGAAGGATCTTTCATTACCTCTTATAGTAAGCTTTACATGAGACTCCATAGGTGTATCAATAGCTTTTGCATCTACCATATGAAATCTTTCTAGAATAGAATTAGCATACTTCTCTTGACAAATGAAAGTAGATTGAGAAGATCTAATGACTTCTATTCCTAAAATGTAATGCAAATTACCAAGATCATGCACCTCAAACTCCTTCTTAAGAGCATTCTTGATATCCTCCACATCTTGATTGTCTCCACCACTCAAGATGATATCATCCACATAGATTAGCAAGATGGTAACATCATTTCCAGCAAACCTATAATAAAGCGAATGATCATACTCACTCATAACAAAGCCTTGAGAGAGTAAAAAAAGTGTTAAGCTTAGCATACCAACTCCTTGGTGCTTGCTTAAGGCCATACAAACTCTTTTGTAGAAGACACACATGATTTGGCTTTGTTGATGAGATGTAGCTCTCGGGTTGCTCCATGTATACTTCCTCCTCAAGATCACCATTCAAGAATGCATTTGAAATGTCCATTTGCCATAGATCCCATCCATAAAGTGAAGCAAGTGAAATGATGACTCGAATGCTTACCATCTTTGCCACGGGTGAAAAGGTCTCATCATAGTCAATTCCTTGTTGTTGAGCATATCCTTTTGCCACTAACTTTGCCTTGTACTTGTTGATAGATCCGTCTTGGTTTGTCTTCACCTTGAAGATCCATTTGCATCCAATAGCTTTCTTGTCCTTAGGCAACTCCACCAATCTCCATGTTCCATTCTTCATAAGAGCTTGATACTCAAGATCCATTGCTTGGATCCACTCCTCTTCTTTCCTTGCTTGATCTACACTTGTAGGCTCATCCAAAGAGGTTAGGAAAGCAACATAGTTTCCAGAAACTACTTGCTTACCCTTTTGATCATATGTGAGCCTTGAAGGTACTTGTCTTTCTCTTGATGTTCTCCTTGGCTTTTGACTTGATGAAGGTCCATCATCACCACCATCCAAAGTAGGATCCTTCTCATCAACATCAAGAATGTTAGATCCATCTACTTTACCATCAATCATGCTTGAAGACACCTTTGGAATGTTTCCCTCATCAAAAATGACATCTCTACCAACAATCACTTTGTTAGTAGAAGGAATGTAAACCTTGTAGGCTTTACTCACCTCACTATATCCAACAAAAATACCTCTTCTTGAAGATGGATCCTCCTTGGTCCTATCATCAAGAGTAATGTTGACATAGCATGTGCATCCAAAGGTTCTTAGAAAGTTGACACTCGGCCTCCTCTTGAATAGCATCTCAAAAGGTGTCCTTCCATCCAAAATAGCACTCGGCCACTTATTGCACAAGAAATTGGCACACAACAAAGCTTGATCCCAAAATGGTTTGTCAAGATTAGCACTTAACCTCATAGCTTTAGAACTTTCACATAAAGTTCTATTCTTCCTTTCAGCCACTCCATTTTGTTGTGGGGTCCTTGATGTTGTATACTCCCTCTTGATCCCATGCTCATCACAAAAGGCCTTGAACTTGTTAGATATGTACTCACCACCATTGTCACCTCTCAAGCACTTGATCTTTGTGGAGAATTGGTTCTCCCTTGCATTCTTGAACTTGACAAAGACATCATACACTTCATCCTTGCTCTTTAGTAGATAGATCCAACAAAATCTACTAAAATCATCAATGAATGCTACATATATCTTAGCTCCACTATTGCTAATTGTAGTAAATCCATGAATATCCGAATGTACAAGTTGAAAAGGCTTTGTAGATCTAGAAATAGATCTAGTATAAGGTAGTCTATGTGACTTAGACAAAGCACAAGACTCACAAACATGCTTGTCATTACTTAAGGAACTTGGAAGACCAATCACAACCTTCTTCCTTGCCATTACCTCCAATGACTTGAAGTTGAGGTGTCCCATCTTTTTGTGCCAAACCTCTTGAATAGAAATTTGCTCCCTTGCAACACATCCAACTTGGTTAGCAATAACACAAGCATCAAGTTTGAACAACTTCCCTTGTCTTTTACCTTTTCCAATCAAGACATCCTTCCTTTTGATAAAAAAAGCATCTCCATCAAACTCTACCTTGAGGTCCTTACTTAGCATTTGACTCACACTAAGCAAATTCTTGTTAATAGATAGAATAAACAAGACATCCTCCAAATGAACATTCCTATTTGTAGAGAGAGAAATAGGAATTGTGCCAATCCCTTTGATTGCACACTCACCATCATTGGCCGTGTAAATCACCCTCTTTTCATCTCCATATGCCAACAAAGAAGTGAAGTACTCTTTATGAAAGGTCATGTGTGAACTTGCTCCACTATCAATCCACCAAGGAACTAGATCTCCATCATTAGCAAGCATACATGAAGACATCACAAAAGCATCATCATTTGCATCTTGCACATCCAAACCATCCTCATCAAGAGTAAGATTACCTTGCTTGTCTCCTTGATCTCTCTTCTTCTTGTAGCACTCACTTGCAAAGTGTCCTTTGATGCCACAATAGAAGCACTTGAGCTTTGATCTATCCTTCTTTTTGCCACTTGAAGAAGCATCCACTTGATCTTGCCCTTTAGACCACTTGCTTTTGGTTCTGCCCTTGAATTTGCCCTTTGTGAACATAGCATCCTCTTGAAGTGTCGATGTAGATCCACCTCTTGCTTGAAGCCTATATTCCTCATTGATCAAGATCTCTTGAAGATCCATCAAACTTGGCAAAGTCTTTTGAATAGCAATACTTTGAACAATGTTAGCATGAGCATCCAACAAGCCATTAAGAATCACTTGAATAAGCTCTCCTTCCTTAATGCTTTCATGTATGCAAGCTAACTCATCATTCAATGCTTTTATTCTCAAAACAAAAGTACTTGGACTTTCTTCATTCTTTTGCAAACAAGAAAAGATTTGCCTTCTTAGAGTCAACACTCTAGAAGTAGACTTGGATTCATAAAGCTTCTTCAATGAATTCCAAGCTTCCAAAGATGATGTGCACTTACCAACTTCCTTGAGAAGTTCATTGGTAACATTCATCTTTATCATGTGTAGAGCCTTCTTGGCCCTCTTGTCATACCTCAATTGATCTTGTTGTGTTGTTGGTCTCTCCTCCAAACCTACAACAATATCCAAAACATCATTCATCTCAAGAAGTGACTCCATCCTCACTTTCCATAATCAATAGTTACTTGAGGTAAGCCTATCATTGGCTTCCAACATGACTCCAATTGAGGTTGCCATGTAGCAATGACCTGATCTTCTCTTTCAACCTGTTTCAATGCACAAAGCACTCCTTTGAACAACAACAAATGCTTTCAAAAGAAATCACCAAGATTTGAAACTATCTCACAAATTCTCTTCTAGCACTTATCCAAGCAGATCAACACATAGAATCATGGAATCTTGATCAACCTATGATCTATCCTCAATCTAATGACTTTTGCCACTTCCTAAGATTGAAACACACTCAAATGAAGTCCAGAAACCTCACTATCTAGAGATCCAATCAAAATTAGGATTTTGACAAAATCACAAAAAATTGACTATTCCAAATCTACATGCAAATGCTGAAAATTTGATATGCAATCTATAAGCCACCACTTAGGCTGAACCAATGATCCAAAAATCGGCCAAATCCAGCATGTGAATTCAAAAAATGGAATTGAACAAGTATATTGACCTATTTAGTGTTTTGATCTACAAAAGATCCAATCTACAAAAGCAAAAAAATCCGATTTTGGTGTAGAATCCTCTCTAGCATGCTCTAGACTTGATATCTTCACCAAATCATTGATAGATCTGATTTCCTCCTTCATAACTTGAAACACAAGCTCTGATACCACGTGAAAGATTTCAGATCCTTAAGATCCAATCTACTTGAATGATCTTTGGTTAGAAAGAGAAATACACTACCAATTTCACCAATGTAAAAAAATCAGCATCTACACACAATTTGAGATGCAAATACTAATAGAACTTGATCAAACTTGAATGAAATGATTATGTACTATTACTGTCCATACAAAACCAGCAAGCTATTGTATTTCACACGTGTGGATCCAAAAGTAACAGATATAGATCATTCTACACATAGAATTGCAAGCAATCACCAAGATAGTGCACCAATGGATAGTAGAACCCAAGAGAACCATGTATAAGCATGAAATGAGATAGAGAAGAGAGAAGATGACTCTCTCCACGAGTTACATCCTTTTATAGCAGGTCCAAAACCTATTTGGCCACTTGGCTTTCCCACCAAAATGCTAACCCTACCAATTTTGGGTCTAGATTCAATGTACCCAACTTATTCAAATTGAATCTACTCAAACTCGCATTCTATCTTTCCCACACTTTCAAAAAGTGTTTATTCAAATGAAATTTAGACTAATTAACTTTGAAAAGTCAACCTCTAATTCTAAAACAAGTTTTGGCCTCAATATGCCAAATATGGAAATATTGCAAAATGTGATGAAACTAGTTGAATCTTTCACAGATAGGTGGTGTCTTTTCATACTCACTCTCTCGACCTTCGTCTTCATGTGCATCATCCTGTGGAGAATCTTCTTCATCTTCTTCTTCCAAAATTGTGGGAAGTCTTCATCTTCATCTTAATCTTCATACCTATGCGTCTCATCAGAAATCACATTTTTCTTATGTGAATCTTGTTCATTACATGATCAAAACACCTGTACGCCTTCGTCCTCTCATCATAATTGACAAAGATACACTTGATTGCTTTGGCATCAAGTTTTTTTTGCTCCTCCTTTGGCACATGCACATAGGCCTTACATCCAATGACACGAAACTTGTCAATTTTTGGCTTTATTCCTGTAAATGCTTCTTCGGGAGTCACATTTGGAACCGCAACTGTAGGGCTCATGTTTTGCAAGAACGTTGCCGCACTGCACACTTCCGACCAAAGTGAATCAGTTAAGCCCATCTGCTTCATCATGGAACGTGCACTCTCTATAATAGTCCCATTTTTTCTTTCAACTACACCATTACTATGCGACGTGTGTGATTGTGTGACTTGTCTTTTAATGTCGTATTCTTTTCAAAAGTCCTCAAAATCATCAGATTTGTATTCGCCCCCTCTATCTTAGAGCTTTGATGTGTGCATCCAGTTGGTTCTCTAATAAAGCCTTAAACTCCTTGAAGCGAACAAAAGCATCAGATTTCTTCTTCAAGAAATAAATCTATGTCCTCCTAGAGTAATCATCTATGGAAGTCATAAAACAATAGGCTTTCCTTATTGACATGGTCTTCATTGGGCCACACAAGTCACTGTGAATAAGTTCCAGCAGTTTCTTAGCTCTTGCAACTCCACCTTTCTTGAATGTCTCTCTATAATGCTTTCCCATAACACATCCTTCACATATGGCATGATAATCATCCTGTAGTGCTGGTAATCTTGTTACCATTTTCAACTTCGCCATCAATCTCAAGCTCCCATAGATCAAGTGACCAAGTCTTTTGTGCCACAATTCAGATTGTGATGCTGTTGAGATAGCCAAACCATATTCTCTTGGTTTTGCAGCATCCAATTTATAAAGGCCACAGTTACTATCCATATAACCTCTCACTACCACCTTATGGTTGTGGTTCATGTTCTTCATCAGACATCCGTCCTTGACAAATTCAACCTTAAGATGTTGATTTTCGATCACACCAACAAAAAGCAAACTCTTTTTGAAAAGGAATATAAAGCACATTAGAGATATTCTTGATTTTACCATCAGGAAACTACACAGGTACATTGCCAACACCCTGTATTTGGCATTCCTCCCCATTGGCTTGCGTGACCTTGTTCCCATCATAGATTGGCGAGAATTTCTCAAACCAATCGTGTTTCCCAGTCATATGCCTTGTGGCGCCTTGATCTATGAACCATTTGGCACCATCATCAACCTGGGATGCCAATGCCGATGAGAAGACACTTGTCTCATCATCTTCTCCATCATCTTTGGCAATGTTGCCTTGTTGCTTCACTTTTCCCGCCTTTATGTCCTCTTTCTTCTTGTAACACTCACATGCCCAATGACTCGGTTTGTGGCAATAGTAACATTTGCCTTTCTTCTTCTTTTTCACCTTCAATGATGACTCCCCCCCATCATCATCATCCTTGGATTTCTTAGGAATCCTCTTCCACCCCTTCTGCTTGCCTTTAGCAAGCAATGCTTGATCATCCTGTGGGGCTTGCCTTGACTTCACCACCTCGCGGCGCTGCTCTTCCTGCAACATGATTCCATGAAGTCCTCAAAAATAGGCAATCTCTCCCTCAAAGTGATGCCGCTCACAAACATTTGTAGACCTTCCAAAACACCGCTCATAGTGGTATGTACCAATTCAACATCCCTAATTGGCTCTCCAATTGGCACAAGTTGATTTCTCAGCTCCTTTATCATGGTGAAGAAAGATCCCACTGATTCTCCTTCTTCCATCACGATTGTGTTCAACCTCGACTTTAAGAACATGGGTCGAGCTAGATTGCAAGTTTGAAATTGCATTCTAAGAGCTTCCCAAGCTCTCCTAGCTATCGTGGCATCACTTATATGGGTGATCACATGGTCTTTCACTGAAAGGTTGATCAAGGACAATGCTCTCTGCGTCTTTTTATCAAAGGCCCTCATGTCACCTAGAGTGGTATTAGGCCAAACTTCAATACCATCAACAATGTCCATAACTCCTTCTCCATCAAAATGCTCTTCATTTTAAATTTCCAGATGTTGTAGTTAGAAACCCCATCAAGTTTGCTTGCATCGCCCAAAATTGCCTCATTGATGTTTGTCATTTCCAAACTGCTTAAAACTCCACCTGTAGGCCAAAAAGTGTATGCCAAGGCCAACCGTGATGTCAAAAATAAAAAATAATGACCTGCAATTTTTGGCTTACTAGGCAACCCGCCGCTTTTCTGCCAAATTGAAAGTCGTACTAGCGTCGCCTTCCAAAATGCTTCTTGTCACCAACTTCTGACTACGTGCTCAATGAAATGGTAAAATCACTTTTGGCACACTCTGAACACTTTCTCCACAACAATCACTCTGTTTTGATTTACCGTACTTGCGAACAGTCAGGGTGCCCTTCGTTTGGAGGCTATAGCCTTTTGTTTGGCCAAAATAGGCTAAAGGAGGTGAAAATAAGGGCACTTTATGTTTTTGAATTGTCTTTTCACCTTGAAGGGATTTCACTCTTCACCAACTTTAGGGCCCAACTCAAATTTCAGGATGAAGATTTTTAAAGAAGTTGAAGTGTCTTCTGCACTTCAGGCCCTTTCAAATGAAGTTCCAATGGTTACTTGATATCTGACTGTCTAGATCACTTCTTGGCCAGTCGATTTTAACCAGTGATCACTATGACCCCAGATCCAACAATCATAGGCTTCCAGGTGCATCCTACAAGCTTTTTGAGATCGCTACACCCCTCCACGCACTACAGGATTAGCGTGACTGGCTGCGCACACTGGCCCGTGACCTCCATCATGCCATTTTCATCTTTCTTCAAGCTTTCTTGAGCTATGGCAAATCTGCAAACGTGGATTTAACTTACCTGCTTGCACATGGCTGCTCAGGCCTTCTAAAGATCAATTCAATGAGTTAGGGCACCCACCACCACCGATTTACAACTTTCAAAAAGCTTCAAAAACAAGAAGAATTCACAGTTGCTTAGCTTAAAACTCTAGTTGAACTATGAATGAACTTTTCTTGGACTTTATTCAAACTTTTTCAAAAATACTTTTTGCAGCTACCTATCCTACTGAGGTCGCCCTACAGTAAGCTATCTTTTGCTTCAAACTGTTTTTTAAACGGTATCCGATTGGATTCAAGCCAATCACAAACACCAAGCAACCCTCCTTCTAAATTTTGGGCTTCAATTTTTTCTTGCTTTTTGATCCAGCTGACAATTCCCCGTCTCTAAGTCCTTTTTATAGTTTTGAGCCATTCCATGGATCTCCACAGACTCAGTTTTGTGCTTCCCAACCAGCAAACCATCGTGAATTCACAGCTCTCCGTTCCTATCCGGTGATTGTAGCAACCTAAACTTAAGAGGCTTTATTTGTAAGACATTTGTGTGTTATAAAGTGCTTTTTGGTTCAGTATAGGTGGATTCACCCTTCTTGTGAAGTCGAGATCAAGGAGGAGACTACTTTTGATGGCCTTTCTTGCCACAATAAAAGCACTTGATCTTCTTCTTCTTGAGCTTGGATGATGAAGCATTAGAGGAATCATCTTCCTCCCCATCTTTGTCTTTGGATTTGACTTTGTTCTTGCTTGAGGATTGTTGATGTTGGTTCTTGCTCCTCCCTTTGTGCTTATCCTTGGCAAAGAGACTAGTTTAGATCTAGAAGATAGATCAAGCTCAAGATCACCTTAGATCTTGTTGAGAAATCAGAGAGTAATTCATCGCAGGAAATCAACATGAATAACATGATTTTGACTAATTTCCACATGTGGGAACATGCTCCATACGTGTGAGATTTTCACATGAACTAGAAATATAAAATAACCAAGCTAATTTTGCCAATTTTTCAAAATAACTACTTTCCTTTTTGCCATTACCTCCAATGTTTTAAGATTGGGATGTCCCAACCCCTTGTGTCACATCTCTTGATTTGACGATTATTCCTTTGTCACACAACCATCTTTGTTAGCAATAACACAAACATCAAGTTTGTACAATCAAAGTCCATCTTTTATCTATCAAAGAAGCATCATCAACAAACTCACCTTCAAGACCCTTGTCAACCATTTGACTCACACTAAGAGGATTCTTAGTTATGGAAGGAATGAACAAAACATTATCTAGGTTGACATTCCTATTTTTAGAGAGAGAAATAGAATTGTTCCAATAACATGTCTTTTAACACTTTAGCTTTGACTTATCTCTTTTCTTGCCACCAAAAGAAGAAGCCTCACCTTCATCCAAATTTCCTTTCTTAAATCCCTTACCTTTGTCTTTTCCTTTAAAATTACCCTTTGAGAATAATGTTTCTTCTCTCCACCAGTAGAAGTGCCTCCTCCTCTTGCTTGTAACCTATGTTTTCAACCACTAAGACCTCTTTGAGAATAATGTCTCTTCTTCTCCACCTCGAGTAGAAGTGCCTCCTCCTCTTGCTTGTAACCTATGCTCTTCAACCACTAAGACCTCTTGTAAGTCTTCAACACTTGGCAATGTCTTTTGAATGGCAGAGGTTTGTACAAGGTTAGTATCATCCAACAAGCCATTAAGCTTAACTTGAACAAGTTATACATCCTTAATGATTTTATCTATGCATGCTAAAATTATCAGTAAAGGATTTAACTCTTAAGATAAAAGTGTGAGCACTTTTTTCTTCATTGGACAACTTTGGAAGATTTTCCTTCTTAGGGACAATACCCTTGAGGT